>JAPZDY010000021.1:7512093-7525034 GCA_029783645.1 Ctenochaetus hawaiiensis
AAATGACATGTAGCCCTGTTTTAGGAAACTATATTATAATATCTACGCTTACAATTGGAATATATTGCCCAACAATGATCAAATAGTCCAAGATACTCTGGTATCATAGGAGGATCTTCAGTTCATTGGAATTCAGGCGGATTTAGCTCTTTCCCTTTGATCTGGGCATTAGTACACAATGACTTTATAGTAGGTTTAGCAGGTTTGATCAAGTGCTACAAAACAGATATTAACATGAAAAAAGGAACAAAACAAGTTATTGGTTTCAAAGCCAAAAAAACCTTTAAAAAACAGAATGGGTAATATAAAGCAAAGTTTTACAAAAGCTACCTGAGGAAAACAATTTCACATCAGCTCAACAAATAAGTCAAAAAGGTTGAAAAGGAATAACAGGATATAACATTGATGATGACTAATTCATAATGTGTTCCGATATTTTTAGCAAAGTCTCCTTATCCCCCCCAACTCTTTAGTTCCTACTGTGTCTGGCATGCTGCCTCTCTTCCTGTGGCTGATAACATATCAGTAGGGTCTGACTCGGTATCACACACAGGCACACCACTTAAGGTAGTGGGGCAGCTATGAAGTGGCGACCTTGTTATCACTGTCTGATTTGAGTTTTAGGTACATACATGTTTAGCCCTGCATGCGTGTGTGTGTGTGTGTGTGTTTGATAGAGTGAAAGAGAAAGAACAGCCAACATACACTGCACCTCCAAAGCTTTACCTCTCTGATACAAAACAGAAAGTGTTCAGCAAGATTATTATTATTTTTACACAGTTGGGGTGTTTAGATTCATTAGATTTTTTTTACAGGAACACAGGTGACTGGTTGTCTTCTCTCTGTTAAAAATTAAGAACAGGAACAGTAATAAATATTGAATAAGCTGATACTAATGACACATAATGAAACATCATTAATACAACAACAGTTATGAGTGCTGGCAGTAGGTGGTGCTTGCTAACCGAAAGGAAACTCTGCATTCTTTTCAAGCCTTTAATCAGCTCCAGCGTAGTGAATATTTGAGGTTGTTCCTATTCTGAGTCCACCTCTTATCCATGTGTGTTTATCAGTGCTGTTCTCTTTTGGAAGGGGGTGGAGCCTCTGAAAACCTGCTCCCTGACCAGACGAGTGCTTTGAGTGTGTATCTCTGTAGGTTGCAGTAACAAATTCTGACAGAAGTAGTAAGTGGAAGGTGATCAGTTGTTCTTGAAATGCATGTGCATCGTCTCATGGCAGGGAGAGACATAATAAGAGACAGTGAGAGACAGACAGACATGCTGCAGAGATGATGCAGACACACAGACAGAAGGACTCTGAAATTCATTCATCCTGGTGAAAAGGAAGTTGTCGATGAAAGCATACCAGACATGGGTTTAGGGTAGGGGTTCCTGTCTGTGTTTGATGATCTACGTGTGACAGTGTGTGTAGATAAATGCGTGTATGAGTGTGTGTGTGATGATAAGTGGTGATTCAGACCCAAAAAACCAGCTGCATGTCTTTCTTCCAGATGTTTTACCAAAAGCTGACTGCTGTCTGAAGTTGCCCAAAGACACAACAAGATCAACAACCAGTCACTGAGGGACTTAAACCAACAGTTTTTCAAAGACTAAAACATCCTCTCTGTCTGTACAGACGGACACACAGTTTATGTTTTGGTAGACCAGAAGATACACATTTGTCAGTCATGACAACTTCCTCACATTCCAGTTATTCTAAATGTGAACACAAATCATTCACACAATGGAGGCTCTGTGAGTCAGACCTAAAGGAGGAGGTCAAATGAAAGCTATAATGTTTGCTTTGAATGATCCCTTTTGACTCATCTGCCCAGAAACACTTTAAAATAACAAACCTAAAGTTCTTACGGGGGGGAGCCATGAATCATTAATGTCACAGATGTCCTTTTTCATTAACTCAAATATTTTTAAGTCATAACCTCCACTCAGGCATTTGAGATCTCATGCTGAGATGGGCTTGATAAGCTTTAACTATTCATTTGGTAACAACAATATGTGAAATTCTTTTTTTTTCTTCATAGAGCAATCAAAACTACAAAAAAACTGGGATTTTACTGAATGCAAACCCCCACCCCAAACATCCAGATGTAATTCCAAAGTGAGTCGAATTGTAATAGGAATAGTAGTCTATGCAATCCTTTTTCAAGGAAAAAGAGGAATATGTAATGTTAGCTGGGATCTGCAATTAACACGCATGCTCCCCTTCTGTCTGCAGAGCATAATTTGTAGGCAGGGGCATTTCAGTTGCACCACAAAACTTAATGCATACTGTTAGTTGTGAATGATTTTACTTGTATTAAAAATTGCAGCTCCTGTAATTCGGACATCATACATGTTGTGGTTTTGATAATATATTAGTCAATTGTTCAGCCCTAAAAAACATGAATATAGTAGAAATTCATGAATTACTGCTCCTGACATGAGGACAATAAACTCAACTCTTCAGTGCCCCCTTAAGCCAACCAGCTCATGGAGCAATGGCACAAATCGTACATAAATGTATGTTAATGTCATTTAAATCAAGTCTGATGCATTGTGTGTGACACATGGAGAAAGACTGTCTTAGGAAAAACCAAAAAAGAGCATCTTAATCAAGACTTATATATATACTCAACATGTTGTCCCATGAAAATGAGATAGTTAGATGCCAAAAACAAATGCCACTGAAAAGCAGCTAACTTCATTACATGTGAAGGGGCACTGTACAATCACAGACTGATTTCATTTCATTTGATAAAATTACATCCATCAGGCGCTCCCTGTTTTTTTTTTAGCAATCGAATCCAGATTTGTGTACTATTCTGCTCTTGGTCTTGAGCTGGAATTTAATAGCCTCTGGAACACGATGAGAGAACACGCTTTTTTACGTCAATCCAATCTAGATTAATTTGCCAGCTGGGTCAGGCGGAGTGAAGCAGTAAGAAAGCTGTCCATCTGCTTAAGCAACAGGAGTTTTATACCATTTCAAACCACAAAGCCAGGTGGTCCCGCAGCAAGGCGGGGAAAAGCACACAGGGGAGACGGTGGAAAGAAACCTGGGATTAAAGGAAAAGGGTGCAATTTGGTAGGAAAGATTAGATCAGAAGGATAAGGTGGTTGGATAAAGGCTAACAAAGGAACGAAACAGTGAAAGAGGGAAATGACTAACAAGTGTCTGTTCTTGGGCTAGCTTGCCGTGGTCTCAGCGGACCAGCGTCGGTGGAGGGAAAGTCGAGTGAAGGAGAGTTGGGGGGTTGTAAGGTTTGTCATGGAACACCTGCCTCCACTTAACCCCTCTCCCTCTCTTTCTGCTTGAGCTGCCTCTTTCAGCCATCTCCTCTCCTACCCTGTGGCCCCCCCACCCCACCCCACCCTGTCATTCATGCACGAAGTATCTTACGAGCTCACGAACTCGAGGCCTCTTCTTTTCCCAAACATGGGAGGACCCCCATTGCCTGAGCTGGGGGGCCTCACTAGCCAACAGTCAGTAAACCTTTTAGGTATTAACATATTTATATTAATTCAAATGACTTTTTTTTCAATGTGAAAGAATTTCTGCACCAATCCTAATGAGAGCACCCAGCATCTGACTCCCATGTGGCTTCTGCATGCTCATGTGCTGACCCAGCCTGACTCTGTTTGACTCGGCACGTCAGCCCAGCACAGCAGGGATTTGCACTTTCATCACAACAGGGCTACCCACATGAGGGTGTGTTTTTGACAGATGAAACGCTTGTTTTGAGTTTATGGAGACTTTTTTTTCTGCAAGTGTTCTTCCATCCCACAGCGCTGCAGGTAAAAGAAGTGGTTTAAATGTTGGAGGTGAGCTGTTAGCAAAGACCCAGTAAGTGAGCCTGTTGTCTGCAGCTCTTCATCTAACATCTCACTGTGGCTGTTTCTGCTTTCCTCTTCCTCCCTGAATTGTTAGAAGACTATCTTTATTAGAAAACAGAGAGCTTAAATTCCATCCCTTCTGATGGACCACCCTGGAACTTTATTTTGCAAAAAATGATGTATGGAAAATATATATTTAGGAAGACTACACACCCAAAAGTTTGTGAAAGAGACGGAACTTAAATGATTTCTTACTGAACTGACTGATTTTTCATTTGCATGGCTAAAGATCTTGACATGACCAGACTTGTAATAGTTTTCAGACCTCTTTTAATTCTTTGTTCTGGACAAACTAAGTCAAATGTTGAGACAGAAGACCTAGTTTACTTCGCCATTTGTCATAAAAAACTTAATGAAACTTTAGTATATTTGCGTCAAAGTGCATCTTACTAATTTGCAAAGTGACATTCTATATTGACGAATATCACATTTTAATTGATGGCACAATAAAAGGAGATTAAAAATTTCTCTCCTTCAACTAGTGAAGACAGTTTTTGCATCCCACTTGGTCAACTTGATGGGGACTTCAGCTCTCTAGAGCTGCTAACAGAGCCGTGCTAATGTGGCCATGAACTTGTTTCATTATAAAGTCTTTACATTAAAGTACTCTGTTATTTTGCCATTTAAAAATGTTAATTATAAAGCAGCAAAAACAGGACACATTGATTGATTCCTATAATGTATAAGGCCAAACTATTAGTGCTCTTTTGCTGTTAGCTTGTTTAGAAGACTTTAAAAAGGTCGGAAATCGCCATATTAGTATTCTATAAATCCATTGTGTTGCTCTCAAAACTGTACCCGTAAACTGTGACATATTCTCATGCAATTTTAACAAACATGTACAAGTTATTCTAAATATTTTTTAACTGGAAAAATGCATTCTTTATTCTGAATCAGTTAGCTGGCAAATCAACTTACAGATAGGGCTAGGCCAGACATTTTTATGGATTGATGCCATTTTAGTCCATTTGGATACAAAACTCAGAAAATGTGCAAAAAAGTACACCTGCATTTATATACAGCATGCACAAAATCACCAACACTTTCCAAATCTTCTTTAATTGCACACTGATGACAGAATGTGTGTATTTAGTCACTTTTGCACAATACAACCGACTTCACACTCCATCCAACTGGTGGTTATACCAATTAAAAGCCTGTGTTAGGTCAGGAGCTATTCATTTGACATTAAAGGGGACATGGGGTCGGGCTATTCAGACCCGCCGCAGGAATCAACTCCCCTCCTCTCTTCTTTTCACCCCGTTTGCCATGCCACATAAAAGATTTGCCCCTTTCCTCCCCACTTGCTCGCCCCCTCTCTCTTTCACCCTCTTGTTTGCTCGCTCTCACTCCTTCATTCACTCAGTCTTTTCTTCGCACTTATTCTGTTCATCTCTTCAACTAACTACCCTCTTGTGGACCCTTACCTCCTCACCTACAGTCACAAGCAGCACATCAATGCAGTCAGCTGTTACAATACGATATTTAAATGGTTACCAATAACCCTCTGTACCTCTTACGCTCACTCCCTTTCTTGTCTGGCTGCTGCCCCTTTTCCATTAGCCCCCTTTTTTTTTACCCTCCGCTGGCCTCTCCTCTTTTCTCTCCATTCATGGATGGTAACTAAAGATAGAGCAGAAAACTAAACCATTAGCCCCGTATCTATAGGACCAGCCTGTGAGTCTTATCCCATTGTTTTCTATCCATATTTGAGCTAAAAAACGTGCTGCACATGAGCCTCTGAAAGACACACACACACTCAGTACAGACACACAGTGAGATGTAGGGGTCACTGGCCTTCAACGGTGTGTTATACAGCAGACTCTCCCAAAGGTCTTTTACTCAACTAGGTGTTTAAAAGAGACACACAAAGATACAGTCAGTCTCTTCACTCGCTCTTTTCCCCGTTTAAACGCATCATTGCCTGACTGGCGGTTCAGCAGCTTTTTAATGTTCTGTAAATCTCTCACTTCTCAAAACTTCATAAAAAAGCAAAAAGAGGCGGCCATGAAAGCAGAGTGTATCAGGATCTGGGGGCCTGTAAAAAAAAATGAAGTAACTGCTTTGAAAGTAAATGCCAAGTCAAGTCCAATCATGGAAGTTTCTTGATTGCAAACACATCGAATCAGTCAGTCTATGGGCCTGTTTACACCAAGTCCAATCTTTTAGCAATCACTGCAATTTTGTGCAGCAGTGTGTAAGTGTCGGTTTATTACCAAATGCAAATTAAGTGTTTGTTCAACTTTTCTCAGTCTGATCACTTGATCAGCTGATTGACCGCCACTTTGGGACATTGGGTTGCATTCATACAAATGTTTACCTTGCTTTAACTTTCCATAACAGCGCCTCTGCTATTTTTTATTTTCTTTTTTCTTTTAATTTTAGCCCCTTGGCAGTCTGAAGCAGCACAACCTAAACAGACTACCCACATTTAGATGACTGGGAGACCTTTCGTTTTCACTGCAACACCTGATTGATTCTAAATGGACCCTAACAGGAGATAAATGTGATTGCCTGACAGCGCATTAAAGACAGATACAGCAAACAGGATAGTGTGGTCAAAAGTTAGTGTTTGTCTGTCTTTTTTTTTAATGACACAGTAGCTGTCTGTGTTTCTGGCCTTTTCACTCCTAAAATAGCCTTAGTTCACCTTTCTCCAACGCTTTATTATTGTAAGCCTGACAGACGTAACGAGTTTATTGAATTCCACAGTATTTACCAAAACAGTTGAAGCTTAGGTCACAGCTTTGTTAACACACTGAGTGCACTTACAGAAGATTTAAAAAAAAAAAAAAAGAGACACCAACAAGATACACAGGAGTTGAGAAGAACGTCGGGTTTTAAGTAGTTTGTGTTAGAAGTGCATTAAACACCTCACTGATGAGTTTACAGAAACTAGTCACAGATTTCCACCCCAAAGCTTCTACACTGCTCTTGTTTACGGAGGCTAGTCAAAGGCGGGTCTGATGGAAAGCTTGGTGGTCCGGTGGCACTGATGGGACTAGGCTGAGTCAGTGAGGAAATGTACCGATTTGCATGGACTACTTTATAGATCCCAGCAGGGACATTTTCTTTTCATTTCCCCCAGTCTGCAGGGTTTTCAGAGTGCGGGGTCAGTTAATGAAGAGCTCTCCAAGGGTCGGTACACACTTACTGTCTTGTTTAGAAGACACTTGAAAAATGTGGGTGTTCACCAACACAAGCTCTTGAACTCAGGCCCTGTGGTTAAACCGGGGCTTTCCCACTCACTCCAGCACACCACCCTCATGGCTTATGATCTATGCTACTTGTATGATTGAATTTCAACTTCAACTACTAACAATGGTCAAACACATCATTTACAGCAGAAGATTACAGCAGATTTGTGGCCTCTGTGGTGAGGGTACAATAACAACAGGACAATGCTGGAATGAGGGTCAAACTCTGCGAGCAGTGTCTATGTTATAAAGCTAAACAGCAACAAACAGGCTAATTTTATGGAGGTCCTGCTGATCCTGAAACCTGGGACAAAGTGCTTTATCAAAGCTGAACATACAGTTGGAAACAGAAATACTGCATAAAACTCAGACATATAACTTAATTGTTTCTAGTCGTTGTGATAAATAAATATGGCACGGCTCCACTTCATTCAATTTGCCCCCTCCAGCTATTGCAATTCCATTGTGGGTTATCGTTTGCTATCAGATGCTTTTTATTTTGAAATAACACATCAAAACCAAACACTTAAATACATATCAGCATGATAAGAACTCCGTAAAATGACAAAAAAACAATCTTTACAAAAACATTATCTTACTTGATTTTATTTTTATGTCAAGTCTGTTGACATGGACGGGCAGGATTTATGAACCCTGCTGCAGCCAGCCACCAGGGGGCGATCATGATATTTTGCCCTCACTTTTAAGGAGCCGAAATGTTGTTCATTCAGTCATGTAAATGATTTTAGTCAAAGGAATGAATAATATGCTCAGTGAATGAGTCCACATGTAAATATTCAAAAGCAGACTGCATTTCACATCCTTTTGTATTCATTTTCAGGATCGTACTGTCATAACAATTGTGCTCTTGTATAAACAGAACTTCTTTTTGAATTTCAAAAACTTACACGAGCTTGACTAACAGGCTGTGAGCAAAATTTTGGTGGGGATGATGTCTTAAACTCGCCATGCTTTCCATGTAAAAGCAGCTGCAGTGTTGTAGCTGCAACACTGTTTCCCTGTTTGTCCAGTGGCCAGCTAGTGTGAAATCTGCAAATCCTAAAATAACGGGTTAAGAGTGTAAGACTACTAAATCTCAGTTATGAGCCTTGCTTTGATAGACATGGTGTCTTAACTTGCTCTCCTACTAAGGTAGCTTTGTTCATGTACAAAGAAAGGGTAGGTGAGGGAGAAAAAAAATATTGTGGCACAGGTAACCAAGTAAACAGAAGGAAAAGACTATCAAGACATTAAAAGAGAAGGAGTGCAATGACAGCTAGAATGAAAAGGAATGGAGGAGGAAGAGAGGAAGGACTGGAGCTACCAGTGAGGACTGTTTTCAGTAAGCAGGCAGAGGATCAGAGAGTTACGGGTGCAGATAGCTGCTGATGGAGGCTCCCATTCCTGGATGTTGGTGCTAAATGGTAGAGTCCAGGCTGAAGACATAAAACTGATAACGTATCACTTCTCTTTTTATGGGAATAAAGCCAGAGACGCTGCTGCACATTGCCTCAGTGTTCAGCGTGCAGATATACATGATTTACATGAACTTCTGAGAGGACTAAGATTCACATGTTACGTTCCACATGAGAAAGTAGTTAAAACAACTTTCTTTTATTCCACCTCTCCCTCTGTGACTTACTGTACAGCCAAACCTCTGACGACCCCTCTCATTAGTCAAGGTCATCGTTATCGAGTGTGCACAGGGATTTATATGACTGCTAGTGTTTGATCTATAGCTGGCAATGATTTGACTTTGTTTACTTTGCTTTTGGAGTCTTTCATCTTGTTGATTTTTTGCCCTCACTTTTCTTCCCCTTGTCTTTCTCCCTCTTGTTGTGAACTCCTGTGTTTCTAGTTGTGCACTATAGTTTATGATTTGCTGATAGAGCAGGCAGGCAGAGGTCTTGGAGGGCCGCTTGAGACAAAAGCTGCTTTTCAGCTCTCAATGCTGATGCCTCCCTTCAGATAGCCAAAATATGCTGGCTGGGGGTTTGAAGCGAGGGTTGGGAGGGGTGGATGTTGCTCCTGGCCTCCTCTCTCCAAAGCGGCTAAGGTGAAAATGACTTTACCATGTAAAGAAGCTGCGGTCGCTCCTGCTATGTATTAGGGCCCTGCCAAACTGTCCTTCTTGTCTTCTCTTAATCTGATTTCTGAGGTTAAACTAGGACACACAAACAGAGTGTCTTACTCAAGAGCATATTCATGTTTCGGCCCACGTTGCATGTTTTCATGCTTGTGCACCCTTAGCCGGGCTGCGAGTGGCACGCATGTTCTGACAGGGAATGAAAGAGAGATGGAGAAAAAATGCAAACACAGCAGAGTGTTCCCACGAGCGCGTGCGCGTACATCCGCGTGTTCTGCAGAGAACAATGTGAAAGAGGGAGAGTTTGGGCAACAGAGAAGTGTGAGAGGGAAAACAAGGAACGGAGACGGCTCTCCACCAGGTGAGCTCTCCTAAGGGCAGCTGGGAGTATTTTTCCCCTCGTTTAGCAGTTCATGAAAAAAACCACAAGCTGCCAGATGTGACAGAGGGCACGCACCCTGCTCACACACTGTAAACACACACACACACACACACTCACACAAAACAAAACAAAACCTAAAAAAAAGTCACACAGAGGGAATGGGAACTCAATCTAACCCAATATGAATACGTGTGTGGCACCGATTTACTGTATTCCTGCATAAGGCAGAGGCTGATTTTTATCAGGGGGAATGTCTGTCTCATTAAAATGAATGTCAGATGAAGTAAACGGAGGGTGAAGACATCAAAGAGCTCTGCAGGGAGCTGAATAAATCTGGGTTTAAACTTACTACAAACCCATTTATGGAGGAATTTTACTATGACCTCTACCAAGAATCGAAAAAAAAAAAACTTTCTCCCTTTAAGTTTAAACTGCTGAAAAACACTCTTTTGTAACATTTCTAAGCATCTTGATTTGCGATTTATTCCATCTACAAAAGGATATTTTTGAATGACTGTTATGAGCCAATAAGACACAAAGTAATGCAAAAGAAGAGTCAGGAAAGTGTTAAATTAACTTCAAATATGCATGCAAAGTACCTACAAACATGCACAATCACTTCTTCAGCGTCTTGATGATTTAAAATGACTGCACATAGTTCAAAGAAATGCCATGGCCACGCCGTGTACCTATGGCACGCTGCTGACCTACATTCCCCTTTGTTATTCCACACATATCGGCCCTGTGTAAAACCACTGGCTGCTAATTGCTTTCACATTACAGAGCAGCCGGGTGATCTTGGTGGCTTTCCAAGACCACCAACACTGGGACATGGGGCGTGCACATTTGCAAATGCATACCACCAATCACATTGTGGCTGCATTACTGTGTAAGCAGTCGATGCGAGACCGAGGGGCAAACATGTAGGGCTGCTATCTGCTGCGTAACCAGCACTAAAACACTTCTCTGCTATTGTCTGGGACCATCTTAACTGCTGCTTTTTTTTTAAAAGGTTTTATTACCGTCGAGCCAGGAAAGCCCATGTAACTTGCTTTAAAAAAATGCGCAGTTGTCACATTAAAAGTATGTAGGCTGCACTTTACATTTGTGGAGGCACCTTGTGTAAACCACTGAGTGATGTAACTCATTCAGCAAGCAGCTGTGCCTGTGCGACTTCCTAAACACATTTAACAAGTTTACAGTACACTCATTAGCAATGGGTTATTTGTGCCAATTACACATGGAAGGTAGTGGGAAAGCAAATTGCCAGTCTCTTATATAAACTCACAGGTCCACAGCTAACATGGGGGCAGTTTCTACACTATGATGAAAAGGTAAAAAAAAGGCTTTTCCTTCAATCTGTGTTTAGGTGCACATTGCTCTTTTTTTGATGCATATAAAGCCTTTTCATCTAATTTGGTTCTAAACAGCAGCTGTCCATCAAAAAACGATCAAATCCTTGAGAGGTGGCTTCTAAAAATGAGAAGAGACCAGTTTTGTGCTCTAAACAGGATGTACGTTTGATGTTTCTCTACTAATTTTCTCCAGAAACCAAACAGAGATTCATATCTTCTTACTACTTGTTTTCCCCTCAGTCACCTCGTCTGATCGCTTGACCCCCAACAGAACAGTTCATGACAGCAAGTGACTGGAAGAATGTGACCTGTTTTGGTAGTTATTTTAGCAGTTTGGATCTTTGGTTGGAGTTAATTAAAGGAGCAAAAAATATTTAGAGAGGCATTTGCTCACACATACACACACACCAACAATTATGAGGACAAAGGAAATGTCCACTCCTGCTGAGGGCCATGATGAGTGAAGGTTAAGCCAGCCAGCTGGATGGAGTTAAATTAAATTTAAATTAAAGAGTGAATGGACTGACAAAGCCTGGGGTGCAAAGCGAGGCCAGTGAGGGACGACGGGTCACTGCTGACTGGCCGTGGACACTCAGACAACCAAGGAAGTCATCATAACAGAACATGATCCAGGATATAACTAAATAACTGGAATACAATCATTATATTTTATTATTACAAACCCTCTGCTTTGGACAAGGGTTTTGAGGGTGAGAAAAAAAAAGAGGGGGAGAAGGAAGAAGGGGGTGTACACAAAGGCAGAGCGGGAGAAAACATAAAACATGGAAAGCTCAGTCAAACTCTTGCCGAAGCCAGAATCAACCACAGTCCCCTCCGTGAGCTGAGAGTAGTCCAAGCCGTTGAACAGCACCAGCCGGGAAACTTCGGACCGACTCCACCATTGTTTGAACTCCCACTCGGTCATGAATCACGGCTGCGGCGATCTGTCTCACTCCAAATTATCAGCACCGGCCCATTTGGAATCAGAGCTTCAACAGAGCATGTCAGGAATAATAAGCCACAACGTCCATAGCAGGGAACCTTTTCTCCCCCCCCCCCCCTTCTCTTTTTATTTAATTTTAATGTAGCGGGACCCTTCAGGCTGCATACATGTACAGGGATGGGCCCCTGCCTTGTTGCAAAACATCATTACACAATGCATGCAATAGTATAAACAGTTGTTCATCTTAATGAAAAACATAATAAATATTTTAAACTGTGGCTAAATGTCTGGAAAGATGCTGAAGCTATGCCATCTCTCTTTTACTCCAATTACAGCTGCAAAGACATGACAGGTTTTATGTTCCATTAAAGATTACTGAAGGACAGTCAAACGCTGGAAATCTGCATATGGCCTCCATGCATTGCTCAACGGTTCCATAGTTAATCCCCAAAAATGTAGCTATTTTACAAGCAGGACTGTTGACAAGACATGAGTTTAACTTATTTTGCAAGAGTGCACATATTTTTCACATTTCACATCATATTTTAGTACGGAGGGCTTAAGTGTGTACATAATCAAAGGCTCTTAAACCCAATGTTCCAGTCGCTGCAACGGCTGGATGATATAGTGAGAAAGACGGAGGGCTGAGAGGTAATGAGCTCTTGTGGGTGAAGCTTAGCAGCGCTGAGGCAGCCACGCAGAGGTTAAGCAAACAGGCAGTGGGATCACGCGGGCCTAAGCCTCTTATACAGGCCCCTCTGAGGAGAAGATCATTGACTTCTGATAGAGGGATGAAGGTCAGGAGTTGTCAAAGATAGTGGGGGCCACTGATCCTCCACTGGTGCGAACCCTTCTCTCTTCACTGCCAATGAGTTTTTGTTTTTGTTCTCCATAGTTTCCCGCCATGTGTTTTTTAATGTGCCGAAGGTTTTCGCTCTCTTGATTGATATAACTTGCTGAGAGTTAATTTAAGCCTGCTGTCAGTCAAACGCCTCTATGTAAATATTTTCTCGTCTCAATATCGTTCTTAGCCCTCTCACTTTTCTCCCAGCCGAGCCTCGCAGGCCCATCCCAGTCCTCGCTCA
>JAPZDY010000021.1:7525422-7570770 GCA_029783645.1 Ctenochaetus hawaiiensis
AATTTTCCCCTCAACACTCCCCATGTTTTTTTTTTTTTTGTTTTTTTTTTTCGCCTCAGAGATGGAGAGATTCCGGAGGGCAGACGGCATTCTGCATCCCACAGGATGAATGTACGAATTCCTGGTCAGGAGCGTCCCAGTTGAGGAGATTCCTTTCCCGCCCGCCCCTGAGATAAATACAGAGCTCCGTACATGAGCCGAGCTCTGCGTGAACGAGAGGGAGACAGTAATGAAGCAGATAGCATAAATTTTGTCGCAGTCACACAAAAGACAGATTCCTGCTCTATGACTATTCCATACCCCTCTATTACCATTCCTGCACATTTCACCACAAAAACCCACTCAGACATCAAACACAGCGTTTCTACGAGCCTCTGGTTAACACATCTGGACAGTCAGCAGCGTTAAAACGACTGACTTTGTCCCTCCGTCCTGCTATTCTTTTTCACTCACTTGTTTCCGTCAAAAACAGACCTACAATCTGGAGAGTCGGGCTCCAAAGAAGTCAATAATTTTGTCTTGAAAGAAGCTGCCGTATGGTGAGGCCATCAAGCCAAAATGGATTTAAGAGGCTACCAGTGACTGTGTGAGTATGGTAACAGCTTTTCCCCAAGACGGAGGAGAAAGCTTTGAGGGAGCGCCAAAAACTCCGGGTGTTGAGCACACCATAATGTGCAGACTCTCCCTCTCCCAGCTTTAGTTTCTGGGAAAAACTACAATTACCAGTCAAGTTGCAGTTTACATCCATGTCTGTCCAGACTCATAATCCATGTTGTGAAGACTTTCAAACAAGAGTTTAATAAAAAAGTGTTGAAATGTCGCTACATTGACAAGTACGGCACCAGAGAGTAATTTTCAGTGAGAGACAAGCTGTCTTCACTTAGAGACTGTTTTTGCAGAGGAGTGCAGAGGACTCATGGAGGAGTTTCATCACATGGTGCAATGACAATTACCTGAAGTTCAATATCTGCTAAGCTAGTGAGCTTGTTGTGGAATACAGTGCTTCAAATGAGGATGTTGCTACAAAGGAGCCTGAAATAGTAAACACATTTTCCAAGACGGGCAACCAAGTTAGTATCTGACTAAATGCAAAATATGGTCAAAATCTCTCCCTTCTGTTTTCCGTTATGGAATAGAATAATTGTCGGTTCAGTGTTTCGTTTTGTTTTGTTTCAGAACAAACTGATGTCACAGTGAAGTGTACCTTCGGATTTTTTTGAAGAATGGGACACACAACCAAGAAACATGATGTCTCACCGGCAGATTTTTTAAAAACTTAAGCCAGAATTTTGACAAACTGTAGAGGAAGTTGTATAAACTTTCATTAAGAGGCTTTCTTAACCATGTAATATTTTTTCCTTCCTGCCTATCACAAATTTTGGTTGATGGGACGCTCTTGACTTTTCTAATGCCAGGCAGTGGCATGGATTTCCCAGTTGGTGCTGAGTTAGGCGGATGGCTGGCCAGCAGTGGTTTGCTGGATGGGCATTTAGCTCACTGTACTTCAGAGTTACGGCCAGCGTGCCCTTTAAATCCGGATTCCTCGGTTAGTGTGGCCGATGCAAGATTAGAACGGATAGAATGGGAATTTCCATTTAAGTCAAATTTCTTATGGCCTTTACTGCTTTTTTACTCATGCTAAGTCACTGTTTTATTTATGCTCTCTGGTTTCCGTCACTGTTTTTGTCCTTGGACATTATCGTCGTAGTTTACAGTCATACTGGACATACAAACAGACGTCACTTTTAGCAATCATGTTGCCAAATTAGAGCAAAGTTGCTTTTTGTTTTAGTTGCTGACTGCTTCTGTCACCAGGATTAAATGCAGCACTTGTGTTAAAGACCAAGTCGCGTTCAAGGCAGCCGCTCTGAAGTCTTTTGTGTGTGAATGAAGTGTCTGGGTAAACACAGGCCGCTTAGAGAACAATGTGACAAAGCCTCTGGTTAAACAAACAGGTTAACATCAGATCCACACGCATGACGAATCATTTAAAACACTGCTTAAGACAAAGTCAACACTAAGCCAGCTACTTCTGAAATGGCATTTTTTTTCCCCATTTTTGGCCTTGTATCAAAACAATTTCTTACACATAAAATTGGTGCTGAAAAAACTTTACTCCAGTTTTGTTCTTTCTTAACTTCTGCTAAGCTGCCCACACAGAAATGTTGATCTTATTTGAGCATAAATTTATGGTTACTCCTTTTCATTCCAGTAACAACTTACAAAAGCATAATAGGCATAAATATCAATTTAAAATACTGGAACTTTGGGGTTGTTTCTTTAGCTGAGATGCTATTTTAAAAACATGGAGAAAACAGGATGAAAAATTAAGCGATGTCACATAAAAAAAGGAGCAGACTGAGGAGAAAGACGAGGGCGGAGGGACCACTTGTTGTTTCATTCCCTAAATCCCATACAGTAAAACAACACCTCATAGTGGAAAGACAAACACCACAAGCCTGCAAAACTGTTCCAGTGGAGTATAAAAAACATACTGTGAAACATACATTCAGTACCCACACCCACAAACTCCTCGGATGGGGAATAGACAAGGAAGAGGTGGGGGGAGCATAATCTTTTTTTAACAATAAATATAAGATCTGTAATAGATAGACAGTTGGAGGACCAGAGACAGACAGTCAAGAGCTGTATCACTGAAGATTTAAACAGCCTCTTTGATGAGACAGCATCATTTATATTCTGTACACTGGACTAAAAAAATGATGATGTGATATACAAGAGACATAGCATTTTACCGCAATATAGTGGTAAGATGGCAGGGTCAAAAAAAAGAGCTCAGTTTTAACATCTCCGCTTTGACTAAACCGCTGAACGCAATAAAAGAGAAAAAGGCTTTGACATTTACAGCCTTGTTATTTCTAAGCAGATTCCCACATTTATTCAGTGGCCAAAGTAAACAGGTCAGCTGGCAGATTTAAAGTAAAACCCATTTAAAGGAACTAATCTTCAAAAGACAAAATTCCTCAACCTCAGTCCGCAACGGGATTGTAGTTTCTATAGCTGCTGATTGTAATTACAAAGAAATAAATGACTTAAAAAAAACTGCCAAAACACACTTTTCTCTGTATGTCACTCAAACGTAGAAATTCTCTCAATGACCAATGACTAACACACACGCACAAGACATTCGCTCATTCAAAATGGTTAAGTCTAAACTGAGAACAAATCATTAGATGCCCCGTAAAATTAAATTTCCTGCTGTCCAAACATCTCTGGTTTAATAATTCCACAAGCAGACTAAAGTTTGCACTCCGAGCGCTTTCCACTCTGCACAGTATGTGTTAGAAAAGTGGAAAAGAAACAAAGACAGAAACAAAGGCAAAGACGGATTTGAATGATGGAGTTGCCAAGAATAATTTTGGAATCACACAACTGGGAAAAAAAAAAAAAAAGCCCTGATGTGATGATGTTGTATTAATAACTGCAGAGTGATAAGTTTATACAAAAGTCTCAGTGGAGCTGATGGTCCAGTGGTTTTGCAGCAGAACCGCAGCATCGTGGACGGAAGAGCAGACGAGGAGCCGCAGAGATGTGATGGAGGCCGATAACGGAGGAAGCCAAATTTGAACTTAACATCCTTCACATGATCATTACAGAACTGTGATGGATGAACAAAACGGATGGAGTATTCATATCTTCCGTTATTGTTGAGTAAACACACACAGCGTAGCCAAGAGCAGTATGTCAGTCAGCCTGGCGAGAAGGGCCAAGTGGAGGAACCACTCCACAGACAGAGAGGGAAAGGGCCTGTGTGTGTGTGTTTGTCAAATACAAACTACAGCCAAGAAAGTCAGAAAGAGAGCAAAAAAAGCAAAGGGAGAGAGGGCCAGCATGTGTGTCATGCCAGCCTGATAAGAGGAGTGCCAAGGAGTGTCTGTGTCATGCTGATGCTGGTGGGGTGACGGAGGGGTGACTCTTCCCTGATCCTCTCACAGGTAGAAAGTAGGTCTTTGTGAACCACTGAAAACACACTTTAAGGTATGAATATACACATCTTTTCTCAAGAACAGTTACTGATTGGTGTTTCCAACTTTTCATTGGCATTTTAATCATTTAGAAAACAAAAGCAGTGGCACTTGGTTATGTTTGCGTTCATCCTCTTTACATGTGCAGTAGAATAGACGAGGTCTCATTATTGATTTTGTTCACTGAAAGAGAAAATGGTACTTTAAAATCACCTGACTACCTGTACAGGCTGAGTACTTACTAAGAGGATGTTTGAAAAAAAAAAAAAAATGTTAGGTGCGATTGCAGAAAAGCTGATTTCACATGAACGACCCTTTGACAACATCACATCTTCGGAGAGTAAAGCTGATAAAGTTAAAAAAAAAATCCTCCATCAACTGAGAAGCAACGCATATTTTCTGGAAAATAAATACTAATATTTTTGGCAGAAAAACCCATAAAGTTCGGGGTATTTAATACCTTGGAAGGAGTGCAGGGGCGTACAAAGACTTAATTGTGGGTGGATGGAGATCTGCCCGTCTGCATGCAGTGAGGTTTCTGAAGTCCTTAATGCAACGCAAACAGGGTTTAAAAAGATTTACTCTGACATGTATAGGAAGAATTTAAAAAGCCATGTTTCATCCTACTCCCAATTAAATATTTGTAGCGTGATCTGCACATATTAATCCAGCGCCAAGCTAGCCACGGAGGATGCTAGCAGAGCAGTAATTTGATAAAACCGAGTGAGCGGGCTCCATGAAATTTAGAGCTCTTTAAGTCAGCGCAATACCCTACAGTCCTCAACATTAAACTGTGCCAAGTCCATATGGAAAATTGATACGCAGCATGTGTGGCTTATTCCATTAGACTCATTAAAGTGTCACTTTGTCATCAGCACACTCTCACACTCACAGCTTGCCTTACAACTGCAGCAAAGGACTCATTGTATCCTGTGTATAAAGTACAGCGGAGAACATTTTTTATGTGGCAGGCATAATTTGTCTTCCAGACAGCAGTTGAAAGACATTAACATAGAAAGTGTTGAATGGAAGGTATATAAAGCCACTTTACTTGTAGTTGGACACATAGAACAGGTCGATTGATGGAAAAGGGGCAAATATAATTTGAGTCTATTAATGTTCTGTGTGTTTTTGTCAAAAATTAATGCCACTTTGCAGCAGCTTATTTCCCCTCTCAGACTGCACCTCTGTTCAAATCATGTAAGAGCCTCATCTATACACCCGTTTCTCAGCTGCTGCCAGAAAACCTGAACTAGTGTTTTTGTTCCTTTTGTTAATCTACTACACTACATCTCCCTGAAACCCTGCAGAGGTTTTTCTCTTTCTCAGACCGACAGTCTGACCTCCTGTGCCGACAGTAAATTGCAGGAAAAGGGTTTTTCACGCTTGGCTACAGTTTGTAGTGGCAGAAACTCTATCAAACGTCTAAGACGAAGATCTTAGTGAACTGTGCTTAGCCTTTGATTAAAAGCTGCCTCTCTGAGGGAATTGGACCGCTAAAAAGCAAGCATGCGCCACAGAGTCTGATTTGTGGAAATAAGAGCGTTTTTTTTTTTCTTCTGCTGATATTACGCAAATGCAGAAAAGCGACACTTCTTACCATTCACAGAAAGGCTTCTGCTGGACTTGGAAAAAAAGCACAGAGCAGATCTACAAAGAAGGCAAAGCCAAATCTGGCTCTTCTTCAAAAATTCCTCCGTCAACCGAGCAGTGACGACATATTTTTCAGGACATTCCAGCATGCAACTCAATGGAAAACAACTGTACCATTTACTGGCATTGCACATCCTAAGGGAACATGAAATCTTTTCAAATCTGCAGCGATCAATGAAGCAGTCCTGCTCTCAGAGAGTGATGACAAACTCTTCACAATTCAGAAAAAAACACACACACACACACTGAACATTTCTTATGTGACATCTTGATAAAGCAGATCGCCTGTTGGCTGCACATCACTTAAACAATTAGCGCACAGTGTTCTCCAAACAGTTTGCCCTGTGGCACTCTGGGCCTTGACAAACACATGTGCTTAATAAGGAGTGGGAAGTAGGTAATTGCCAGTGCACAACGTCGTTTACACACCAATGTTTTAAATTAGTAACATAAAACAGAGTCGGAGTGTATGATTTATGGCTTATGGGCTGATTAAATTAATCTCCATGACTCTCTTCCCTTTTCACACGCCCCCCAAAATGGAGCCCGAGTGTCAGGACAAGAAAATAAAAAAAAAAAAATTCAAAACTCTACCCCCTCCTCACTGATATGAAGACCATACATCTGTTTCACACATACGTTTCCTGACACATTCTTCTGTGTCTGCTAAAAGCTTTTAGGGATGCATGCCTCTTGATGCCTGAGTGAGTGTAGTGTGCACTGTGCAGAGTGGGAGTTGAGTTTTAAACACAGCAGTCATTTATCTATAAGAGATGTACCACTCAAAGCGATGGAGCACAACATTTCCAAGATATCGTCTGTGTAAAATATGGATCAACTTCATATGGTCACATATAAAGGAGAAAATTATGGCCAAATTGCGATGATAAAAAAAAAAAGAAAAAGAAAACTAAAGGGAGTGGCTGATTTGCACAGTTCTCGCAAGGAGGCATAAATAAAGTGGAGCATAAACTCTGACATCTCTTTCACCTCCTTATAAACAGCCCCCTTGATATGAGATGAAGAAAATACCAGAAGAAATAACAGTACAGATAGACATCTCAGTAGCAGGGAGAGCAGGACGTGCTCCTACACACTTAGCCTGTGGAACT
This sequence comes from Ctenochaetus hawaiiensis, assembly GCA_029783645.1. NCBI lineage: Eukaryota > Metazoa > Chordata > Actinopteri > Acanthuriformes > Acanthuridae > Ctenochaetus > Ctenochaetus hawaiiensis. The sequence goes on from JAPZDY010000021.1 coordinate 7,532,174, forward strand.
GAGGATTTTTTCCAGGGGTTGAAGTGCCTTTAGTGTCAACAGTGTGTCCTGTTGAAAACTGCACTGAGGCAGTTCCACCCAGCATGATTTATAGCCTTCCTGAGTGTTATTAAAAGGCTAAATGCAACTTTAAACAGATTTCACATACTCGTTGCCCTGCACAGGACCTTTTATGTTCAGAGGTGAATGTCCTATGTTCAGAGACATTATACAGTTTATGTAGCTGGAAAACACTGTTGTCAATTTATTTTTATGAACATGTCACATAATATTACTTTGGAGCTAAAGGGCACGAGCTGAAAGATGGAGTGACAGTAAATGCTTTCGAAAGATGCTGCACTTATCTTATGCTTAAATAAGAGGTGCATTTACTTGCACTGTGAATTTGAAGAAATCTGATTTTCCGAGCTGCAAAACCTGGGTTCAATTTCAGGTGAGCTGATTAAGAAAGAACCCAGTTGGCACGGCCAGCTAGGGAAAAAAAATACTAGGTCATGGCAACCAATCGAGCGCAAATGCATGGAAGAAACCTCTGAAAGGAGGACAGTTGTAATTTGCAAGTGGAGCAATGCCCATGAGAATAAAATCTCATGATCTGCTCTACATCATTCCTTGTTTAGATTAGCACCTACAGGGCTGATCTTGATGCCTGAGCTGTTTTTGGCAAAGTGAGGAAAGAATCTGAGGGCAGACAAAAGTGCATATAAACTTGGAGTAAAGTGGGTTTTGGAGTAATCAGACAAATACAAGTTCATATCCTTGATTAAATCCCCCCCTCCCCCTCCCGATTATGCCAATCAGAATTCTAAGAGCATGCAGGTGTAGAAAGATGTGCAGTAAGCAGCTGAGACTACACACAGCTTCCTCAAGTACATTTATCACGCAAGCATATACGTTTTTATTGCTGACATATGCATCCTTTGTCAGGTTTACCATTCAATGACTGTTCCTGGAAATGCTGGCATTTAAAGCACAGTGACAGAGCGGTGACCTCTGACCTCTGACTGGAAGCTCACAGACTGACTAATAAACCAGACAGCAGCAAACAGAGACGGACGGCCGCGCCTCTCAGGTTTTTTGTTCACGTTTGCTCGGTTCCTTGCACAATACATGTTATACCCAGTGGCCACTGATCACAGGGTGCTGCTGTCTTCTCTTCACGTTTGATTACAGCTGAACCGCACTGTTGTTCCTCTCTGATCACTCCCGTTACAGCGAGCCAGAGGACAGACAAGATTCCCAGAGATATCATCTGCAAACATATTCTGGAGCTGCTTCTTTGGCAGTGGGCGTTATCTTCTAGTCCATAACTGTTAAGGCTACAGAGAAGCTGTGATTATTTGGATTTGCAGAAAAAGTTATCAAAGTTATTACTCAGAACAGCTGCAGATCATCACCGAGACACAGCAGCTGAAGTCTTTTCGTAGTTTTATGGTTTCCAGCAGTGAAGGGAATGCAAAAGCAAATCAGTTTCGCTTCATGAATAACCGTATTAGCAAATGAAATTGCAGATTTTGCCCATAAACTGTGCAGCTAAGAGATGCAGACGTTTCACTTGTCTATTTCTAAATATGATGCAGCTGCAGATGCAGGGGCTCTTTCTCCTTCATTTTATTTTCTATCCAGAAGTCCTATTTGAAGAAGTTATAGTTAACTCATCCAGTTAAGTAATTTGGATTAACATTCCTCGCTGCCAAAGAGCAAGAGAGGAAGACAGAAGAAGAAGAAATGGCAGGAGAAGGGCCACAGCAGAGCGCCTTATGTTCAGCACAGCATATACTGTTCACCTACATTGTAAATAACAGCGAAAAAAGCATTTAAGGAGGACAGAGATAATCCAAACAAACCACAAAAACCTTCCAGAGGTAATTCATCACTGCCCATCTGGGATGGGAGGATTGTTTTATACTGACTATACACTCAGAGATAGAGACGAGAAAAAAAAAACTAAATTCTTTCCAGGAGGGGCTTCATAAACAATTCAGATTTAATTCAGTCTCAGTTTAATCATACTTCTATTGCATACACCATCCGTCCACCCTTATATCACACACATTTAGCCGCGTTCGATGGGAAAATAAACCCTAAAACTCTTCTTTTGACGCAGTGAACAGACAAAAGCTGATTTATTTCAGTGTTTGTTTTGTAACAGGCACTTCAGACAAATTGCAGCATTGTTTCCAGGAGGCCACAGTCTGGCCTGTTTTCCAAAAGTTGCCCATTCATCCTCATCTTACCACCACTCTCTCACCATCAGTCAAACCTGAGCGGCTAACGACTGTTTGCGTTACAATTTCAACTTTATGTATCTCTTATCTTTACACTGGCTTAAATTATGGAGCGGGAAGACAATGGATATCCAGCTGACCGGTCGAGGGCCCCCTCCCATTGTCTGCCGACGGAGTCAAGTCTCTCCCCGTGCAGAGGCTTCAGAATGACAATAGAAACAACAACCTAAAAGCCAAAGATCATTTACATGAGAGAGGAGGCTGGATGACGGCAAACAGCGCTGCTTTAAATGGATGGAACAACAGTGTGGAGACATCTATGAGAGGATTTCAGGAGCGAAAATGGCAAGAAAACCACAAATGAGCACACTGATGAATGATTTAAATTGTCTTTAAAGTGCGAGAGTGATTCTTAAAGTCCCAGAAGAGATTTTTCGTCAAGGTTGACGGATTACATCGTTGAATTCACGCGTGTCAGGAAGAGCCGCGGAGTGAGGAAAGCCAGCAGAGGAGCAGAGGGGGGAGAAGAACGGGAACGATTACCGGGGGAAGGGAAAACTTTTGTGAGACTCACCAGACGCGCTCAGGTCCAGGACACTTTGGAGGAGCAGGGCGATCCAGAGAGCGCAGGCTGGACATCTCCAGAGACGCTGACTCGCCGCTGCCCGACTTGGATACATTCCTCCGGCTCTGTGTTAAACCTCCGTCCGCTTTTCACATCCACTACACTCAAAAAGATTTAATTTCCAGCAAACAGTAAAAGAAAAAAAAAAGTCCAATCACAGTGCCTGAGTCGCGTGCGCGCTGCTCTCCGCTGGTCGGTCAAATCGCTCCAAAATAAAAAAAACCTTCTCGGTAAAAAGAAACAAAATAAAATAAAGTGAGAGAGTCTGGAAGAAAGTTGTTACCGGTTCTCCTGGTCTCTGTCTCTTTCCTCCTCGCTGGAGCCCAGCTCACTTTCCCCCCACACTGTCCTACTGAGCGCAGTCCTTCCTCCAAACTGAACTGGGAGCCTTGTACCCACAGCAGCCACATGGCTCTGATTAGCCACGTGTCGCCACCGTGTGTTCTCTAACGGAACTGTCAGAGGGCAGGTAGTCTCTGAGAATCTAGTTCAATTGAAAGTGGGAAATTTGGAGGCAGAAAAATGGAAATGTGAAAGTCTACAGTTTGAGCAATATTTGCAAAAGAAGGTCGTGTGATAAAATTGCGAGCTTCTGAAAGCTGATGAGTCATCAATGTCCTTTATTTATTTATGTAAATGTGCTTTTTGGAATACACATTTAGGTAGAACACCTATTCAGTGGTGCAGAGGTATGGATATGCAGGGAGAATGTGCATAAAGTAATCAGAGAGAGCAAGGAGGGAGCAATAAAGAAGAATTGAAGAATTAAATCAGATCAAATCAACCTCTTAACAAGTACCAGTGCAGAAACTGATAATGATAATAAATTAATCAATAAAAACAATTTAAAGTTTGAAAGCATTAACAATTAAAATTGGTAGAATTTCAATGAATCCTCAGAGTTGTCTCATAATTAATGAGGTGAACTTAAAGTTCTTTTAAAGCAGATTTCAAGGATGTGGTGCGCAGTAACAGAAGGCAAGTCTTTTGTTAGTTTTAATGAATGTTTTGCACCTGCAGGGTGAGTCATGTCTGTGAGCAGATACAGAGGCTAACAGCATCCAAACTGAGCAGGGCTGAGAGATAAAATACCTTTACGAACAATTAAAAGTGCCCTTTCCTCATTGACAGTGAAGGCAAACCAGTTTTGGTAAAGTAGGCAACAGTGTGCCCTCCAGTAATGAACCTTCATACAGAGTGATGTACTGCGTCTAGTTGAAGAGCGGAGCTGGTCTCCTGCTCATCAATAACATCCCAATAATCCAATATAGTGAGAAAACTCCTTTAGGATATTGTTTTCTCCTAAATAAATGAGAACAGGATTTATTTCTAATTCTGATCTTTGATGACATTATTCAAATGTTGACTATAAAAGAAGGTTTTCATTAATACAAATACCTAAATATTTTTAGTTTTGCGCTCTGGCTATTTTGGTTTTATTGACACCATAACAGAAAAAAACATATTAAGGTGAGACTGTTCTGCCAATTACTGTGTTTGAGCTCAAGAATGAACTCTCAGTCTCTCTCTATGTAGTTCAAGTAATAGTCAACTTAAGCACCTATGTGCCAACTGTGCAGCCATTCAGAGCAAAGACTAACTACTAATTCTGAAAATTAAAATGCCTTAAAGACAAATATAATAAAAACTGACCTAGAATGTTTGCAAACTTTAGGGAATGAGAGCACATGACCAAAAAATATGACAAAAACAAACAAGCATATTTTGACGTAACATAAGATTTTGTTATGTAGCCCCTGTATGAATGAAATAACCCGAAGCCCCTCAGTCCCCTGCAGGCTGAGGGGCACTAAGCAGCCACTTTGTTCAGCCTGACTCGGGCACACATAATTCACAAGCTCGAGTATTTACGAGGAGGAAAATATTCTCTCGTGAAAAAAAATCACGTTATACCAATAAAGAATTCAGGGAATGTGAGTAGTCAATTCAGAGTGACCCTAAACATGTAGCTTATTGCGCTAATGCTATTTCTGAGAATCCTCCTATACAGGGTTAGCTCAATGAGTACAGTGCATCATTTACTGTAGTAAAACTTCACTTTTAGTGAATCGAGAAGTTTTACTATGAGTGAGTGATCATTTTCACTGTCAGAAAATGATCCCCCTACATCACTCTACATTTTACCACAAACTTCAATATCTGGCTTGTTGAACAACACTGAAAGTCATTGGTTTATTCTGCTACCTGCGACTGCTTGAGCCAAACTTTTAAAAATAGGTCTGCTATCAACTACACACACTTTTTTCTGACTAAAATACAAAACTGAGCTGTGTTTCTTTCTCTGGATTATCTCATAATGATCCATCTGGAGCTGATTTGATGATCCCATGTGGTGGGTGGGACTTAAGCAAGTAGACCTACCTTTGTTACAATAACTTGATAAATATCCCACCGTGATGAATCCATATCCAAGTTTAAATCAGGGAACTTTATTTTATTTCAATCCATACAGCATTACATATACAAAGACAGCTGAAGGAAAAGAGTGAATGTGAAGAGAGGAGAATAAGTGTGTCTGTGCTTTGAACAGTCATGTCTGCAGACATGTTAACAACAGCTACATGCACACACACACACACACACACATACTCACACACTGCACAGCACTCGCCTTTATACAATTATTAATTCCAGAGCCTTGCAGCATTATTAACCCAATTCACCTTTTCCTCTAGCACTGCACACCTTGTTTCATTTTGCGCTGCTCCCTTCTTGATTTTGACACGTACTTTTTCTTTGCATGTGTGTGTCTGCGCACACACAGAGAGCACTTTGAAAGACTAATACAGGCATATCTGGGGCAGGAAAAGAATGGTAGCAATTTTGCATCTCCGGTTCTCCCATATTGTGACCTACCCCTGCTCATTAGAGGGAAATATCATCCTCTTTGAAGTACGCTGGGATTTAACAGTTGTAGAATACAGGAATAGCATGAATGAATAATGCTCTATACTGGATTATTTTCAATTTAGGAATGAGAGAGGGTGTAACAGGCTGCTCATGAGTGTCAGGGCTTTGCCACTGTTATTCTTGCTCTGCGTTGGGCCCAGGGGTCCAGGACATGGTCCATGTCATGTACTCCTAATGATCAAACTCTTCCTTCCCCTCTTCCCCCTCAGAGTCATCCCTGGAGAGATGAGCTTTAAGATAACACTGTGCAAGTTTCCTGCATAACCCCAGACGGGACAAGGGTGTGTCCTGGTGTGTTTTTGGGGGGTGGGGGGCATAAGCCTTGATTTTTTCTAAGTTATAGTCAACATGCTTCTGTCTTGTTTTAAGAAATTCCTGTATTACTGTATATTATATGTCAACACATCTCTGCAGCATCCCTGGTCCACCGTTTACATGAGTGGTTGAGGAAATTAAGACCGTGGTGATTATGAGGGTTGAGGGATGCAGAGCAGCAGGTTGCGATAGCTGCCAAAGCTCAGATCAGAACCAGGGCTGCACTCAATTCAAGCAATCCAGCATGTAAACACAGAGTGCAGTGCATTTTCTAATGATGACTGAGCATTATAGAGGATGAATATCATTTTTTTCATGCAAGACTAAAGATTGGTTCTTTAAAACATACTCCGTTTTTATTGAACTGAATTTCAAGTAAAATGTGCCCACTACTGACTATTTGCACTCTTAGCTCTACCCTCTTCACACTGCTTTCTGCAACCTCAAGGACTTCGAGTGATTATGGCGCCCATTTTTCGGTGGGCTTCTTCTGGACCGCAGAAAGAAAGGGCACATTAAAAGTGTGTAAGGCGGCATGTGCAGACGTGGCATGTGCATGATTTCACATAACATTTCAATCACCATAACAAAGGGCTTTTGTGAGCTTGCGGTATCACGTGGAGAGCAGATTCAAATAAAAATAACTCTAAATAACTGTCAAACCAAATGAAATTGGCCATGACTGATTGCAGTTTTGGAGGAATGTGCGATGTGACGCACATCATATGTCAGCTGTGCTTCTCACTGAGGCACCCTTTTAAATTTGCAGTTTAAGCAGCCAAATGAATTTAACCTAAGCTGTGTTTAGCTGGTTGTGTCTGTAATAAGGACCTTCAGAGGAGTGGAAGGGAAGACCTCACCACTGGGCCGATCAAGTAGCGAGATTATTTCTGACACTGGCCTATTTTTCTTCCTTGATGTCTATCGACTTCATTTTGCCTAAAGTAGGATATGATTATTAAAATTGCAACCATGCATGGTGAAAGTCATCTAACTTTCATGGTGGAGTGGATTAGGGGGTTTGAAGGTCTCTTTGAAGAGCAGATCCCCGAGGCTCTCTGCGGCGGCCACAGCACATGGACAGGGAGGCCCTTTGTTACAAAGCTGGCAAAGATGTCTGAGCCAATGAAAGAAAATGAAAGGATGAGAGTGATGATGGCCTTTCCAAATTATCTGCTGCGCAAGTATTCGTTATGTTTCTCCAAAATTTTTCCCCCGTCTCGTTTCCTTCACATCCTCAGATGACTCAGATGAGGTTTGCGTCAATCATGATTTTCTTTGCCTTCATCTGAAAATATGATTTTGAAAATATGCATTTTCTGCATTCTTTAATCAGCGGATAACTTGAGACTGTTTCCATCCCTGATTAGACATAAAAAATTGCTGACAGACAGTGCTGACCTCCCTGCGCCCTTTACATCCCAGATTTTAACTCTGTGCGAGCTACATAGTGGATTGTTTTTATCGACTTACTTTTTAAATGCGAGTTTCACTTTTACTTCATTCTCATGAGGATTTTTGGAATAAAGTCAGAGCTTATACACAACAAATTTTACACATAAGCTTTTCCAGGCTGATTCTGTAGTCTCCTGGCAGAGAGGAAAGAGACCTTCTACCTACCCACCTAAACTACAAACAGGCAGCCCTCATGTGTTACAGACATGGTTTTACAGAACCAAAAACAGAGACAGTAATTCCCTGAGATTCGAGCATTTTCAAAAACCTTACAGAAACCTTTTTCAAGAAAACTGGTAAATGCACACAATGATGCTAAGGCAAATTTGTATTCTCTCTCAGAACAATAATTGCATGCAGTTGAACACATGTAACACACGGTGCGTCACTGGGTTTGATTTTCCTTCTTTTGTTTGTGTTTCCAGTGCAGCACATATGGAGCAGGGATGGGGAAAGTGACGAAAGAAAGACTTTTTTGTTGTTTAACAAAATGATCTGATTTCAGCTTAAATCAGTAGGATTAAAACAAGCTCAAAGAGGCATAAGATGCACTCTTGCCTGCAATAAACAATGAAACCTTAATATTTTGAGTTTTTTGATGTAGTATAAAGTTTCAGTATCTACTGTATCTTCCATATCAAATCCTAGAAAAGGTCAAAATAGTCTCTCCATCAAACACACACTTCAGAGCACAATGAACCATAGTAGTGTTGTGTTTCCTGGCATATATGTCTTCTGACTGAGAGCCAAAATAAGAATGGATGAGACAGTATAGAGGAGCCTGCAGACACAAGCCCACCTCCTCTCCACACGTCTTGGTTCAACCCTGTGGCCAGAAACGTTCCAACTCATCTCGTCCCATAGCTGAACAGTTTTTATGGCCTCACACATCATCCTGTACGCTTCGGCTCCAGACCCAGAAAAATGAAAGTGTTAAGATGGTTGTGACTCATGTGGATCCCCGACATCTACTACTGACAGAGGTTTTGGGGTTGTCAGACTTGTTCAAATTCCCTGTTCTTAAGCTTTGGTTTAAAATGGATTAAGTTTATGAACAGCACATGGAATGCAAGCAGATTGTGTAATTTTTAACTTGACATTTGCTGGTATAGTAATTAGGATGTCTAACTTACATGTTTCATGTGCAGTAGAAGCACAAGCAGACATTTTGGAGGAATTTTGTTATTTCAAACATAGTAATTATTACATTATATTTACTGAGCATGTTCATTCTCCAAATTTTTGGGTGGAAAGCTTTAGAGTTGTATGTTCTACTGAGAGACAGTTGGGCTGGCTGTCATCGACTCTGTCTTTTCACTGCTCCATCACGGCTTGGTACAAAGGCTGGAGGTGGAGAGGCTGCTACCTCTCCACCAAAAAAGTAGGAATATGCCTTTCAATAAATCCAGACTTGACTTCATTACATTTTCCCCCTATCTAGCTGGCTGCTGGTGTGTGATGGAGGTGGTGGCATCACTGTGAGACCTCGACTCTGGGTGGTTTCAGTGATCTTTGTTGTTTCCAGGACAACCTGATGATGATGATGATGTCTGGCGTCCTGTTTAGGATTTCAGTTCCAACAGGTGAAATATAGCAGTTGCACGTCTCAGAATGGCTTTAGAGTTTGTAAAAGGTATCTTTAAATAAGCTGAGAGCCACAGAGAGTAATACAGCTAAGTACTTCCTGTTAATAAATTGGTAATGAGTCATACGGAAATGATAATGTGTTTATTTCTCAAGTTGATAATGATATAAAATTTGGAATGTTGGGATTCAGAACTGTAGCTTTGGATCTCATCAAAGAACAGATCTTACCATCACGGCTGGGTCATCAGTTAGCCTTTAGTTAGGCTTTGGACCCTCAGTGTCCCAGTTGCAGGGTAAATGATTTGAGTTTACAGAACATTTGTAAATTGTAACTTTGTTTGGCAATATGCACCACTAAAGCACAATATCAACATGCTATGGACCTTCAGATTGGCCTCCTTTAACAATTTTTAAGAAGGACCCTATGTGAATAAGTAGTTTAAAGAGCTTTATTGCTGCAGCTGATGCTGTGCTAACATCATATGAAGTCCTGAATAAATTAGCTTATTTGCAAATCTGGGAGAACTCGGAGCCATACGATATTCCAGCCAAGGAAAACTGTGCACAATGGGAGAAGCGACAGCCCCAACAGCTCATTCTTTCCCCAAGGCCCACACAAGGTTTACCTCAACCATGACAACCATCATAACTTTGAAGAGAATATTGTAATCCTGCTAAAACAGGAAGCCTACTTTAGTTGTTGGCAGTGTTAGGGAAAATAAAACACCCTATAAAATTACGTCCATTAAAGTTTTTGAATGATGACATTAAATGACTTAATTATTAACTTTAGAAGAGACAGACTGGGATCAAATTATTTAATATAGTCAGGTGTTATGGAAGTTTCCCTTTTCTCAACTCTAATGCTGTATCACTTGACACAGAAAATTGCTTATAAGCAAAGAAAAAGACTAACAGAAAGAACCACAAGAGCCAGATGAGTAAAACCTGATTACACAGCACACAACCGCAGTTTTTCTCCGTCCTTATTTGAAGATGTTGAGAATGATGTCTTTGTCTGCCACGTTGCCCTCTTTTTGAAGGAGAGCAATGAACAGGCCGCTCTCAAAACACAAGGCTCACTGCCAGCTCCAGAGAAAGCCATTTGGACATCTAATAGCTGCGAACCGGGCCAGCTTAATGTAAGCCTTATTGTGATTACCTGATGTAATGACAGCCAATCCAAATACAGCCTGTAAGCCATTACCAGCGGCACAAGAGGAACACATTATGTATTGCACTGTGTCAGCCTGACGGGATCTGAACAATGCAGCATGAAAAAGTTTCCACCCTGTTATTGTGACTCTTTTGGGAATAGAGAGGAACTGTTTAGAGCAGTTAAGCATCGAAAATGCCTCAGAGTGTACCTTTGAAGACCAGCAACAGGCCTTAAAAAGCCCTACCCGCTATCTTAACATAAACACAGATAAAAGATTCCAACGTGTAATTGGATTTAGCTCCTGATAGACAACAATTCCATTCGAAATGTGTCTCAATGCTTGTATCAGTAAAATTGCAGGAAAGGTGAAATACAGAGAGGAAGTTCGTCACACATCAAACTTTTAAAACATCTGCGAGAAAATATGACTTGAACAGTTAATTAGTTCTAGCTCAGGACCTATTTGTTATGTGTTTTTATAGGGGAAGGGGGGGATTAATGTTAACAGGTAGAGCTGATTGTCTCAGTCAGGAAGAAAAACACTGACATACATGACAGAAATTGCCGGAAATGTGTCATATATGATTGAGGCCAATTTTCCCTTTCATGGTCCGAGAGAAACACGGAGCGTTCTCTGTGCTGTGCAAGGGTGCACCTGATTTTCCACCCTCGCTCCTATTAACTAAATTGGAGCCAATTCCCATCCAGATATGGTAGTTGTGTGAGGCAAAAGTTGACACCAATCCAGTACCTGTTGAGTCTCAAGCAGTCTGAGCTGCTTTGAACATCATTCACCTCGTGCCCATGTGGGAAAAACTACATTTCAAAGCATTTGAAAAAAGCATTTCAGTGTGTTTGTCTTCAAATAGAGCCTGTGGGATCCCTCGCTCTCCTGACACTTTATAACTCTTATCGTTAATCAGGATTACAGCGACTATCTCATTACACCAGAAGACTTGCGAGGGAGAGAGAGAGAATTCATCAGTTTATGCTCTTCTGCTTGCCTCAGGAATGTCTTTGGAGAGGCACTGACTTTTTCAAAGTGCTTTATCCTGGAGGCTTGTCCAACGACTTGGCTCACAGGCTGCAGGACAGGATCTCTGCGTTTATCTAGAATAATTTCCTGGCCGAGAAGAAGCTATCATTAATACAAGCCCACACACTCTTGTTTCAGTGTGTCTTGGGAGAGACGCAGGCCTGCTAGGGCAATTACAACTGGCTCGAACACTTAGACGAGCATTAGCCGGTTTCTTGCAGGAGAGGTGTTTATAAATACAAAGGAGTAATGAGTGTTTGAGTGTCTATGACAGACATCTGCTTGTGAGTTATTTAGTATGTTAACATTTTTATTTCTGTGCGACCAGAAATGAAAACAGAAAAAAAAAAAGAAATTTAAAACATGACCGGAGTACTTCTAAATGTCATATTATTTTATTTAATGGTGGATGTGTTGGTTCTCAAGGCTACAGCTGCGGCTCATGGTTCAGGATGAGAGGCTGTTTTGGTGGTTTTGGACAGCAGAGGAAAGGGAAGGCACCAGGTCAGTAACAGAGATGTGGGGTGAGGTTGCCCTAAATTGCTGATCTTAGGTCAGTTTCTCCATTTGATGACATGGTTTAGGAAGACATAGTTGAACATAATTCCAGAAATTACACAAGACATTTTTTTATAACTCACATTTAGGTTTTACAGTGTACTTTTGAATCTTAACATTTTGTTTTCCTCATATTAGTACAATATACCACTAACGTGACAAAATGTCTTATTTCTAATGCTTAATCTTTTTTATAAGTTTGAGTGAAGATGTGTCAATGTCGGCAGGTCTCTTGAAATCAAAGTGTTAAGACAAAAGCTGATTTTGTCCATTGTTTTAGGAGGCTACTCATCGTAGTCTAACACTAAACAATGTGGCAGTGTGTAACTCTAAGATAAATCATGAGCCTCTTGTGTATTTTCTAGTAGTAAACCCGCATGTTAGGTTTCAGTTATTCATCCAGCTCTGTTTCTAAGAGTGTCATAGAGATGAAGCCTTGACAGCATTTGAGGGCAGCTTCACCCCTGTGAGAGTGGAGGTATCCTGTTGCTGTGGGTGAGAGGAGGCATTGTGGCAGAGGAATCATGTGATCACAGTGGGGCCAGTGCGTCCAGTTCTCTCTTGAAGCTGAGAGACCTTCAGGGCGATGTCTACCAGAGGGGCCAGCATCACCTGCACAGAGAGACAGCACCAACACAAAGAACGTGACTTCACATGCAGGTCATGTGGCTCTCAGCACATCTTCCAATGCACTTTCTAACACCAGACTCTGCTTAAAGATTACAAAAAAACAACTTTCAACACATTGTGGCTTAATAAGTAACTTTTCTTGTTTAGTTCATCTAATTATCAAGCCATTTCTTGGCTGGGCACGGTAATTTAAAGCTGCACTCAAGAAGAAAAAGTGTAGCAGATAACACACTTTAAAAGCACAACATGACGCTCTTACACTCTTACACTTAATCACTGATCACCATTGGTTTGTCCAAATCAAAACAATCAAAATCAAAATCCCTCTGATAAGAGAGCTTTGAAGATGATGGTAGTTCAGCTCTTTACCTGTTTCCAGTCTTTATACTAAGCTAAGATAAAAAGCTGCTGGCTACAGCTTCACATTTACCTTACAATGAGATTTGTATTGATCATCTTGTGTAGCTCTTGGCAAGAAAGCACACAGGTGTACTTTAAAAGAGTCAAACTATCCAAATAACATGAAAGAAATCTAAATGAAGAGCCTTAGTGAGATACTTTACATATATGATGCAATTATTATTAAGGAGGATGGAGGAAAAATGTTAACTCCCTTTGCTAAGATCCACCAAAATCAAACGATTAATCGGTATATAGTTATGTTCAACTTTAAGAAGCCTCACATTACAGGACTTCACATAATAAAATGAACATACAGTATGTCACAGACCAAAGCAGAAGGGGAAAAAGTTGAATACTGTGGATTAACAAAACAGCTGCTGTTGGCAGAAATGTGAAATGTTTGTTGCAAAGTGTATTTCTCTTTCTTTTTCAAACGTTTTATATCTACAGTGAACACTCTTGGTGTGTAAATCAAACCTACCAAAAGTCAGCCAACTGAACCATTAACCCACCGGCCATCTATCTGTCAAGTAAAATCCTGAAGCAATGTGGTTCTGTTTATCCGTTCATTCAAGGTGTGTGTTAGCACCAAAGAAGATAGAGCGCCTGAGCAGAACTTTTACTCACTTTTTTTTGAGTCTTGTCTCACTCTCTTGTTCTACATCACCTCCCTGTCCACACCAGTCAAAACGACTTTATGAAGTGTCTAGTTGGAACTCTCTCTTTATTTTTCCCTTGTGCTACGTTTCCCTCTCCTCATACTGGCTCTGATAAGCTGCCATAACTCAAGACGAGGCCAAACATCTCCATCATCTCCCATGTTGAATACGAGCTCTGGAACTTGTTTTTGGAGAGTTCAGGCCAATGCACGCTGGCTGTCCCGCAGGTTGCACTTCATTGTGGTCAGCCTGAGGGGCTCTGGGGCCCATGTTTGCTCACCTTTGACTGCAGTAACCTACATGAGAAGACTATATTCATGCTATTCTTTCACTTTACTTTCTGTGATTCTACATAAAATATTCAAAAGAAAGGAGGATCTGCTGCAAGTTCCAAGAATGTTTATTTTGTCTGTCTGATGACTTCATTGTCTAGTCTTTCTCCGACTGATTCTAGCCGGCTGAAATTATTCCTTGTTGCACTGACCTGCGGGTCTTGGTAAATCTTTTGAGGGTCCTTCTCATAGCTGTCTATGTAGAGTCTGATGGTTGCTCCAGCGCTGCCAGTACCGCTGAGACGGAAAATAATCCTGGAACCATCAGAGAAGATGATCCTGAGACCCTGAGAGAGTGAGAGAGAAACAAACAAAAACCCCCCAAAAAATGAGAAGGTGGTTATGATCAAATAAAACGTACAATCCATGAAACATACAGTAAGTGTAACGTGTGTGGAGGGAAAACTGCACATGCTGGTACTGTAGTTAGTCATTGACTGTGACCTCCTCCACCTGACTCTGTTATATTTTAAAGGTGTAAAATGTCATTTCTGTGCTAAAGGTCACTCAACGAAGACAATAAAAACAAAAGACTTAGTTTGATGACATGAAGTAGCACGGCATCATGGGATTTGTTAAATTTGCTCTTCAACAGTCACTACTGCATTTGGAAATCTATCTGACTAAGTCAAGCAGAAATGTTCTATTCGAGGTGATGTATTAAGGTTTCATTCATGTTTCCTTTAAACATGCCAACCGACTTCCTTCCTCACTCTCTGACGTGTAAGGCCAGATGTTAACATCAGGCCTAAACGCACCATTACCTTTAATAAACAGATTTCTCTGGGTTTGAACATTTGCGATGATGTAAGAACACCACCACAAAAAAAACAGCAAGGACATTTTCGTTTCTGGACATGTGATGATGTGTAAATGTTACATTTTGTACATTTAGGTCCATTTTGAGCTGAATAAAGTTGATGTCATATTTTTAGAAAAATTGTCATTTTTAAATAGTGCTTAGGGCTAAAACGATTGCTTGCGAATTGGAATAACTCAATTTCTAAATAACTTATGCCAAGTTTTGCACTGAAGTTCTGTTTTATTCATATGTAAGCGTATACAACTCACAGAAAACACAGAATACATTTTTAAAGGGCTCTGCTCTGCATGTGCAGCCTCTCACCTGGTTTTTCGACACACTTCCGTCCACAGGGTCTGTGTAGGCAAAGTTATCAGAGATGGCCACCTCATAAGTCTTATCCCCAGAGGGGAACTTCTTCCCTTTGAAAGCAGGGTCGAGCATCGCTGTCTCAAGATCCTTAATCATCTTGTTGGCAGCATCTGAGTCAACCTCCTCGTAGTCGTACCTGGATGTTAAGTTGAACTTTGTTGGTGCAAAAATATATTCTGGTGTAGAACTGGCGGCAGACATTTGGTGATTTTAATTTAAAATAGCATTTAAGATATCTGAGAGATAACTTCAAGGCCAAGGTTCTGCCTTTTTGCAAAATTTGATTTGGTTTTCCAAACAGAGGCTTTCATGTGTTGCAGTTCACTTAGTCACCACTAGAAGGCTCTATAGTACCATTTGAGCAACTGGCACCCCTGTATTTCCCCAGCAGGATAAAAAACATTCTTACTACTGGCACCTCAATAGTCATCTTTTGGGACTCGAGCTCACATTTCATAAACTATTTTACAGACATCATTTCTATTTCTATTTCATTTCTGACCTGGTGAAGAAGTTCCTGCCAAACTTCTGCCAGTGATCCTTCATGATCTCTTCCACGCTCTGTTTTCTGGTGGCTAAGATTGACAACCATGCGAGCACGGCCCACAAGCCGTCCTTCTCACGGATGTGATCCGAGCCTGGCCAGTTAGCAGAAAGAGAAAAGAGGGGGGAGGGTTATTGAGCGAACGACAGGTACTGCTTTCATTTAATTGAGCTCTGGCAACTTAATATAACGCCATTCGCTCACCTGTACCGAAGCTCTCCTCTCCACACAGTGAAAGTTTGCCAGCATCCATCAGATTTCCAAAGAACTTCCAGCCAGTTGGAGTCTCATACAGCTGCATCTGCAGAGCTTTAGCCACACTGGAAGAAATTGGCACACACAATAAACCACATAAGAAAATAATCTGTAACTGATAGGAGTTCAGCACTTTTTTCAATTTACCCAAAAATGAAAACTTAAGAGAACTGTTACGCTGTGTGGTGCTTACTTGTCAAGGGCTCCACTGGTGGGCATGCTGCGGGCCAGTCCTTTGACACCGGTCTTTTGGAAGTAAGGGATGCTGGTGATGTTGGCGGCGATGACAGCCACGGAGTCTGAGGGGTTCACGAAGAAGCCGTGTTTACCCAGCACCATGTTACGGTCCTGCAGACGGAGACAAAACAGGTGCCAAAAGGGGTCAACAGTCACGGAGAGTTTACAGGATATGTAGCATTTAAGAAATTGTTTGCTAGGCTGCAGTAAATGTACTTTTATTGGCAGCAAAACAGTTCAGTTATGACCCTGCTAAGGTTTCCTTGTGGAGGACATGGAATCCTTAAGATGATGTTTAACACCTGGCTCCACGTTGAGGCTAATGTAACTTTTTCCACAAAAAAGCATCTCAAAAACTGGAACATGTCTTTAGTCTTCTAATGCACTCAGACGGTTTCAAAGGATTGAAAAACTAACTAAGTATGACTTAATGATCTCAGCACATTTTCTTTTTATATTACCCATCCTGCTGTATATTAAAAGTTGGTACATACGAAAAGTTTCATGAGGAAAGCTTGAGAACAGCTAACTGAAAACATTCACTGTCCTCATTAAATACTGCGCCAAAGTCAAAATGAGCTCGATTCAGTCTCACTCCAGGATCCAGGCCCATTACTTTGGTAACTGACTCTGGCCTATTAAAAAATAAACTCAGAATTAAAATTCGAATGGACCGGAATCTAATATATTAATTTTTTTTATGTGAGTTGACATCATAGATTCCAGTCCAGTTCAAGAACTCTGCTCTCTCTTCTCCCTCACATGCCTGATTAAACAGCTGAAAACTCATCTTCCCAGAAAAATAAAGTTGACTTACACCATCACCATCAAAGGCGGCTCCAAAATCATATTCTCCACCTTTCATGGTGTTGACAAGGTCGGCAGCGTAGGTCAAGTTGGGGTCAGGGTGGTGGCCCCCAAAGTCCTCCTGGGGGACACAGTTGACAGCTGAGTTGGCAGGAGAACCCAGTTCTTCACAGACTATCTTCTTCACATAGGGACCAACCACTGGAAGCAGAGACAGAGTCTTTAAAAAGGGACACTTAATGCAAGTGTACAATATTGTTTAGCTTAAAATAATGAATGATGCAACGTCTTTCACTCTGGAACTCTTAAATGTGATATGAAACACTTAGCTTATCTTGGTTTATTTTAACAAAGGGACCTAGTACTCATGTTTTAAGTCCTGTTTAATCTCTACTGCCTTTCTTAAGAGTCTGAGGTTTGTTGTGCTGTTGCCTACCTCCGTGCATAGCATCCAGACGGACGTTAATGTGATTGGCTCCAGACAGAAGTTCCTTTAGTGCAGCAAAATCAAAGATGCCCCGCAGCATCTCAGCATAGGCCTCCACTGAGTCCACAATCTCCACTGAAACGAATAAACAGGAAACAGAGAGCAAGTTAAGATAGAGGTAAGATGCAAAGATAAAGACTTGTGGAGGCTAAGTGTCATCATGTACTGGTCAAACTTGTTTCATGGATGTTTCACAATCACATGGTGCATTCTTTTGTTCATTATTCCAGATGACTTGTTCATTTTTAAAAGAAAACCAATGTTTGCCACCACATTGCATATCAATGCTATCAATTTTCAACCCTGACATAAAAGAAATTATGAACTGTGAAACACTTATTTGTCTTAAAGGTGAGATGAGGACACTGCTCCCAAGCCACTTTACCTGTGAGGGGCTTGAAGGTTTCCACTTCAAAGGTCTGCTTGCCAATTTTGGACAAATCCACTTTCAGTTCTGGGCAGATCTGATACTCCTGCAGGCTTTTGCTAATCTCGAATATTTTGTTAGTGATGCCCTCTGGAGCAGGTCCTGATGGTAAAGTAAAAGGCTGATGAGAAACAATGACAGATAGATATACTGTTGCAAGTGCTGATAATGATGTGTACAAAAAAACTGAGGGGTGTTCTTCAAATGACTCCATGCACTTTTCTCCTTAATGCTTGCAGTGTAACATAGTAGGCAGAAGTCCCATGCATTTGTTGGCTAATGTGATGACTGAAGCTAACCACTGACCTCCACTGGAGATGTTGTATTTAATGCCAAAGTCTCCATTGGGGCCTCCAGGGTTGTGGCTGGCTGTGAGGATAATGCCACCCACTGCCTTAAGTTTGCGGATCACACAGGAGACTGCTGGGGTGGACATGATGCCATTCTGACCAATCACCAGATGGCCAATCTGCCAGAGGGAACATAAATGCACAGAGTTGCCCAGATTAATTCAAACATACACATACAGACAAAGACAGCAGTGCATGAACACACCAGGGTCACTCGGGCGGGCTGCACACTGATGACAACACAGGTACATTAAATCATCATTACCTCTGCTGCAGACATAGTTTTATTCTGTAATTAAGAAAGCAGCTATGAGTTAGATACTGACACAATATCATCCCAAACCTCAGTATTTGTCATTCATGCTTCATATTCTTTTAATCCAGCCACTGCTTTTCTGAAGTGTTAAATTTGTTTACAGTCAATAATGTTACTCTAAGTTAAAGGTCCAGAGTGTAAGAGTCATGCAACTGAATATATTTCCATTCACTCTCCCCTCTAAACATGTCGGAGAACCTACGGTGGCTGACAAACTCAAGAGAGAAGGGAAAGGCCCTCAGCGTTTAGTTCATCTGTTCTGGGCTACTGGAGAAACATGACAGTGCAACATGGCGAACTCTGTGAAAAGAACCTGCTCCCTTTGCAAATATGTGAGACTTATTCTAAAGTAACAAAAACACAATGACTGTTAGTTCAAGTGACTATGTACTCATGACGACATATTTACGAATATTACATTGAATTTCTGTTGTATTCTATGAATTGATACCTCTAAACTCTGCACACTGGACCTGAGTTTAACCTCAGTTAACCTTAAGTAAGGTTAAAAAGTAAAATAGAAGAAATGCCAAGAAAGGTTACATAATAGTAGAACAAGTGTATCTCTTGAATTTTGTATACAGTTTGTATCACTATCATTATATCTCTGTCAAAGACTTCCTATTTTAACATACACTGGTTTGCATTTTCTACTGAAAACGTATGAACAGAAGTGCTCATGTCTGTGCACCTTTGGCAATGACAGTTTTATTTCCTAACATCAACCACTTGTGGAGATATTGCAAAAACATTCTTTCAGCTTTGTGCAACATCAACCTACTGGCAGGAACCCTGCCTGTATTTACCAACTGTTGCTTTGCAATGGCTGCAGAAGAGACACAATGGTCATCTAGCGCAAGAGGATGTCACAGATTGAGTTTAAATAGCAAACACGTGAGGCTTCCTTAGATTTGCACAGTTGGAGTATGCTAAAATGCTTATAATGCCAAATAACAGCGAACGACCTAGATGGACTATTCATTAATTGATGCATTTGACCATGCAGTTCCCATCTATGTTACAGACATACGCAGGGCAACGTGACTCTCTGCACGTTGCCCGTCACGCCCCCGCCTGCCTGAAGCCTTTTCAGCATCACCACAGTGAAGGCAGCCAGTAACATCTAACCGCAGCTTATTATGAAACAACACAACGTTAGGCTACAGCGTTAATGCTGCCTTTTTTTCAACAGTCAACCCGGGTTTTGCTTATTTCACATAATGCATTACCAACCCAACGTATTTTTTATTCATTCAGCATTATTCAATGCTTTAATCTCTTGTGCTAAAGCAGACACGTCTCCGTTTAGTGACAGTATGTTGCATTAAATGTCAAGGGTTATCGTTTCATATCCCAGTGGCCTTCTCCATGCACTTTATCCAAAAGATCACCGCGGTCAAGCTGGCATCACAGACCGTGCAGGGAAACCTAGACGGACGTTATGGACACCTGTTATCTTATCATAACTTCAAGGATGCACTGACTGCTCTGGATGTTTTGAGAACCCTGGCACTTTTTTTTTTTTTTTTACAAACAGATAATGAAAAATCAGATCTGTATGTAATATCAAAAGATAACAAGTTGAGGCAGGAATGCCATAACCAGTCCCCATCATGCCTGAGGAAGTTGGTAACGTTAGTTGACTGAAGAATAACTTTATTCTCATTTTTTTTAATTAACAGTGCATTGTTTTAACTGTCGACGGAATACTTCAGAACCATAAACCTTCAACAGTACAAATGTTAACCATACCTGAGACCGCATATTTACAGAACCAGGTGTTTTGAAATACGTGGCATGTTGTTAATGACTTACGTTATTTGCGTAACGTTACTTTCGTGACATCCGTTACTGTCGGCAATGAGTCATTCAGCCTCTTCTACTAGTTTACCTCATGTCTGTGCATGCTTACAAAAAATCACACAGTGTACCAAAGTGTCGATACAAACTGTTCTGTAGACAAAACTTGACAGCTAGCTTGACATGCTAATCGGACAGTTGGTGCTTTCTTAGCTAACACAGCTAGCAAGCTAACGTTATAAACACAGAGGAGTGTGCAGCAAAGGTGGGCTGTATTTTCTGCTACTGACCCCATTGGCAGCAGCAATCTGGACGATTAACTGAATCGCGTCTTTCATGAAAAACCTCCCATCCCCTCCCACCACCAGAGTGGCAGCCTGGCGCTCGGCAGGCTCGATGACAGAGATAATGCTCTGGATGAAGTTTTCCGCATAGTGCTGGTTCTGCTGAAACACCGTCACCCTCTTCCTCAGACCGCTCGTCCCGGGCTTCTGGTCCGTGTAGGGCTTGGTCTTCACCGTCGTTATTTTCACCATGTTTGACCCCCAGTGAGCACCTAAAGTCGCCCTGTGTGATCCGCAGTGTGGTCCGATGAGGAGGCGACTGCAACGACGGAAGAGCCGCACGTACACACCGGGCAACTCCCCCCTCATGGATCCGCCTTCCCAGTTTAAAGGGCAAGTGGTGACCATGGAGGATTTCTTTACACTCAACAACAGAAAGGTTCGAGAGAAAATGAAAATCATTAGGATTTTATTTACACTTGATCATGTCCATTAATAGTGAATGGATCAAACATTATGCACTATGGTAAACTATTACTACCCAGGGCCGAAGCCAAGATTTTACCAACACTGAGGTCATGTCCCCCCATCACCACCCACCTCTCTCAGACAATATTTATTTTTGCAGAAGTAGTAAAGGAGTGAAAGGAGTGAGAGGAATGGGGGGAGAGAGTGAGTTTAGCCCTCATTCAACAGCCCACTCATTCATTCATTCATTTGAATGAGGCTAGTCATGCAGCAGGGGGCCAGCGTGGAGGGCTGCATTAAAATATGAAAGGTAGTCTGGCAAAAATTTTGTTTTAACCACAACACCATGAAATCCAGAAACACACTGTGATGGCCGATTGAACTTCTGAAAGCACAGATTTCAGGTACATACAGTAATTTTATAACATTAATACTTAATGATGATTAATTCTTCATTGTTTACCTCAAATTGTTATTTGGAAACTAAAATAACTGCCTCAGTGGTAACTTTTTTTTTAAATGGGTAAAAAAAATGGGTGTTTCAGAGTAAGTTAAACTCATTTGTAGTATTTTGGAATTTTTCTGTAGACCTTTTTCTCAAATAAGACTTCCTACACCATTGTTTAGTGTCTGATGTCTACCTACGGATAATATTAAAAGGAGAAATGTCTCTCTTTGTGCTTTGTGTTATTTCAATGTATTTTGTGCTTCATTTGTCCAACTAACTGATTTTTTTTTTTTTTTTAGTGCAAATTTTGTTTCCAAACATTACGGTTGAAATGGTGATTGTAAGTCTTCTGCACCCTGCTGGGAATAAAATTCTGAGAAGAAAAACTGAAACCTGTGTTTATGTATTTATAGTTTTGCCATTTTGATCTAAGAGCTGTAAAATTTTGAACATGCAGGTCTAATAATTATGAACACATACTTTAAAATTCCCACCATTATAAGCTTGGAACTGTAGGTTGTAAAAGGCCTTTCAGGTTTCAAAACTCCTGTTTCACAGAAGCTAAAAAAAGAAAGAAAAACAGAGAGCAGGACAATGTCCTCATGTCAATGTTCCTTTGAGTGAAAGGGTGGGTTTCATTGGGAGAATATTACGAAACAGTCTATCTCAGGCCACTGCTGTTTGCCTGTTGCATCAGTGTGTTTGATCATCATAAATAGAACAAAGTTTAAACCTGCCAGCAGGACATTTGTATTTGTGTGGAAGATATGTAGCTTCATTCATCCCATCCCCGTACTCAGAATCTATATCCATACAACTGTTTCTTGCAATTGAGCAGAACAATGCATAACAAAAGCAACATCAGCTTTTTCTTAGCTCTAACAGTCAACAGCTTTAATCAGTTCACAAAGTTAGTTTTTTTTGTCTCAGTTGATTTACCTATAAATACATGTTGTTACACACAATTGTTAAACTTTAAAGAAAATCAAGGGACTGGACTCAAAATCATGAAGCATGAAAAAAGAAATGATCAAATCTCTATAAAAACACAGGCAGAATGACAGTCTCAGAAAGCAGATATTAAAATTGGCTCACAACTCCTGGATCTTGACTGCCTTGAGCAGTCAACTGTTTCTAAACTTGTGTGCTGGGAAAGGAAGAGCAGACAGGGGCTCTGGACATTAAATAGTTCTCACATGTCGTATGACATTTAGTTAGCTGCCTCTACTGTTTCAGCAGTGAAAGTCAAAGGGCAAATAATGGCCTGAGAGATATAAATAGGAGGTCAAGAGTCTTCTCAACTGAAAAGGCCAAGGGCAAATAAAGTTTAGCCCTGAGCGCAATGCAAAGGAATGCATGTCATTGCCAGACCAAAATCCCTACAGCAGCATACTGTGTTAAAACTATGGAGAGTGGTGACCAATAGCTAGACAATGATTACATGAAGGCTGACACACTGTAAGTGCAAGAAGGCACAATCCTTTATTTGAAGGTAAAAATAATGCACAGTAAGTTCTTGTGAGTAATTAAAAGGTCAGAGGATTTTTTTTTCAATATCAAGGTTACATAAAACCACTATTTCAACAGCTTAAATACACATAAATAGTGTTAATTCAACATGAAGAAAGTCCCAGTTATACATTAGTACATGTAAGTGCCATGCCTGTTAATTTATTTTGTATGTAAAATGCTGCTGAGCTTTGTGGAAAACTGAAAAGAAAACCAGGTTGCAGGTGAAACAGAAACAAATCTACTGTAATGACCTCTGTCACAGAGGCTTAGAGTTACAGTAAAAAAGAGGAGCATCTGCCTCAATCTTTAGTATGAAATGCTGATGTAGTGTATAATGCAGCTTTGGATTCAAAGGTGCAACACCAAGAAATATTAGTTAGGGTAAATCAGCAGCAATTGAAAAAATAAAAAAAAAACTGTTTAATATACAATATGTAAATACAATATGTAAAAATACATTAAAAATAAGACTTTAAACACATTACACAAATAAGTACACTACGTTACTTTTTTATGGTTAAATTTTACCCCTAGTCCATCATGACAACAGCCTTCAAATTAAAGGGTAAATTAAGCATGAAAAGTGTCATGGTGGTAATTTAACTGACTAGATCTTTGCATTGTATATATTTACAGTGTGAACTGTGAAGGGAATTTTGTAATTCTCTACATAAACCACAACATCGATCCCTTACAAAGGCACAACAAATGCAGTAACAACCATTACCAGCTGTCCTATATGACTACAGTGACTCTCTCCTGCTGCCATTGATGATGAAACTTTTGGTAGAGTCACTAAGCTTCCGAAGCACCACCATTGCATACAAGCAGCAGAGAGGGTCCAAGCTCCCAGTGTCTGCTCTTGGAGCTTATGAGGTTTTACAAGACACACAGATAAGTCCTGGACAAGGCCGCAAAAGTTGAAATGACTAGGCAATGTTACTTGTTCCTTGTTAGAACACAATATCAAACAACATCCATTTGATCAAATACATTCCCAGTGGATTTGGAACAACTTCTGTTCATTATGTATTGTAGTGCTGGAGCCCAGCTCATAGATAATTGTGACCCAATTACATTACTTTTTCACAGCACTAGCAGAGGCAAGCTTTTATCCTTGATAGTATCAGCTTTACATGTAAGGTAGTATGGTCTCCACACAGTTGTAGGTCCAATCCTGTTTCTCATTGATGGGCAGAACATGTTGGCACACCTAAAGGACAGAACACACATCCATGTATTAGTGAACACAAAACACATTCATGCCATACCATCCTATTATAATTGTAATTATGGTAAAGCTATTTTCTTGTTCAAAATGAACAATTGTAAATTTTTATGTAATGGGATGAAACATTTTCACTTTGTGTCTTGGATGTGTTTTCCTTGTACCATCTTAGTCCGGGCTGGCACCTCGACAGCAAACACACTCATGCCTCTGCTGCTGCAGCAGTTCCTGCTTTGCTCATTGTTCACATGGACAGTCACTTTCTGGTTGGCCTGCAACAAAAGGCATATAAGTCATTTCACTATTCAGCTTTCCCGGCTTGAAATCACAGCATATCAGATTCAGATTCTGATTCAGAATATTTATTGTACCCTTGGGTAAATTCAGTTTACAGTGAGTGAGTTCTCTCGTATTGTAAACACACAGAACAACACAAGACAAGACAAAGTGACGACAGTGCTTCGGCTAAAAGAACAAAGAGGACGGCCCCTTTGTAAAATGCAAAAATTGGCTACAACAGCTACACAAACAAACAGTGTAGATGTATAACTAGAACTCTACAGTCTAAAACAACTGCCTATTTGTATTTTTAGACATAAAAAAACAATAAAAAATATAAATAAAAAGACAACATATGCTAACTCAACAAAAAATTTTGTCTCTATGCTCCAAACGGTTGCAGTGTGTCAGTGTTTACAAGGCTAACTACATCCAACTCATGAACCCCCAAAGTTGCTCGTGTCATTGTAGTTGAAATGTTAGGCAATGGGTCAATAAAATACAGAACAAATGGCAAATCAAGACTCTCATGAAGACCTTGTATACTGAATACAAATCCCATGTTCAGTAGTTCCTTTGTATCACCAGTCATTCTTTCTGAATGGCTCCTGTTGCTATGAGAATCAATACGATGGCTGCATATCAATTACAGACAGGTTGAACGGTCTCTGCACACAGTAACTGTAGACAGAGCGGCAAATACAAACTCTGGAAAGAGTTCTCATTATCAGAAACTATGTATATGGCAGTGTCACCCTTTATACAATGCACAGTCCTTTCATTCAAAGTTTGACTACTGCCCTCTAGTGGCCATCAGGACCCATGGCAACTTGATAATAACAGAACAGAGAACGTTCACTTGCCTTGTTCACTTCTTTACCATTTAACAGTCACACTGCCATGACATTGTATATCCCATATATCAGAATTAAACTCTACCTGCAGATAATCACTCAGACACAAAGTCTGTTTTCTACCTTGTTGGCTACAAGGGAGGAGATCCTGTGTTCTCCCCGGTAAGTGTAGATGAAGACGTTTTCTTGTCCCCTCAGTGCTTTGGCCCCTGTCCTGGCTGTGATGGACTTCTGGAGGGCCTGATTCAGAAGCTTGGGCCCTGAGTCCATGCTGAGCGGCTGGACGGATGGCTGCGTGTCTTCACAGTGGATGTCAATCTCGAATGGACAAGCCTGATCGAGCGGGAGGGAAAGGAGTTACTTCAAATGGTTAGCAGGAGTTAAGTAAGATATTGAAAGCCTAATGTATTTCTCTCAGTTACAGCTTTATAGTCAGCAATGTGGGTCATTACTGAAATGAGGTGTGAGGAACATTAATTAAGAGTTAATTCAGTTCATTTGATTGTCATTGTGTAGCGTGGTTGACTGAAGTTTTAAGTGAAATGAAAATGATTGGCACTATATCAACTCATGTCATATTAAATCCGACTGAAATCTGTTTGATTAAATGTGGTTGTCTTAGGTGAGTGTAAATGTGTAAACTTACCTCTTCCAGCTCCAGCATTTGGTTGTAGCCCATGGCTTCAAGGGTGACCCAAAGATCAGCAGGGTCTCCATCTTTTTCTGTGGCCTCCATCAGGTTTAGCTCCATGAAGCCTTGCCGTGTCAGCTGGTTCTTTCTCATATCAAAGTTCTCTGCACAAGCAGCAAAACAAACCGTGACAGCCATAATTGGGGCACTGCACTACATTTCACATTGCTTTTACATTAATGTATACTTGCCATCCTGTGTATGAGTGCCATAATGAGAATGATTACCTTTGCAGACAGCCCAGGCATCCTTGTCACATTTCTCTTCACTGGTTCTCAGCTCAAAGAAATTGTACTCCTCTAGACTGAGTAAACCATTTCCATCCGTGTCTATCACCTCAAAGATGTCAGACAGCACCTCCCTGTGGCACAAAGATGACAACACAGAGAAATGTCATATAGGACTGTCCAAATACATCCAAATCTGTCCAAAATCCACCATGTTTCTGTCCATTCATTCATTCATTCATTTAACTGCTGCGGTAACAACCGGGTAAAGACACTAGCTTCAGGCTTTACTTCAAGCTTGGACCTACAGGAGTTCTTTAAATCACTGCCGACAGCAAGACTCCATACAATCAATGATGTCACAAGTTTTGTTAATTTACCAAAGTCCATGACATTAAATGAAACAAACTCTGCAGTGTGGTGTGGTTTTATACTACTGATAGTGGTATGAGGGAGGCAAATACACACACAAACACACACTCAGTTACCTGAGCTCTCTGGTGAGGTCCAGCTCTCCAGTATCTGTCTTGTAGACGAGCTCCACAGGTTTATTAGCAATGCTCTTTTTGCTCTTTTTCCTTAGTCTGCAACCAGTAGTGAAGGGAAGCAGGTAATAAGTCCCAGCATTCAGTTCTCCTTTCCAAACATACTTCTGTAGGAACAAAGCAACAGCAATGTAAGTTAAGGACACTGAGCATATTTTGGCAAGAAGCACAAGCAGGCTTCAATTTCGCAGCATCAGCCATAGCTACTATCTAAATGTAACCAAGTACAATTACTTAGGTGAACTGAAGTATAAATTTGAGGTTTTTGTACCAAGTTAAGTATTACATTTTTTACAGCTTAATACTTCTAGTCAGCTACATCTCATAAGCATAATTGTACGTTTTACACTTTTTTTCAGCTTAATTAGTATTTACTTTTCAGATTATGAGTTTTTGTTCTTGTCATGAACAGTGTAAACCTTGTATTTTTTGTTACTTAAAAAAACAACAAATTATACAGGCTGGTAAGAACCAAAATGTATTTTTCCTTGCATATGTAAATCTTCAGAGAAATGACAATAAATGAATCCTGAATCTTAAAATTCAGGATTCTGACTCTTTAATTTTATGTTTACGTAGAAGTTCCGAATACTTCCACCACGGACTTAGAAACAGTTTTAACTGATACCAGGGGGGAAAAGAATTTGACACAAAAATTATTTCATTATTAGTTAAAGTCTACAGTTAATCATCATTAGGGATGCTTTAAACTGAATAGAGACACACATCATATACACACAAACCCACCTCTTTGTCTTTTGACTCAGTGAAACAAACAAAAGTTGAATCCTCTTTGGTTTCACCCGCTGACATGACAAAAAGAGCCGTGTCCACTGTCATCCATGAGGACGGCTTGTCTGGAAAAAAACACAAGATAACAAAAAGGCTTAGCTTTTGTACAGATTATTATAGAACATATTTTAATGCAAAAAAAGCAAACAAAACAGCACCACATATTCCACACAAAACTGCCATACACATAACATTTCAAGTTACATATAGTACAAACAAAAAACATAACGGCTGATTAATCCATGGATTATGTAGTCTTTTCTGGTTGGACATATAAACATTTCAAGACAACTAAGACACTTTTGAAGCTGCTGTTAACTTTTATCTCTGTTTTTACTTACTTTAATTTATGGGAGTGACATTCTACCACCTACATCAATCTTCTATCTTTTATTGTATGCTCCAATCTCATGAACTGAACTGCCCCCTCTTAATAAAATATCGTGCATGGAGCTGAAACATTATCCTGCACATCTCCTACAAAACCTGACCCGCTGCCAAACAATGTAAAATACAGTGCAGAGGTCAACAAGGAAAGTCACTTTTCTGTGTGGTCTTTTTCTTACCAAAGTGCTTTAGCGATGCCTTATTTATGTTACAGTGTCATTATTAATACAGTGCAGTTATCCTGTATATCACTAAAACAGTGTCAGAAAGTGCAGAAAACTGTGCAGAAAATATGGGACTTAAATGGAAGGAATCCTACTGAACTCCTGCCAACTCCACGTATGCTGCCCTGTTCCTGACCCTTATTTCTGAACTCTCTGATAAACAACTCTAGGGTTATTACTTTTAAACCATGTTCATGATTTTTGTTTATGTGTGATATATAAAATCTGTGCCTGTACCAGGGCTGTGGCTGAGGCTGAGTGGCTGGATGGTTAGGTAGACGCCGGTTGTCCGGGGTATGTGGAGCTGGTACTGCAGAGAGCTGATACTCCCGTCATCCTCCAAGAAAAAACAGCCCTTCACATAACTGTGATGCCATTCCTGGAATGATAGATAACATTTCAGCAAGATGACAGTTTCCGTCTCTGTCCACACTGATAAAAACTGAACAGACAGGCTAATAAAGCAGAATAATAATGTCCTTAGCTGTAACACACCTAGAGCTATTTGTTTGCTATTTTAATCTTATTTGAAATATCCCGCATATGCAGTATATCATAATATGTGCTTCCTAATTTATTTTACATGTGGTCTTTGTTTAGATCCTGACACAATCCCAACAAACTGTTTTGCTGCCTGACAACAAAATGTATTTATTCATCCAACAGAAACCAAAACTAATTTGCAGTTTCTATTAAAAGGATTGATCTTGTGACAGAGGAAGTAAATTTTGGCATGAAAAAATGAATATAGCATACAGTTATAACAGTGAGTTTTGCTCACTTGATTAACAGAAACTGCCTTTGTGATAATTACCACTCCAACCTTCAGGGGACATATTCATTATTGCAGCGTTTATGTCAGCCCACAGCATGTAAACACATGCTATACTCATGCCGATCCAGAGGAGGGCAGAAGTGTTGCGCGGTGTTTCCGCTCAAGGCTGCAGTGAATTTCCCTCTCTGACCTGATATGGCAATTTGGAGTACATTTAACTTTGATAAATACAGCCTTTTCAATCTTGTGCCAGCGGTCATTCAAAACTATCAAGGGGCTACTTGGGCATTATTTATGAATCCTAATATATCTCTCATTTTGAAATCCTGTTGTTTCTTTGTCTGGCAGCACAACTGAAATGAGGTAATAATTTGAAATAGAACAAGAACATCAGAAAAAGGAAGTTTTCCTTCCACTCATTGGAGACACATTAAACGAAAACACAGTTGGTGTGGACACACAGTAAGAGGACACCGAGGGCCAAGCGAGTCTGCAATAGGCTATATATCCTTTTAGTGGACAAATAAATCACCAAGTTAAACAAAGAAAGTCCCATAAAGACGGAGCGTGTCACTCCTTTAGAGAAAAGCCATTTTCTCAAAGTATTTATCTTGGTCTGTGAGAGGCATAAAAGATCAAACCATAACACTTCAGTGGTTTGTCCGGACAATATTAAATGAGGGAAATTGCCATGGGCACCCATCCACTGCTTAAAGACATCAGAATTAATGCCCCCATAGAGAGAGGGTCAGCCTGCAGACTAATACAGGCGCTGTCACCTGCTCCGGCCTCAGGTCTGATTTACCGCAACGCAGAGTATCGCAGGACACAGGACACCAGCTCTACACACACACACACACACACACACCAACTCACACATCAACACTCACACACACACACACACACACACACACACACACATTACCCTAGCTTGTAATTCTTTTAATTATAATCTACACACAAAAGCAAATCCTGAGGATAAAGAATAATTCATACTGGCTATGACTGTATTCATAACTATATGTGCATACCACAAGGACCACACACATGCACACATGGACATCACTACGAAAACATAGCCCGCCCTCCACCCAGCACCTCCCAGTTATCAGCCTGTGGCAATATAGCAGCCAATATAGCGAGCAGAACTTCCCTCAGAGGTAATCTCTGGACACTCATTCTTTAACCTCCATGAAGTCTGGCCCTTTCCAATCTCAACACAGTGCTTGGACCTGAGAGATGGAGCAGGGAGCTGTTATTCTTATTTATTTATTTTTCTTGCTGTAAAGAAAACCAGCCCAGGTTAAGCCAAAAAGAGTGAAAACAAAGAGCGTGGGATCAATACAGTGTATATCTATCCACCCTGGGCTAAATTCGCCCATCAAAAACACTCGGTAACATTGACAGTGGGAGAGCAGTGGAGTCTCTCACTGGAGCCCACGTAATGACATTTCCAAGTTTTGTTAGCGATGGCACAAACAGATAATTGCTCAAAATCAGAACATGGCGTTTTTCTGATACAAGGTAATACTGCAGATCATGTAATGAACTAGTTATTACAATACATTTCTGCAAAAAAAATCAGTTTTCTGTAATTAAAAGCCATTCAATAAACAGTAAGGCTTTTTACAATTCTGCTTATGTTATAACTTTGTTTAGTGAAAGAAAATGTTTTTTAACTTTCATGTGGGACTGAGAAACACAAGCTCAAAAACATAAATAGGCTCTGTATCCATTTATCAAAAAAGGGTGTAATTGATGTATCACAAAGCTTAAAAAATAACTAACTAAATAATAAATAAATAATGAATAAACCAAAAATAGATGAATGAATGCTGAAGATAATTGTTACACGCAGTTTTGAAGATATTGTTACTTTAGAGGGGGTTACCTGTAAGCCTGAGGGCTCTTGTGTTTTGCTGGCCTTCGTGTTGCTGGATGTCACAGTGATGGGGTTGGACAGAGACGACCGTCTGCTGCGAGCAGAGGAAGGACGGGAGGATGATCGGCTGTCTGTGACACACCACAGACAAACATAAAAAAAAAAAACTCACTGGAATGAACACAAAAACACATGCTGAAACAATGCATACAAGATCATAACAAATAAATCAAGTCATAACGTTGCTGCAGCAAAACACGAAAGCTCAACAGGCTGACTGACAGATTAAGTACAGCCCTCCTCTCTGCAAACAGTAAACACACTTTCAAAAGAGAGATGAGGTGCACAACATAATTGACAACGTAATCTGTCTTCTCAGAAGTCCATCCCTGAGTTTAAGCGAAGATGGCTACTTTGCATTTGGACTCTGCAAAAGTGTGATCTCAAGTTTAACTTGCTTTTAATCAATTATGGAAGCGTTTTAAATCAAAAATGGCATAACAGCACCCTCTCGAATCCATTACCTCGCACAACTTTTTTCCTCAAACACTAATTGAAGCCAGAAAATATCAATTCACTAATGAGAGGCCTGATTGTTCCCAGCCTGGAAAAATCAAGATGCAAATTAATGTGATAGGCTTACAAGCGAATTATAATTAGAGAAATAAATAGACCCACGGTCATGGTATTTGTCATGGATCTATGTTGTATTTATGGCAGTATTCAATCTTGTGCACTAAATTGTAGCTGCTGTGAGAATGTGGACAAAGATGCACTGACACGTGACCTAACAAATGCTTCAATGTGAGTTTATAGCACTAGTGGTTTCCTGTTACTGGGAAAGCTGCAAGAATTGAACTAAATGGACCAAGTATCAGACAAACACTATGACAGATCTTTAGGTTTTTTGCTCAAACATACTAGACATAAAACACCTGATACACAATAAATCAGTTTCTCATCATTCATTTGTAAAATTAGCCAAAAATGACCCATGTTGTGTGCTATTGTAAATTAATTCTCAGGGTAGTACCCGTTTATACTGACAAATGTAGGACCAAATGAGCAGTCAAAACTGTTTTTGAGCTCCAAGAATAACCCATTCAACATGTGCGCTCACGTTCCATCTTGTGCCAGAGTCTGGTTAAAATGTAGGGGGTATAAATCAATATGTGGGAGAGGCACAATAATGTGATAATCCAGACAACTATGTGGGAGCTCATTTGTTTTTGCAGTGGTGGTCGACTGGGCCCTCCTCCCGAACACCGTCTAATCCCTCATCATCTCCCCAGTGAGAAGTGGTGGAATCCTCCGAATCAATAACATGAACATGGACTGACCACTTAAATCAACCCCATCTATCTTCTCATCGCGGGCCTGTCCCCGGCTCGCTCATCCAGGATCGCTGCTCTTCTCCTTCCTCTAAATGCTGCTTTTAAAGTGCAAAAAAAGTGGATTTTTAAATTGCATCCATCTTCAATTGGCAGAAGGTGCTGTCTTCTACAGAGAAAATAAAATCTCTGTGGGTTCATTATGTATGGTTGCAGAAGCCGGAGATGATGTCAGTCATTGTTTGTTTTAGCTATAAAAACATAACTTTTGGGCAAAAGCTACAACTCCAAAGCAGCAGATGAAAGGCAGTATTTGTCTTCACTGTAGATGGAGCTTTTGTCTATCTGTTAATGGCAGAAATGATTACCCAAATCGCAACACTTTACAGTCTCCTCCCCCCAAGCAAGATGCCCTAATTGTGAGGCTATTATGATGTATGGACTGTCTTAATGAGGTGATTTGTCAAAAGGGTGAGTGAAAAATCGATCAATAACACAGCTATTATTTATTCATCAAAATTAATCGGTGAGGCGTATTGGGGCAACAGTGTGTATGGGTGGCACATCTGATGTATCCTTCATGTCAACCAACAAAGGCTGCTACTTGGAACCTGTAGATTACAGATGTTTTGATAGTATTCTTTCCCTCCTGATATTGATTCCAGTACCCAAACTTTGTCATATCAAGTAGCATATACATAATAGTGTGTTTAAAAAAATGCATATAGTTGTTCTTGTTTTTTAACTGGTGTATACTACTCATTTTTTTTTTGAATGTTATGCTATGGATGTGCCTGAGGTTTTACAAGTTGCTTGCTGTTAACTGGCTACGTGTGCAGAAGTTTACAGGATGCTAATTGGAAGTAGTTGTTCCCATTTCGTTTTTTCTAAAATATCACAGTATTGGATTGATTCATATTGATTCATATTGGTCCATTTGTCTTTGGGACATAGATGGATTCAGGATTCTTTAAAAAAATACTTAGATATAAATGTGTCAGTTTTATCTTTTGTGTTAGAGTGTCCTGGGTGTTATAAAGAGTACATTTTTAAGGAGGAAAATGAGAAAGAGAAGTGAAAACATTTTCCTTGTGGTACTGCTTATCTTATTAAAGGAAGTCACATGTACCTCTCTTGAGCGTCCCATCTGAGTCACCCCTGGGTGTCTCTGGAGGCTGAGGGAGAGTCACTGCCACTTGTGATGCCGCTGCCGATGATGCAGATGACACGGAGCTCTTTGGAGGGCTGTATGACTGACTGCCAAAGTTCTGTCTCTTTAGCTTGGCGTTAGCCTCGAGCCTCTCCAAAACAGCCGTCTGACACTGCTCTACTATAGACACAAGCACTCTGCAGAACTGACAGCAACAGAAAACCAGTAGTGAGGGGATTATGGGGGGATGTTCAAAGGCATATGACACTAAGGAAAGAATTTTCTGTTCCACTCTCCATCACTGATTCTTCTGTATTTTATGTGTATTACATTTCAAAAAGCAAGAAGCATGCAGGTGGAAGTGTGGAATTCAATCCCATTGACCTTTGCTTGTGTATTTCATTGTTTCAAAGAAACTTTTCTCTTGACTGTTTAAGATAAGAGCCTTTGTTACGCTGGTGTATTGAAAATCTTAAGCTGATCAATCAGATGAAATATTCAAATACACACACATGTATTTCAACTTTTCACAGGCTTAAACACATAAAAAACAACTTGACCAATACTGGCAGGATCAATAAGAGCAGAAGGTACTTTGTAGTTGTCTGAACTTACTTCTACATAGTCCAGTTTCCCATCTTTGTTGACACCAGCTAATGAGAAAATAGCATTCACCTCCTCAGTGGTCATTTTCTCCCCTTTCTGCAAGATTCAACATATTTTCTTTAGTTAGACAAACAACAGAGGAATGTTTGTGGTCTGAGTAAGAAGATGTAAGCAGAAAAAGTGATTTCTATCATTTTATGTTTTGGCATGCCGCTGTGATTTGCAACACAGCATTGCACCATTTCCTTTAAATAAACAACCGTAGCAATAACCTCGACACAAATCTAAAACACTAAGCAGACAATCTGTTACGGACACAGAATGCTTTAGGCTACTTGATGCTATGCTTGACTGGAATTCTGCATTTGATACAGCTGGCCACAACATTCTCACTACCTCAAAGAGTTGGTATTAGGCACTTCCTTTGTTTTGATTCTGGCTGTTTTGCAAAGCAATTTAAGATGTTTTTTTTAAAAAAAAATAATACTAATATTATAATTATTACTCACAGTGGTAAGGGCCTTTTCCAGTTCACTGTGTGAGATATACCCATCACCATTCACATCCATCTTTTTGAAGGCTCTCATCAGCTCAGCTTCCTCAGTTTTCTTCTCACACTTGAGAATCTCACAAAAGTCATCAAAGGTCAGTTTTGATGTTCTCAGGGTCCAGTATTTATTGAGAGTTGCAATAGATGGATTTCTACCAGCCTGCTGGAGAGCTAAATAAAGAAAAGCAGAAGAACATTTAATCTACAAGCAGCTGTTAATATTTTTTCTGTCAAATGGAAATGTCACAAATGTCTGGAGCAGCTTTTTGTTACATCTGGCATTTCAGAAAACTTTTGGAATAATTTACCAATATATTCTCTGAGGGACAAATCAATGTTTACTGTAACAGCACAGCATGGGTTGGTAATGACTGATGTGCCAGCAGCTAAGAAGAGGCTTAACAGTTTAAAGGGTGAATACATCCTAAAAACAAATGACATTGTCCTCTTTCAAATATTTTCTTGGACATGTACCTCAACATTTAGCTACAATCTAAGACAACTGTCTCTCTACATGTCTTCAGCTGATACTGTGGTCTTTTCTAAGCCTGTGGGCTCCTAGAAGTTAATGATGCAAAACTAAGGGCTTTTGCTAGTAAAAAACACATGACGCCTCTTCTTCCAGTAACGTCTTCCTAACTCTTTTTCTTTGTGAGCATTTGTGGATATCAAGCAGACATCCTTATCTTTAAAGAAACGTTATATGTTGTTGAAATAACATGAAAATTAACCAAAGATTCAGTTTCCTTTTTGACTGGAAATCCCACTGGACATAAACATTGGCACGCAAACAATTGTCGAACAAGCAAGCTATTTGGTAAACTCCAACAGTTTGAAGTTAGCTTACCATGACATAACTGCTGTTTCGAAGCGATATTTGTCAAACTAGATTTAAACACAGCCAGGTATGCAGCTCTGCACTGCATGTAGAAAGCCCCCTCCTCTTCGGATGTACGAGGAGACTCCTGAAATGACATGTTTTGAGGGAAGATCTCGACCTGGGTACCGTTAGTTAGCGCTCTCCGGAAAGGAACCAGAAGACAGACAAATATTGCTGATAACTTGGGCCAAATACTACAGATTTTCTTTACAAAAAATTGCAATTGCGTAACAACTGTTTGAAAGCATGCCGAATTTTTTTATCGCATCAAATTCACATTAGAAATTACAATTTATGACACATCGCATCTGCAGTCTGTTGCTAGGTAAACAAAAACTCATCGGTGTTTCCTAAAAACGACACGGAAGAAACAACCGTTAACAACACCCGACAAGTTGCTAAAGACACGTAAATGTAAAAATGTAATGGACCTCTCGGAATGACAAAAATAAAAGCAATATTAACAATAAAATAAGGCTTTATTTTTTAATTCTTCTTGTTGAGTTGTTCGAGTCTCTTTTGCAATTCGGAGCACCCGGAACTATATATAAGAAAGGTTATGCTTTGCACGAACGACTTTAGTGTAACAAAAGCGCCAGTTTCGTACGTTTGTGGAAAAAATTCTGCCTACAGCTTTAAAGTGCTTTGAGTAACGAGCATTGACTGTATCTTTTTTTACTAATTACTTTGTAATTGTTTTATTTTGTGCTTTAATAGAGATCATATCGTCTTAGTATTATAGTAATGTAATGTTATATAATAAATATAGTAAAAAAAAAAAAAAAATGGTTACCACTGACAGTAACAGTAAATACAAAACTGGTTAAACCAGTCTGTGTCTGACTTCAGTAACTGTTATAACTACACTTTAATAGTGTGGTTATTTGTTAGAGAGCTTATTTTGGTTTGAAAGGGCATTTTGCCCCATGGTGTTGACTGCTGCTGATACAAGACTTGTTTGTGCATATTTACATCCTTTTAGGAGCTAATTGTTTGCCAGTTAAAGTGTGTTTTGACAGTGTGAGAAAAGCTTTGAAGTGTCAATCATTTATTAAACAAACCGTCTTCATACCAGGTTCACTGACAATATGATCATTTGACAGATTGCCTGTAGCTGACCTACTGCTTTCTTATTTCTGTGTAAGCAGAAAATGTAACATGTAATTCATAAGCTCCATTATCTGTTTACTTATAAAAATAACATATCTGTGAAATTGTTGCAACTGTATTTTTGATTCTAGAGCCGGAGTTATCCCTCTGAAGAAAGCCATAATTTAAAACTATTTAGATTCTGGCTTTTACTTAAAGTCATACTGTGTCTACTTTAATCCTTGTGTGGTTAATAAAACAGTTGGAAAAGTTAGAAAAGCAGGCACTTAAGTCTTAGCCTTTACATTTCCCATATTTAAGACAATTATTTTCATTAATCACTTATATTGTAGGCTGCAAATTAAGTTTTTTTTACTGCCATCAGTACATAGAGAGGCAAAGTAGAGCACAGAGTTAGAGGGTTACAGAGAACTCCCTTTTATGAGTTGCTATATTTCAATTGCCACACTTTCCTGATGGTCATAATGACATATCAGACTTTAATGACAGGAGACATGGAATGACGGAGATCCATCACAGGCCAAATTATCAGTTATTTACATAGCACTAAAAATAGTTGTATAAGAGTCACTTAACACAAGAACCATTTCCTTAGTCAAGGCAGACATTTGGTGTCTGGCCCATCCATCAAGACAAGCATTAGTTTTTAATTTAATAGTACTGTCACTAATACATTACATGAGCTCGGTTTACAGTACATTCATAACACTCACTTGGTTATGTCATATTGGGGTCATTTGGGGCACAGGAGTGTTTTATTTTATTGTAAATTTTTTAGATAAATGCAATAGCATGTAAAGGGAAAACGTGGAACCTCAATGCTGAACCCCAAAGTGACCAGACTAAAAACAGACACTTTCAGAATACTAAAATACAAAAGTAAAAATAAAGCATAACATAAAAGGTGATAAATAGCTGCATATTTTAGATATTCACACACTTAGATACAGATAGTTGTTCTTAAAATAGACAATTGCCATTTTAAAGGTTTAAAAATTAAATAAACAGTTTGTTATTGTTTTGGACTTGATCTTATGTATTCTTTTTTGTTGCATTATTCATGTGGTTACAAATAATTTAATTCAGGATCCATCAGTTACCTACTTTTAACCGACTAACTACAATGTACAGCTTAAGATATTGTATATACCATGAAAAACTAATAGTTAAGTGTTGTCCTTTAAAAGACATTTTATAGGTTTTAATACTGATGCCAGTCATTTATTCAAATGATTTCCCAATGTCAGAATTACACTACAAAGACTTCTGTACATAACATCTTTCCATTGTCTTCTCACTCTCTTTTGCTTTGGCCTGATTTAACTCCATGTGATCTAAACTGGAACAATCAGTGGATGCATTCATCAAGGCCAGGAAAGAGCTGGAGGAAATACTCATGAGAAAGACTTTTTCCTTGGTTTTAAATCTTCACAATAGGCGGAACCATTTCTGTCTCCATCATAGTGTAAAAATGAGAGATAATGGTTTTTATTACGTACTGCATATTCACTCCTGACATGTCTTTTCCTTTCAGACCAGTGTTTTTTTTTTTTTTACTTTGTTCATCCATTTCTAATGCTGTGAGCGATCTTTGCCATTTCATGTCCTTGGTCCTGTATTTTAATTAGTCAGCAGAGGGCAGCAGTGAATAAGGACGGATCATCTACCGACCTGAAGACTAAGCTAAAGAGACAAGGAGCCGAGTAAGTTTAAAATACAATAAAAATGCTGTTGGTTATGACTTTGAGAAAGTCTGTCAGAAAAACAAAAGTTAAATGAGTCATTTGCTGCATTTATTACTGTCTCAGCTGGATATAAAACACAAAAAACAAGTTAAGAATTATGTTCTGTTTGCAGTTAGAAAAGAAAGTACTAATTCAAATAAAATAACTGTAATGGCTTTTTTTTCTGCTTTTAAAGAGGAGTCATCTTTAAAAGAAAATAAAGACCACAAGCAGTGAGGGTAAAATATCGGGTAATAAATATAATGAAACTAACACAGTGTGTTAGAGTAAACAGTCTTTTATTATCTAACACTGGTGTTATAATGCTTTTATGCC
>JAPZDY010000021.1:7581284-7593018 GCA_029783645.1 Ctenochaetus hawaiiensis
AACTTTTGTCAAAAAGGTCTCAAATACAATTCTTTAAGAGTCAACCGATGTACATCAGACCAGCATGGGAGTAAGTGAAGAGGCAGAGCTCATGATTGGCTCTGGGAGGCTCTTTGCAAATGAGCCACAATATGACTGGGCTAAAACCCCAACAAGCTCATCTGAGTTGGAGATGTTGTTTAAAGGCAGGAACAATGCAACTGCTTTCTTGCAGGGACACTATGAGTCTTTTTTCCTCCTCTAAATACCTTGAAATATATTTATTTAAAATAGCAAAACATAGAAAGTGATTGTACAAACTAATCTATGTCTGCCTCCAGTAAGTATTTCCATTCTGTTGTTGTGGGGCACTGGGACACACAGCCATGTTTCTCTCTGCCTCTTGCTTTTGCTGCAAGTCTGCTGCTTTTAAGAAACAAACTCTGCACCGTGTTAAAGTCACACATGGGAAGTGCGACTTGTCAACAATAAACTACCAACAGCACCCCTGCTGTAGGTGCATTGCCACTACTTAATTTATGGCACAGTGTTGAAACCACAGATAAATGATTCGTCTGTAACAGTGCATAATGTCAACTAGTGGTTCGGACCGTCCATCAGTCAACCAGTCAATTCTTCTGTGAACACAGAATGGCCTTAAATTACGCCTAAACTGTGCAATCTGTTTGCTTTGAAACCAAGATAAAGACAAAGGCTACAACACTGCCTCTCTCCTCATGTTCATAGTAATCTGTATGACCTTTATTTTATTACTAACCAATTAGAGCTTCAACTCCACTGATAGCAGCTACGGCCTCTGTACAAATCTCTGGGATCGGAGAACTCTGCAGCTTGACCTGCAGCATGTTAACTGATATAAACCATGAAATCACATTATTTCTTAGTTAATTTACTATTTTATATTGTTTTAGACTCCATCTTTCACATGCTGCATGGTTGGAGTCACACAAGTCTTTGACAAAATCTTGCTTGTTTTTTCTCCAGTGTGTCACCTTTGAAGTTATTATATTTCTAGGACCATAAGTAGCAAATCCTAACTATAAACTGAAAAATAGAAATTAAAAACCTACAGAAACAGCTATGATTTTGATTTACTTAACAACTAAATGTAGCATAGTTGCAGAATAGATGCAATGATGTCTTTTGACCTGCAAATCACCAAATCAGTGCTTGACATTGTTCTGTGGG
The DNA here is from genome assembly GCA_029783645.1 of Ctenochaetus hawaiiensis. NCBI lineage: Eukaryota > Metazoa > Chordata > Actinopteri > Acanthuriformes > Acanthuridae > Ctenochaetus > Ctenochaetus hawaiiensis. The sequence goes on from JAPZDY010000021.1 coordinate 7,582,473, forward strand.
CCATTGTTTTAGTCTTTTGGAGCACACTGACCTTCCATCTTACAATACTGGCCAGATCTAGTTTGGGTAGGAAGAAAAGCAGCTTGTGGTAGGCTCCCAGTCTCAGCTCTTCCTCTGAACAGTGTTCCAGTGCAGACAGTAGATAGAGGCTGAGGAAGAGGAAGGCCGATGAGGTCACAGCATACGGCACCAACAGGCCGTCTTTCAGAAGCAGAGGGACCATGCTGCACAGAGGGAGAGACACAAGAACAAAGGTGCATTTACACTTTTTTACAGTTTTTTTGACAGTTTAGGCTTTTTTTTTTTTTGCTGACGTCTTTATCTGGAGCAATGTACAATAGTCCCAAACAGAATGATGAATAATGACTCTAAACAAAGTAAGCAAGAATTATAAAACTCTTTCCACTTTTTGGGTGCCACGTACAGTTGGAGCTTTGATACAGACTTTTACAACATGATATGTACCTATACACTGCATAATGGAGATCACATTTGTATCCAAACACCATCAAGATTAGTTAAATGTTTTTTTTTTTTTAAGAAAAGGGCAACAGTAAACCATATAGCAGGCCTGTATAGGCACTCTGTCCCCTGTGGAGAGACGGCTCTGACCTTCATGCCAAGCTTATCTTAGTTTAACAGAGGAGCACGGACAAGAACAACAGTTGACTCATAGTAATACGAACGTCACCCCTGCTTATAAAAACCTATCCTGACACAACAAACCACTCATTCTGGTTTTTACTCCAACAAAAAAGCTCCATTCAGATAAATGTTGAACAATTTGGAAATACATACTTGGTCAATTTAAACACACTGGCTGCTTTCTGTCCTCTTAAAATCGCTATAGTTGAGCATCTATTCAGCCTGTTATGCTAACAAAAGATGTATTTTTTTAAATGGCAGTGTCTGTAGAGGATGCAGATGATGTGTGGTTAGACTGTACTGAGAAGCAGCTACAGAATGACCTCCTGTCCCCATACAACGCACACTTAGACAGCAGGCATTCAGACTATGCCATGTAATCCCCACATATCCTTATACTAAACCACACGCACAACAATTAGTGCTGCCGGAAGAATTTAAGAACAGCTGGTGAAAGTTAGACACAGCATTTGCAGCACTACTTGTCTTTTCCATTCATAGTCCTCAGCTCAACCCATATCGTAGATCCATGTAGCTTTTTAGGATTATCTGTATGGCTGTTTCTCATTCAAGAGTTAACAACGGTGAGGCAGTAAGGATAGGCAACGATGAAAAGCCAGGTTCAAACCCTGGACACTGCAGTTATGTGGCACATGCCAACTTACCCACCAGGACATCCAGGAAGTCTATCTTTTTACTAAAATGTTACCCTGTAAGTTTTGTTTACAAGTACAGAAGAAGAATGAATAATAAAATGTAGTGAAACAGTGGGAGAGGTAGATAAAATAAATAAACTGACTAAGTATTGTCAGTTATAAAGCAATGTGCAGCCTAATTGTGCTAACATTAGTTACCAGAAGCCTTAGGTCATACGAAAACAACCAAAAACCAAAATACAAATTGTGCAATTTTCTTTATTAATCCTGCAGTTTTACACCATCACTAAACATGAAATATACTTGACAATAATAATATATCAATGATCATAATAATAATTACGTTGCAAAGCTTCTGTGGGGGGTTTCAAGGAAGTCTGCTATTTATTAAAGGTACGGTTGGGCATTTTGGGAAACAATTTATTTGCATCAGGTCATCAGAGTAACTTTGCCAGCAAATCAGCAGCAATTCAAGGAAGTGACTCAGCCAGCCAAGAAAATAGTTGGGTGTGTAGATCCCAAACCCTTACCCTAAGAACATATGGCCCTTTGTCATGTTCTCATTTTCTGCCATATAAATTTAGAAAACCTAGGAATGACTCCCATTTGTTTACTTGGATTTTTGTATTAACATGCGTCATGGGTGATCACAACTGGACAGTGCTGAGGACAGTTGTGAATCCACCCCATGTTGAGATGCATGTGGTGACACACTGTAATGACATGTGTGAATTGATCATCTGGGATGCATGTTTAATACCTGGTGTGAACAGCCTCTGAGTGTGTTAATTAGTGGGCTTTAAAGGTAATATGTTGATTTTGTCACTTTAGGACAAAGTGATGCTAGCTAATGCTAACCGGCTGCTCCTTGTGGCTTCATAGTTATGCAGACATAAAAGTGGCAACCTCTCATATAACTCTCAAAAAAATGCTATAAAATCAAAAACAATTTGAACTTTTCTTTGTGGAAAAAGACAGAGACAAAGACTGAAAGTGTCAAGACAGTGAACTTTCACAACAGACTTTACAGGCAATGTCAACAAGGTGCAGCCAGACTTGCCAATCAACATTTCCAAATAGGCAAAAGATGCTCTATAGACGGTGACTTTATGAAAATTCTATATATATATAATATAAAACATCACAAGTAATGGGTTTAGCTGAAGGTTAAGGCTCTTCTCCCACATTGCTTACCTGAATGTAGAGGCCTGCAGGAACCAAATAACCATCAAAGGGAGATCATTCAGCAGGAGGCAGGCAGGCCTAGAAGAGATTCAAGCTGGATATGTTTACTGTTGACCACACTCTGCAGTAAGTACCATAAAATATTATTTTACAGTAAGACGGGAAGTGAGGCCATGTTAGGTCGGGGCTGGATGTGAACTGATGTCATGCGTGTATCATGTTAAAGCAACCAACCCTGATAGGACACCCACATGAATCCATTCATTACAGTCTCTCACAAGGCAGTCAAGTGTTCGAGGTACTGCATTATTTTGGACCAGTATACGCTTTATACTCTAACTGTACTTAGAATACAGCTTTTACTTGAAGCGAGTACTCAGTTCCAACATAAAAGAAAGACTTGAAATATGCTTTTCCAAGAAGTTACAGCATTAAAAATATGATTCCACCGTCCATATGTGGGTGTCTGTGAAGTGAAGGCCTGTTGTTAGTTGAACCTGGTTGCCTGCGTCATTGCTAGACATTGCTAGTTGTACACTGTGCTCCGAGGGGGGCACTTTCCACCGCTCTCTGAGCCCGTAATTACAGCCAGTGCTCTTTGGCGATCCTGTTACAGCCCAATAATTGATCCTGCGCAAACAACGCCCCGAGCTGCCGCCTGCCATTCTTTCCTAATCCCTGGACATGCATTACTGATTGATTCAGGGGGACAGGTGGGAGATATAACTCAATAGTTAATAAAGCAACAATCTACCCTAATCTAGATTAATAGATGAGCCCAGATCTAGGAACCAAATCCCTCGCTGTCAAATCTATGTCGGACTTCACTCTCTACCTACAGCCGCCACAGCTTTACACATATGGAGGTGAATGATAATGAATCAAACACACACGCAAGTCTTCATGCACACGTGTGCAAGTGCTGCATTTACTCTTGTAAATATGACCCAACTCAGACACGCATCACAGCATATATCATAACAATAGACTATGATGACAGAGGTGAATAACCCCTGTTTGCAAGTCTGTACTTAAATAGATTGTTTCTCTGTAACTCTGGAAGTACAGCAGGAGATGATGACACTTTTAACAGAGTATATTCTGCTCACTAACAACTTTCATTACATAAATTGAAATTTAAGTTGGGGAACAGACAAATTGCTCGTTTATGCCATAAAATTGAATCCACATTTGTAAATTCTTATTCGTCTGCGAACTTGTCAAAGTGCAGGTTACATCCTTTCTGGCAAGGCTCATACAAAATATGCAATAAAGACTTTTGAAGGAGTTTAATCAAAGGTATTTTTTGGTCAAATGGAAATAATCACTATATTTTGATGAGTCACTTCATTGATTACAGTGAATAACTTCTGGTGAAAAACATGCTGTTTTCCCTAACAGGCTGTTTGTACAGAGGAGCACAGAGGACTGATTCAGAGCTTCATCACATGGTGCAACGACAGCCACCTAAAGCTTAAGCTTGTGGTTGACTTCATTGCTTGAAATATTGATGCAGCTGCATGGAAGCTACAAATTCTAACACATTTTCAATTCAGCAGCTCGGATGATCTAAACAGTCTGCACAGTTTCATAATGAATACCCAAAATGAGTGACATTAATTCATTATCTGAGCAAATATGCAATAAAGTCTCAATATAACTTTATTCTCACATTAATCACAATAAATAAAGGCAAAAAAAGTATTTCTGCACAACATGTTATGTTGCAGTGATATAAAATGTCAATACTTCATCATTTTATCCTATTTGTGAAACTTTGTCATAAGGAGTCTTGACCTTTAACCTTAAACTTCTAAATTCTTATCACTTCATCCTTGACTTAATCCTTCAACTTGTGCTATTTTAAAGAACTTTCCTAAAGGCTTAGCTGAGAAAACCCCCTAAGAGACAGGAAGACTTGAAAACAAAATGCTGCTGTCACATGTCGACAAACCGCTCAGTGGAGCAAAGCCTCCAGATGTTCCTGTTATTGCCTCGATACTTACAAGGCAGCCAGGAGGATGGACTTCTCATGGACTTGATAGGAGAAGAGAAAAAATGCCAGAGATGAATTAGCCTGAAAGTGACATAGAATTATTAGTATAACTACTATTAGTGATCAATAATCCTGGAAATAAGTCTTTTTCAGTATGGCAGTAAAAGAGAAAGCTAATGGATGTGCGAGGCATCAATTATGTTCACAATAATTACATCACTGATGTTTGAGCCTGCTTGTGACTGGTTAAAGCATGTCCCCCTGTAAATTTAAGAGTCAGTATATTGAGCTTGATGTTGTTTTGATTGGATTCCACTTACCAAGGCCAGTTTGAACTGCCAGAAGGTGGGCTTTGTCAGGAGTCTGACAGAGGAGGGAAGGACTGCCAGGAGAGTGCAAGCAGCGCTGAAAAATAATACAAATGAGAAGTCAAATTATCTCTCAACAGCATCATCAAAAACAGCTAAATGCACGAAACAATAAAAATTCCATGTGAGAGATGAAGGGAAAATAATTAGACGGTAGAAGACATGAGGAGTATAAAGTGGATTTGGAGTCAATAGGAATAACACATTTGCACATAATTCCAGCTGTATATGTTCATCCTTCTGTTGTGTTGACTACTATTTAGCCAGAATGACTAAACACACATAAACAATAAAGCAAAATTTGTTCTCAGTCAGTGACACTAAAAGATCAGATTTTGATGTCAAATTTAAAGAGAACAAAAATATCTAACAGTGAATCCATCTGTTTTTTGTTTTTTTTAAGACACCGCCTGCCCTGCACACTAAGACCTCCGCTATGTGGGAAACGACAAAATACTGGCCCCTTCTTGGGGTTAGCAGGCATTAGTTTAACCCTTCAATTGTCACCTGCTGGGGGTGGAGGCACCGGAAGACAGAGTGACTGTGTGTCAGTGTGAATGTGCTGAGAGGTCGAGCAGCGAGTTAGTTTGAGCCACCAGGGCAGCGAAGGGCTTGTACTGCAACACAGACGGAGACATAATGATGGCGGTAGATAGAGAGCAGTGATAACAGACCAGTGAGTTGTTATTTAATGTGTACAAGAGCGGCTGTGTTATGCGTTTGTTATGTGAGGGGGAGGGTTTCGCTGTCCGGAAAGACGTGGATCACTTTTCACAGCTGATTCATTCTATGTACACAGTACACCCACACCAGAGCATTTAGCAATCCACTCTATGTGCCAAAAAGACAAGAGTGTTTTTCATTTGTTTGAAATGCGCTACAGTCAAAGAAGTCCAACTTGATCCCCGGACTTAGCAGTCTGGCAGAAACATGTCCATGCTGCGAACACAGGGGCTCCTAAATTTAGTGTGCTGGGTCATTTAAGCAGGCTCCACCATGACACAACTGTTGCATTAAGTTTTTCTCCCTGTGGTCGGACAGATTCTCAGGTTTTGATCAAAATCATGCTTCCATTTCTTGCGATCCGTCCGCAGAGTAATTTGCATAGAAACTCAAGAGTTGACTACTTTATTTCTGCTGCTATAGCAATTACTCTGTGTTAATAATATCCCACCATCAGATAAAGCAAATACTTTATTACATTTTGAAAACAGAGTTTCCTCTTTCTGCTTCTATCTTTGTAAATGACATGTTTCAAAAGATCCTTAAGTAATTCAAGCTCTAGTTAACCACATTTCAAAGACAGAGTTCATGTTCAAATGCTCCTCACAAGATGTTTCCTTAAGGGATGATCTTATTTCCATCCCACTGGATCAATGTCTTCCTTCCCTTAGGCAAGCTCTGCTTTCCCAGGAAATTAAAGGAGTGAAATCAAGAGATGGGGGTGGGAAGAAGAAAGGGGAAGATAAAGATGGAACGATATAGCACAAGAGAGAAGGAAGCCATGAATGATAGGGGAGGAAAAAAAGCTTGTTAGATAGATAGAGGGATTACCTGAGGTAGATCTGAGACTCACTGGACAGAATGGATCTGATCTTTATCAGGATGTTCAAGCTGCACCATGTGTTGGCCACCTTATCCTGTCCAAACACACACACACACACACACACACACACACACACACACACACACACAAATCGCTTGGTTAACAAGAAAATATGTCAGATGAAAACAAAAAAAAATTCATATATCACACATGCCTTTATGTTGGTTTGAAAAAGAAAACTAAGAATTCCATTTTGTAGAGAAAGCCAATGAATGGCAGTGCTGTACGTAATTATTTCCGCACTGAAAGTGCAATAAAACCTTCCATACTAGAGGGACATTTCCATCATAAATTTACTGCCCCGTAAGAAAAAGCACAAGACTTATTTGTAAACTTCAGGACACAAGGTCAGGTGTCAAACCCAAGAAGTTTCTTCATTACCAGCAGACACAGACTGACCACAGTACAATTCTTTAAATTAATATATAAATTAGGAAATAAAGCAAAAAACAAATACTTTTTATACTATTTAAATAAACTAATTTACTAAAAATTAACCTAATTTTTCATGTTCAATTAATCTGCCAGTTACTGATTTAATAACTGCTTCATTGTTTCACTTATAAAATGTCACAAAATAGTGAAAAAACATGACTTCCCATAGCCTAAAGTGACAAATTATATGTTTTTTTTCTGAACAACAGTCCAAAACCAAGAGATTCAATTAACAATGAAACAAAGCAAAGGAAAGCAGCAAATCCTCATGTTTGGAAGAAGAGTACAGACAACATTTAACAATTTTGCTTGATCAAAACAACCAGGGATTAACCAGCAATCAGTTATCACACAGCTGCCAGCATAACTTCTTCTCTCGTGTTAGACCGTACCAGTCTTACATTGTTTTTATAAATAACCTGTAAAATCAGATCTTAAAAGCTTGCGAATGATGTGGAAGATATGTTATAACCTTAACACCGGCCAAAAAGTACTTGTGGTTTACAAGAGATGAGAAGGGCATTGCTGTGAGATTCAATTGATTTAAGTGCTTAAGCAGTTGTGCAGGGATCAGATGATATTGAGACCCAAGCCACCACTGTGCACCACGGTATCACAGAGACAGAGTGCCTAGATCAGCTTTACGATCCACTGTGAGCGATTTCAGTGTGTCGCTCTATCTAGAAAAACTATTTCTGGCCTCCTCTCTCTCCTCTTTGCTACAGCTGCTCGCAGCACAGCTGTGTGGTTCTTAATGGCTGCCTAGTCAACAGCACCCAGCCATCCAGTGTTCTGTTGTTTCAGCCCCTTCCCTCTCTATTTCCCCTCTACCTCCCGGCTCCAAATAACCACTATGGGAATGTTCCTGGACGCAGCCTGAAGGCAACACATGAACAGGGGCAGGGGTGGTAGGGGTGATGGAAGGGGGGTCCTATTGGCAAATGTAGAGGGGCGAAAGCAGTGCAGCTCTTTCACCTATAAGCTAGCATGGAATTTCACAGGGAGAAGCATTTGGTGCCATTTTTGTGAGCAGGCAGCAACGTGAGACGCCAGAATGCAGCTCAGTGGGTAAACTTACAACTGCTCCCGCCCAGAAGCTGCCATCAACACCAGTCATCGGCCCTTTTTTCCCTCCCCTCCAGCCCCTCTCACCCCCTGTCCCCTTGTCCAAAGCTTCTGCTTACGTGCACAATTTCACAATTAGTTCAGGACGAGTCGCCCCGGCAGCCTCTCATGCTGTCGTCACAGGGGAGTATAGTGTCTCTCACACCCTGTGTATTATGTTTGCATCATTTCGTTGAACAAATACTGCCACAGCACATGCTGCCATCTGCTCCCCTGGTAGAATTTTCAATTACTTCTCACATCCATGACACCTTGTGGTGGGTGCCACCTTGGGGACTGGGACAAGGCAAGGGGGGTACAAGGTTTCTGAAATCAGAGCTGCGAACCTTTGCCTCCGAGCTGAGAGTCACACGCAGAATCACACACAGTCACTTCACCTATGCTGCTTTCAACACTGCCAGCTGAGCTCCTGGAAGTGGGCTTTCTCACGGTTCACTATCGCTTACTTTTTAAATTAATATCATATTCCCTTACCTCCTCTTCACCGAGAGCCAATGACTGACTGACCACAGCACAAAAATATGCATCTGTGTGTATGCACACCACGCAGCAGTCTTACACACTCGTATGCTTTCCAAAGATGAAGTCAGTAGCAGGCAACAGTTGTCGGATGTGCTCTGATACGCCTTAAAGTGCAGCATTGGCCCCACTCATCAGTCCATATGGCTAAAACATGGCAGGACTATGAAGTGCTGAAAACGCCCAGGCCATAAATTTGTTAGATTTATCTATACCCTCCGACTGTACATCCCGAACCCCGACACCTCCCAGAGATAGAATGAAACCGATCTCCTGACCTTTCACCATTTTATTCCACTGTTTTCTTTGATCCTGCAGGGTATCCATTTCCCACCAGCTAAGCACTGGAGGGTGAAAGGGTGTTTGCCTTGCTGAGGGTATGGACCAGAGCGTAGGGCATGAGTGCCACAAAGGCTGTGTGTGACTTTCATGAAAGCACAGGTCGAATGTGTGATGTAAACTGACAAAATCACCACGAAGTGAGGGATTTATCTTCTTAGAAAAAAAATCACTTCCTAGAAACTCGTGGCACAGTTGGCAGGGACAAAAAAAATTCCGACCGATAAAGTAATCACCAAGAAATCTTATAATGTCAAAAGGCCTTTCTCGCTTTAACTGGATTATTTAGAATAATCCCTCGCTGTTTTGTCTCGCAACAACATCTTGCTGTTACAACAGAATCGAGTTCAGGAAAATAGAGATAGAACTTCATGGGCGTTTCATTCACAGTCATGCTACACAGCATACTGACTCTAAAAGGAGCTAATTAAACACAAACCGACTGAATGACGCAATATTGTGTGATTCAAGGATCAGGAGGCCACAGTTGAAAATGATCAGAGTGAGAAGGGGTTGAATCCCTGGAACTGTCAATGTTGTCTTTGTTTTTTTTTTACTTGTATTAGAAAAAATGCAATTCTTTAAACCCAAAATCTCAATATATTACTGTTAGTACTGTAAACAGACTGAACCTGGGTGAGAAAAAATAGCACCTTGCTCCCCCAGAAACCTAGAACACTTTCTCTTCAGTGAGAGGAATAAAAAAACACATTAACCTGTCCCCTTTTCTGAATCTCCTCATCCTTAAAAAAAGTACAATCTCTCACTTTGATGACTGTATAAATACTTATTTCTGTGCATTACAATTAGTTAGAATGGCTTTACGTATATTTTATTTTGAAAGGTAAACAAAGACCCTTAGGTATAATGAAATATCAGGCCTTATACTTTCGATTTTATTCTCTTCATGGTATTCAGAACATTTGGTTACTTTTATAACCTCTCTCAATGAATATCTGAGAAAGCAAGCAGGTTAACCATCTGCACTACCTCAACAGTAAGTGAGGCTATGGGTCATCCAATTTCCAAAACCAGAGTGGTCTAACATTTCCTAGCCTACTACATATTAAGCTTGTATAGATCATGAATGTATAATTAGAACAGAATACAGAATGGGTGCAGGGCTCCATTCATTCCTGTCAATATTGCTCGATGGTGCAGGAAGCTGAGAAAGCCACTTCCCGCTGTAAAGCAATCACCCACATGAATGCATACTGCACATGCTCCACAGGCCACAGCACCCATAGAGAGCCACTAGAGACTTCTGCTGGCCAACACAGTGAACTGGACGGATGTGAATGGAGAGTTGCTAATCTTAGATGCTTGCAGGATAAGAGAATGTTCTTTTTCTAAAATTTATTTTGTTACAACACTTAATCTTAAAATCAAGCCCCTTTGGATTTGGTTTTCAGGTTGACTTTTCATTCAGGAAAGTCTACTGTACCTCAAACAGACCACGAGCCACGGGAAAGATCCTCCTGACCACCTGCAAGGCCTGACTGGGGTCAGACAGAAAGGGCAGCCAGCAGAGGGCAAAAGTCACCAACACAGTTGAAGCAATTCTCACCAGCAGGAAAAGCCTACATGAAGAGGATCAAACAGGGAGACAGGAATCACTTTTGAGTGCAGGGGGCATAAATGTACTACGAATAATGAAAAAACAGGCAATTCT
>JAPZDY010000021.1:7601295-7630244 GCA_029783645.1 Ctenochaetus hawaiiensis
TATTTTGTGATTACTGAGACTAAAAAATAAACATGGATACAAATATTTAGGTTCATGTCTGTCATCACTATCAAAAAAAAAAAAATCAAAGTCAGTAGGACCAGATATTAATAGATTATAATCTCTCTCCTTCTCCAAACGATTTATTAAACTAAATTACAATACAAAATAAAAAAATGAACTATGTGTGCCAGAAGGGTTACTCTCCGTCATCGCAGGTTGTGTTATCTTCCTAAATATTTCTTTATTTTTGATATTCCTGATGAAAAGCCAGAGGTGACAGTTAACGCCCCCTAGCGGGGTTTAATCTCGCTTATTCCGAGGTGTTGTCAGCCTGCAGCATCACCGTTGCAACAGCACACACACAGACATCACACCGAGTCTATATGTGCACTTTTACTGCAGGCACTCTCATTCAGTGAGACGTGCACGTGAGGATTTAGCTTAAAAACCCTGCTTTGTGGAAGCTGATCCCGGATCTGTAAGCACACGTGTCTCACACCTGCTGTAACGTAAACAAATCAGATAAAAAACAACCGATACGACAATCATAAAGGTGTCATGAGTGAGAGTTTGCCTTTTAATGTTTAAATGTTTTGATGTTTTCTCTAGAAATGTATGTGTCAACTAAAACCGTCGAAGGACACTCAGAGAGATGAATTTAAGTGACACCAGTTGGTGCTTTTCCACACACACCTTATATCAAAAACATATTGTCTGACTGTACCCTGAAAGTGACCCCTGGTGGTGCCTGGATGTCTCTTTCACAACCACCTTAAACTGTCTCCATGTGAGTTTTAAATAGGCCTCATTTGCTTTTGAATTAAGAGAAAAATATAATGACAGGAATTACCAAGAAGCCTTCACAGGGCATTCCGTTTATTCATTTCTCTTAGTTTGTATTCATTGTGTGTTTCGATTGGAGGAATTTGTGAAAATAAAGAAAGTGCGTTAGTGTGACACACAGGTTTAGTAAGCAATAAAACGAATTCTACACGGTGCTACAATAATAATATCGTGCTGTATATTGCTACGCTAATAATAGGCTTATAATAACACTGATAGTCCAATGATAACGAATGAATGAAATGCCACAGTGACACTGGAGACGCCTTTTGCATCATCAGCACCTTCTTCGGTGTCTGAAAGTGAACTGAAGCAGGAGGGAGGCTCGTTTCTCTTTCTCATGGGGATCAGATAAATATAGCGCCTTTAACCCTCCACACACACACACACACACACACACACACACACACACACTAAGCAGTGCATGTGTGAATACGGCTGTACACTCACACACACCAGCTCGGTCACCATTTGCTGTTTGTGTAAAAGTGATTAGCCAGACACAACTGCGAAACTGTTACCTTTATAGTAGCCAAGCCGCAGAAGGTCCTGTAAAACGACACGAGCGGTGATGTAATGGCAAATTAAAAGGTGGCTAAACTGTGACCTCCAGTCAGAGATCAATATCAGGGAAACAATCATGATTATGGTTAAAAAACAATTATGTCGTTTAGGTCGTTTTAATTTTTACTTCTTAATGTTCACGTGTAAACCCGGTTTGGGTTTATATCTAAAATATCAGTCAGATTTATGTCAGTCTGGAAATGAAGCCACAAAGTATCAGTTTGGAAAACTACATATTTGGGTGTAGCTAAATATCAGAATACAATATGTCCATATATAATAATAACCTTTTTCACCCGTTTTTAAATTTTTAAATCTAAGCAAGCATCAAATTATATGTTTGTCTCTTGTAACTTTGTTCGGCAATGATTTCGGTTCATTTTAAAGAATAATTCCAAAAACATTTAACAAGATCTTACAATAAAGTTGTAATACAATCAAATCCTGAAAAGGATTTAAATATATGGCTGTTTGGCTGTTGCCCTAAAATGATTGTTCAAATTCCCTTTGTTAAACGGCGCAATATAATTATAGTTTTATTATTATTATTATTTTTAAAAAAACATATAAGTTAAAGATGCATATAAAAAATACGAATTTTTAACATCGTGAAATTTGGAAAATATTAATATTAAATATTCTGGAAAGATAAAGTAAAATAAACCATATATGATAACCTACTCTCTAGGTAAAAGCAACTTTTAATAAGATAAAACTCCAAAGTAAATTTTATTTAATTTAAATTCCTTTGTCTTTGCCCAAACAATTTGGGCCCGTTTTATATAAAAAGAAAATCTTGGAGAATATTCCTCTCATTCAGTCTGTTATCAAACAATTTAAGAAAGTTAGTAATGAAATTGATTTAATTCTTTCTTAAATTTATTTACAAATCGATTTCGTTTACAACACAATATAGCTACATAGAATTACATATATTTGATCTTTTTTTTAATTATAAACAGACTATTTTTCAGAGCTTTTTGTGTCTTGTATGAAAAGGAAGCAAATATTGTGTCCAGTTTAGCTTCCAATACAAAAAAAAGAAAATGCAAAATAATTATCACAGATCTCAAACAGAAACAAAATAAACAAAAAAGACAGGTAAAAGTCAAACATGGTAAAATCATTCTTTTTTTTTTTTTTTTTTTACAAATATTTACAAATATTACCTGTACAGAAATATCTTCTTTTTCTTTTTTCTCTGTGTTTCAACAGTCTTTACATGGCTACAGAGTCCAGTGTTGCCTATTGATTTGTGCTGTTCAGATTTCCCCCGGTTATCAAGTCTCTATATAAAAATAAGAGTTTTTTTTTTAACTTGGTTTTAAGTTCACTGTGAAGACCATTTGGAGACTGCCGCCGCCGTCGCTGAGGGTAAAACATGTCCAGAAATAATATTTGATGGTACGCTGAGGATGGGAGCGATAGCGGCTGAGGTCCGGGTCAGAGAGAGGGACTGCGCACTCAGCAGGGCCGACTGAACGGTCACCGGAGGCCGCAGGAAAGCCTGAGCAGCGCCCGGTGAAGACGAGGAAGCGCTGGAGACCCCAATGATGTTCTCTATACTAAAAGACGGTCTGTTTGAAGGCTCTGATTTGATCATGGACGCCGTGCTCAGACTGTTGAGTTGAAGCTGAAGACTCGGGCTCAGCTGGGAGTTGAACGCTTTTCTGTTCAGCTCCGCCGACGGTAGGAGAGGGACGCCCGGGGGTAGCATGTGACCCACAGGGGGAATGTACGGGTATTGCAAAGCCGCAGGATGGGAATAAGCAGCAGGATGGATCCCGTAGTGCCTCCCGTAGGGGCCCCCAAGGCTGTACGCGCCGAAACTTTGCATCATGAGAGCAGTCTGGTCCCTCAGCATGTCCGGCTGAACTCTCTTGAACCTTTTCCTCCTCCTGAGGAAGCTGCCATTGTCGAACATGTCCTCTGAAGCAGGATCTAGGGTCCAGTAGTTGCCCTTGCCGGGGTTGCCAGGTTCCCGGGGGATTTTCACGAAGCAGTCGTTGAGGGACAAGTTGTGGCGAATAGAGTTCTGCCACGCCGGGAACTTCTCCCGGTAATACGGGAAGCGGTTGCTGATGAACTCACAGATCCCGCTGAGGGTGAGCTTTTTCTGCGGGCTCTGGAGGATGGCCATGGTGATGAGGGCGATGTAGGAGTAGGGCGGCTTTACCAGGCTGCTTTTGGGCTTCTGGATCCCACCTCCCGCCGCTGCGCCCTGGTCTTGACCCTCCGCCTTTCCGGTGCCCGTCTCTCCCTCCCCTGAGCTCTCACAGCACGGACTCCCTCCACCGGACCCGATCTCCTCCTTCTCCACCTCGATCTCATCTTCCAGCTCCTCGTCGCCAGTTTCTCCTCGGAGATCGTGCAGGATGCCCACCCCCGGGCTGTCGCAGTCGCTGTCCACCCTCTCCATGCCCTCTTCGTCTCCCTCGCCCACCACGTCGATATCCACGTCCTCCGCCGTGAGCACAGTTTGGCCGGACATGTTGCTGGCTCTTTCGCTGCCTCCAGACAGGGTCATCTCACGGCTTACTCACACTTTTTGTTTGAAAAGTCTGCCGGAGTCAAAACAACCGAGCAGCCGGGCGTGATGGGTAGGCGAGACCAGCGCCGTCAGTGCGCGCACACGATGGGTCTGCTGGACTTTTGATCGCCACTGTCAAGAGATCGGAAGTCTCCAAAAATCTAAACGCAGCTCAACTGTCAACAAGCAAGCCAAGCAAAAGAGAAACCGCAACTTCTACAAATATTTCTCCTCTCGGTAAGTGAGCAGGCCCGGGGAAAGCAGCGAGTCTTGCCTCGAAGTTGTTTGGAGATGTTACGACTTCGCTCGCCGACGTCCCTTCTCGGTGCGCGTATTTCCTATAGGAGTGATATTTGGAGAACCAAGTCGGGATGACACATGCTGCTTTTAAAGGCCAGAGCTTTTAAAAGGACTGTCTGATAGATTACTTTTCCCAGTATAAGATATACTATCGGTGCAGGACACGTGGTTCGGTGACGACAGACGCCCCCTCTCCTCTCCTCCCTCCCTCCACCCCTCTCTCCTCTCATCTCCTCTCTGTTAAACCATGCAAACTGGAGTTGTTTCATGGATTTGTCAACAATGGGACATCAGCAATGCTGCTTTCCGCTGATTTCTCTGTTCGTCCGTCATAGACCATTTAACGGTGGCAGAGGGAGGAGGAGGAGGGGGAGAGAAAATTGGCCTGCATGATTGAAGGTTCTGATGCGCATTAACGCGGCTGCGTAAAAACAATCCAAACCTTTAACTTTGCTAATGCAAACTCTGTTGAAAGCTGCAGAATGAAAACGACAACAGCTAAGTTCACTTGACCTTCCTCTAAGTTGCTTTATATGCCAACGCTTGTTTTCTCAATTTATGAAATCGTGCATGCATTATTTTTTTTCCTGAGTAAATTTAAACCAGTTTCACTGTATGATATGGTCGATGCGTATGGATTTAACACTTTTAGTCTGTTTATTTGTTGCTGAGGCGTACGCCTTGATATTTCCAGTTTTACAGCCCGCCGTGTAAATCTAAGCTGCGACTGCAAAGCATGAATTGAAGTCTATTTATTCCCGCAGGATTAGCCGAAGGTGGGAAGAATATTGAGCAGCAGCGACAGCAACACCGGCCACAATGAATGGAGAGAATAAAGAATTTCCCTAAGAGTTTGGAAGAGGTGCTAACGACCACGATCATTGCATGATTTTACATATGAAAAAAAGTAGGAAATGCGGGCAGCGGGTGAATGCAAAGAGAGCATTATTCACAAGCATGAAGGTGAGCGGGGTAGGCTGGGCTCAGGGAGAGGATGTCGGATTCAATACAGAGGGTTTCCTCTGTAGTGTGAGAACATTTGGGAGGACAACAGGGCTTTCGTGTTTCAGCTAATGTTGAAAGCATCTTAAGGACATGTGGGCTAAATTGGCAAAAAAAAAAAACAAAAACAAAATAAAACAGGAATTTAAACTAAGGCCTGTGCCGATGTGCCACAAGCGATATAAACCCTTAACTGATTTTACCAGACTTGTGGCAGGTTAATGAAATTATCTGTATTCAGCATAAGCCACTTACTTGTGACAAAGCTTTGTTAGAATGAAGTAAAGCATGCAACGTAGATGAGATATTAAGACATTTTTTAATTAATGACAGCGTCTTTTTTCTCGTTTAAAATGCGTTTTAAGTAAAAAAAAAAACATTTTCATCTAGAAATTACTTGTCATCATTATTATTATTATTATTATTATTATTATTATTATTATTATTATTATTATTATTATTATTATTATTATTATTAATTTGAGCATTATTGGTATTAGTAATAGTAATTGTATTAATATTAGTAGTATTGTTTTTACCATAATACCATTCTACTGTTGTTGTTAGTAATATAATTTTACATCTGGGTAAATTATACATGTCACCGTTATTAATGATATTGCTAATTAGCATATTTTACTCGCGTGAAGAAAACAGAAGATAACTTCAAAAAAGGCGCATTTGCATGAATTAATTTTGATGTTGAATTTGCTTTAAAATCCCATCTGTGTATCTTTTGTATCTTATAGTTTGTGGAGAGAATTGAAATCTTTTATTTTATTCCAGCGGTGCGCAGAGATGCTGCTTCATTCGCCTCCTCCGATACCTCTGCTCTCAGGTGAAAAGTCGGATTAATCAAACGCTATCATTAATAATGCGAGTATGGGTCAAGGGAGGGAAACGAAACATGGCTTCCGATTAGTCTCGCCTTGTGTTAATCTCTCGGTGACCTGTGTGATCTGGAGGTCCATCAATACAAACTACTTAGCAGATGAAACCAGAGTCTCCATCAACTTTTATCCTGTCCATCCGCAGGGCGAAGCGAAAGCGCTGCTTCTCTTAAAATTCTGGCTTTATCGGGCAACCTAAATGAAAAAAGGACCTTTATACAAGGTTATTTGTTTGGAGGCTTCTCTTAAATCGAAAACTTATCCGTTCAGAGATGTTTTTGTTTCTTTAACTGCTGATTTAAACGCCTACATTTCGTTCATTTCTTTAAACAACCAAAGTCCATTGAACTCCTTGATAATAAATGGCTTTTCACCCTCAACAGAACTGAACCGAACCTAATTTTTAGTGCCTTCTAAAATATATATGGCAGCAAAATAAAAGGGATTTATGAACCACACTTGGTTGGTTTGTATTTGCCATTTTTCTTATTTGGAGGGATTTTTTTTAAGGAACCAGAAGGTCAGAGAGCCACAGTCTGAACCAGCCCCTCTCTCTCTCGTTGTGTGTGTGTGCATGTGTGTGTGTGCGGAGAGAGTGAGTGAGTGAGAGAGAGAGAGAGAGAGAGAGAGAGAGAGAGAGAGAGACAGGTGCAGACAGCCTCCTTTCAAAAAATCCCAGGATCGCAGTGTTGTGTGAAAGGCGGCGTAACTGCTGATATAACCTGACTGAAACAGCACCGAAAGGGGGTTTCAAACCCGTCCTTCCTGTGATCTTTTGAAGCCTCATAAATCCGCTTTTATACCTCCGCAGTTTGTTAATGAAATGTACGTTTTAAGCACACATGCACGGCTTAGCGCGACAAAACCTTTTAGTATAATAAGCCAACTCGCTCCGGCATGAAACCATTAGAGGGGGGGCAGACAGAAGATACAGCGGAGCAGCGGCACAGGTGATGGAGAGGAAACAGTCAGCACATGTGATCATTGCAAACTACCAACAAGGTCACCGAACAAATAATTGTGATAATGTGATGCTCTGGTTATTCCAGAGAGGGAGAACCCTCCACCCCCGTGCGCTCCACTGTCTCAGCGGGGTCAGAGGTCACGGTCACCTGCAGGATGTCCCGTGTTTGCTCAAGGACACTTCAGCAGGAGTGAAGGTTGCAGAGAGAGGATGAATACTGTTAATTCGTTTCATTTTCAAGGAAATGCCTTAATAGTGGGGTCGTATTTAAATTTTTTTTGATGCTACTGGTTCAATTTTGCTATTTTTCTCCATTGCAATTTCCGTAAAGCCTAGGACAACTATTTCAAAGAAAATCTGAAAAAAATGAAAGGTGCGCACGCATTTTTAAGCATTTGTATGTATTTTTCTTGAACATAAAAATAAACGAATATCTTGCTAATTAATAAAGATTTGAGGAAATTTCAAGACATTAAAATGCAATTTTCTATGTGTGTAGGCCAAATGTTACGGGCGTTCAGGAGAAACATGAGGCGGATGCGGATTTTTTTGCCTTGATTGGATGGATTTTGACATCTACCCCTAATCAATAGTGATCCTTTTGCTCCCTTTTGATCTTTTGATTTCTTAAAATTATGCTTAAAAAAGGCCTGTGGTTGTGTAGAGACCTAAGTTTGTGTAATAAAAGTAAGTACGCATTTGGAATATCTTTTAACACCTTTACAAAATATTAGTTTATCATCACGAATCTTACACAACATAAGTGTTCAAAATATAAATTATTTCCGGGACAAAGTAAAATCCAAAACCAATCTGAATCTTGGCTCACATCCTTGCATCCATATCAGCTGTTTGTGAAACCGTATTTTTGAAAGGCAACTCATTTAATTAATTAGATGAGCGAGCAGTTGAGGGCAGCAGCTAGTAAAACGATATGATAAATTAATGGCATTGTTAGCGCGCCTGTAATTACGATCATTATGTTAATTATTTTACACCAGTAGCCAAATCTTTAGCTTGTCAGATTTAATAAAAACAAAATGTACTTTAAAAAAATGAAAAAATAGCACCACATCCGCAACGCTGTTCAGTTAAACAGTTAAGTCAAGCAAAAAAAACAATAAATTGATCTTTTTTTTATAGCCTAAGTGGATTTTTCATGGTCGACAGTGTGAATTTTGCAGAGTCCTGGAAGGCAGGCATGTGAGTTGGGGCTTTTTTCCCCTCATCTTTTTTGGAAATCACCATTTTCAGCCCTTCTCAAAGAATCCACTCTATCAACCTGCGAGTTTCTGTCAAACAATATGATGGAGCCCATATTTAACCCTCCCTCCTGCAGGATGAGCCGGAGCCAGATCTCTCCTGCGCAACAAAGCACAAAGGGCCCAGAAAAGAAGACACTGATCCACGTCTGTATGTGCCCGTGTGTACATGTGTGCGTGACTGTGCGTGTATGTTGAGCGTCTCATCTCTCGCGTCTGTATAAAGGCAGCTTGCAGCAGATGCGGCTGCACAGCTACAGCAGGTGATGTAGAAGGACTCAGCTCATCACTGCAGCTGTTCAATTCGTTCATATCTTTGGGCTGGTGTTATGATGGTATGTGTATTTTTGATGTACAGAGGTAGTGGACAACCGGTTATTTGAATCTGAGTCTGAGGTCTGCGGGCCTGTCTGCGGCCTGTCTCTTCTTGCGTGCTTCCAAAGCGCCATAACTTGCAAGCTGTACTTTGGCCTTCAAATTTGCTTCATCATTTTAAAAATTACAGGCTACAGGCACTTGAGAAATGAACGCTGAAAACATCTGGATTTTTCTGATCGGTTAACTATGTGGTGTGAAATGAAACGTTTTGAAAATCAAGCAGGAAGTATAGACATTAAAATGTATTATTCCATCTATATTTGGTATTAATAATAAAAATCGTTGGCTTATGTCAACAGTTTTACAAATGTTTTTTTTTTTTCCTGACAATTAACGATTGAATAATATGCTACGAAAAAGTACAATCATGACAAAATTGTCGAAAAGAGATAAACATGTTGAGAAATCACCTCTCATCAATCCAGCAACCATAACTAATAGTCCATCTTGTGCTCATACTGCTGGTCAGCAAATCACATGTGGGTGTGAGGGTCTCAAAACAACGTCCACTGTTATCTTTAATAAGCGCCTTAGGCTATTATTTTGCAGTTAAACCGAGTCATTTGGTATTTATTCATTTAAAAGTAAAAGGAAAATAAAAAGTCGAATCATTTACTTGACAACTGGAAAATCGTTTTCATCAATATTCATTTATAAGCTTTCATATTTAAAACAACAAAGTCTTTCATTTTATTTCACAAACTTCTGAAAACACACTGCAGCGTCTCCACACAGCCCCTCCGCCCGTCCATCGCTCCTCTCCCTCGGCTCTCCGTCAGTGGGAAGCCCACAGGGCCCCCGCGGAGGCTGCATGAAACTCGCTGATGCTGGTGGGAAAGTGACACCTCTAGCTAAATGCAGCGGGATTAACATGCCAATGTGTACTTGTTAAGTACGTGCAAAGACACCCAGTTTGTAAGCTTTTTGTCATTCAGATTAAGGTTGAAAAGTTGCACATGCAGTATATCACCGTGTTGTGTGAGCGCAGCGATTCAGGCTTTACGCAGTGCAAATTGGCCCTATAGCAAGCATTTAACACGGTGTCAAAACACATGCAGCCTGGCTTTGCACCAAATCATTGTCTGCAGAAAACGATAGTAAACAATGTGCTAATACAGCCGAGGGTGTTAAGTGGTGGTGGTAATGGGAGATTAAGCGGAAACCAGCAAAAATCGAATATAAATCAAAGAAATCTGCGTGTGCGTTAAAACACATATAAGAGCATATCACAGTGAACTTCAATTAGCATTTTTTTCTGGTGAAAAAAAAACAGAACAGAATTTTGCATGATTAGATAGTAAATAAGGAAACAATTACATATGTTTTATGCATGGAAAATTATCACTTGTATACAAAAAGAATAATAAAAAACCCAGAAAATCCTCATTTCAGCATTGTTCCTCAGGAAAAAAAAGGTGTCCAATTGTGACTCCCCATGCACTAATCTGAGTGTTTGCACGTGAGGCAGCTTTTCCTCCAATTCACACCAAAGGAAACGCTCATTCATTGCGACCCCTGAACTCAATATCCTCTTGCCTATTGATGCATACATATATGTAACATCACACTAAATTACCTCCTACATCCCGTCTGCCCTGCCCATAATAATACTGCTTCACATAATCTGTCAAGTTCTCCACAAAGACACTTTACCTCTTCCCGAACCCAATTATAGGAATTGTAGAAGAGGAAGAGGAAGAAGATGATGATGAGGATGGAAAAAAAAGCTTTAAACTTGGATAGAAATTATATTTAAATTTTAAAATTGACTCTGGTGTATGTTTATGTTTCTGAAAGTGTCATAGTTCATGTGTTGTTCTCATGGCCTAACGTCATCACCTTAAGGCAAATTTAATTCATCATCATTAATCTAATGCATAGTTTGAGCTTTATTCCTTATTTGCTTTGATAAAAAGTGTCCTTGTCTGTTATTCCGGAGGGGAAGTGCATATCCCACATCCTAATCAAAGGCGTTGTGCTGTCTCACGAAATTAAGGACTGCACCTTTAAATTGTCAATTACTCCGAGGTTAAGTGGACTGAATAGACCCAATGATTCAAATCAGGTGTTACAATTTACTGCATGGCTATCTGAATTCAGCCTCACTGACAGACAATGAACTTATTTGCAACTCAACGGAAAATTATTCATATGTGTATATTTGGTCTACATTTTTATCTTATTTTAAGAGAGAGGAACATAGATTTAAAACGATACATCAGATGTATTTTGCAGAATGCAGTTCTCTAAAACACTACAAAATCATTGGGTCAAAATGGACCCAATTTTGGTCAATCTAGCACCCACCAACACTCTGGTATCTGAATATAGCAGCAATAGATTGTTTTGACTCTTTGTAAATGCTGTTTTCTTGCATTACTGTTGGGTAATTTACTCAAACCAAAATGTTTTTGTATTTTGACCCAATGCTGACAGAATATACTCGAGTTTTACCCTGAAACTGTCACAAATTTATTGTGAGCTAACAGTACCCAGTAACCATTGGCAGAAGAACACCAAAAATGGCTGTTTTGATCCAGTTTCAGTCTTATTTACTCTCATTTACTAAAACTAAAATATTACATATAATTGCAATCCATTGTTATCCAAGTTCTTTTTAAACTTACCCGCCCATGTTTTTATTTGACTCTTAATAACATGTTTATCCTTTGCATATCAGAATATGATGCAGATAAATGTCTCCTGTGGGTATTTTATCACAGCATCACAACATGCATTGATGTGTCAAATTGTACTGTTGTTGTTGTGGTGGTTCAGTTATTTTTTTTTTACTTTTTTTCTATATCTCATGTGTGCAAAATGAAACTATTTTGATAATGGATTAAATTTACTGATTGTATGCTTGATTCATCTATTGAATGCTTGGTTTGTAAAACTTCAGAAAATAATGAGACATGTCACCACCTAGTGACACCTTTAAATGTTGTATTTTGTGTGACAAGCAATCAAACCTCAGAATGAATCAGGTCAGAACCATGAAATGTTACTGATTTTACAGAAAAAATACTTAAAAACTAAACCCGTTTTTAAAACAGTTAAAATTTTCTGTTAATAAACTATTCAATTAGTAAAGCAATAATTTTGGCTCCACTTTTACATGCTGTTAGATAGTAATCCACAAAACTACATCATATTCATAAACTCTTAATATGTTCTGTATGTATATAGTCCTAACTGAGGAAATAGTTGACAGAAAACTACAATAAAGTTAACACGTAATAGTTGAAGTATAAAGTAAAATTAAATGAAAATACTCAGTTTGTACTAAAGTTGAATACTCAAGTAACTGTCCATAGTTACCGTCCATTGCTGCAGAATAAGCATTTATCAGTTTATGTAAATAATCCAACAGGAAGGTTAAAAAATAACATTAGCACAGGGTCAAAACCTAGTCGTTTTTAATATGTATAAATGAGCTCACATTACAGTGTTTGCTTATACCTTTAACTGCAAGATTAAACATGTCTGGCTAATAAAGTTAACAGCCAAACAGTGTTAACACCCAAACAAAGTTACCACTCTCACACCCACGTTGGGAGTCCAAAGTCAGCCACACAAGCATCAATATTTTACATTCCCTCAAGAATCCTCTTTAAAGATGCAATCAATGCCTCCTATTCATTATCCATGTGTCTTCTAGGTATGGCCTTTGTCATTAAGCAATAATTCACCCGTCCACAGTCCCACATTACTCCGCTGCTCCATACTTTTACAAATGCCTCGGGGCTATAAATACTAATGAAATCTCTTTGCTTAATTTGATTTTGCTGGTACACTTGCAGTTATGGCTGAACTTTCCCACGAGAGAGGCTGATTGAACACTTTCAAGTCCTTATGGAAGCAGGAAAACATTCCAAAGAGCTGGGGAGATCATTTCCATAATTACCCCGATTGGCAGCCTAATGACCTTCTGTGACAATAAAAAGATCTCTTGTTAATTCCATTTCTGTCGCTGACATTCAAGAGATTCCTATCTTACATGTTTGAGGGTTCACAAGATAACAAGTGTACTTTTTTTTTCCCCCTCTCGTTTTCAGCGGGCAAAAGAGCAGCCCCATTCGGAGTTCGCTCCCCCAACGCACTGCAGTGATGTGGCTCAGCTCTGCTGTGAAAGGGATCTGCTTGTGGCTGCACGGCTCGCCCACCCTGTCCCAAAGTTGGATAATTTATGGGCCTGGGGGAGATTATAAAGATGGATCTTTGAGGCAATCAATTCTCATGTTGCGTTTTGAATGGTGGGATAGAAATGAAGTGCAGAATAATTAAAAAGATCACAAGTCCCCCCTCGCATGTAATAATGAGTGGCTCCAGAGGCAGTGGGCTCTGCCACACAGTGCCAGAGGAAGTGCCTTTGATTTGACTGAGAGGATGGCCAACACGGCCCCCTGCACAATGGGGGGGTTTCACCCTTCACCACACACTGAGGCCGCGGTGCAAATCACGCTCTGTGAATGTTTGAGGACTGTGCGCTTGTCCAGCGGATCATAAGCAGACACTGTAGCAGATACACAGGAAGGGGGTGTTCTTGTTGCTTGGATGTCTAAGTCAGGATGACTCAGAGCTGGCATGAAAAGTGATGGGGGCGGTTGTTTGGAATATGTTTCACAGTGACCACAATGCTCAGAGTGTTATGGGATGTTAAAATAAAATCCATCCATCCATTCTTGCAAGTGAATCAGTGTCAAAATGTGCCATCAGCCCTCTCCACAGACAACTGGGAGCTGTTGTGCCTTGATAAATTCAAATGGTAATCCCAGGCCCCTTTATGCCCCTGAATGCATTAGATTAAATGTGAAATGTGCATCTGTTTTTAGCCTCTTTGCACACTTCTTAGTTTTGCCATCGCCTTCCAATTTCTCCATTTTCTCCATGTGGAGGAAAAGCTTGACCCACTCGTGCTGTATTGCACTAGTGCGTTGAATGTAACACAAGATGTTGTTCAAAGGATGATAAATAGGATCAAATTTGTGCACACACACACACGCACATACCACAGTTCCTCAATTATGATGACAAAATAAAGTAAAAAGGACATGGCGGTGAGCTGGCGGGGAGTCCTGGAAACAGATGGTGGCATGTGTGACTGCTTTTCTCTGCTGGAAGGAGAAGTGTAATGACACCTGGCAGCGGGATCACTTTGAATATCATCCTGCTGGTCACTTGGTCAACTCAACATTGGCACACTGCATACACATCCAGACACATGCACTACTGCAAGGGGGGAGTTCATTTACTGTGGATTTCCCTTTTTAAAGGTGTTAACATCTCAGAACTGGCAACCATAGATGGATTTGTGTGGGAGGGGTGAGGGATCTCATTTTTCACGACCTGTTCTGTGCCATTTCTAACACCCCTGACGTGAAGTTGTTTCATCATCTCATTTTATAGAAAAAATGCCTTTGTGCAGACAAAAAGTAGGAGAGGTTCTTAGGATGCAAAATAATGAATTCATTTTGCAAAGTGTGACAAAAATAGTCGCAGTTTCTCCCAAAAAGCCCATCATCATCACAATTTACAGACTCAATTTACAGTGATTTAAGAGTTATTAATAGGCCTTCAGACAAACAGTATTGGTTATTATTTAACAAAACTTTGTCATTGCATTTTTCCATTACACCTCTTAGATGTTTTAAAAATAAGTTCCATCTCAGCCTGATTGTGTGACATAGGTAATGTTTTCCTCCTCCTTGTCTATATACATAATAATATGTTTGTTTATACATATGTTTACATTTGAATAATATGTTTTATATTTGAGTCTTTTATACTTGTAATGCCAGATTTAAATAAAGAATTTAAAATGTGTCTGTGTGTGTGTGTTTGTCTGTTTGTGTATTTGTTTAGTAGAGTGGTATTGTCACATGATGCATCTCAAAAAGCAATTATGAATTTTAAAGATGGCAGAATATTTAACATCCTTTTTACATTCAATCTGATGCAGCACATTACAGGATATTCCTTGTAAGTCAGTTGGCATCAAAATGCACCACTCTTAAGTAGCAATTCATTGGCCAAATGTAATCCTGGCATATTTTGATCTTTAAACAACAGATATGATAAAACCTTTTTTATGCTAAAACTTTACATTTAGGTTTAGTTAGAAAACCATTTGCTCAGGAAAACAGAGAGCTTTTTGGTTGCCACCAACAAGATTGTGAAATGTGCAAACATCTCCCAAAAACATCTGGCTTTGTCTTAACAAACACAGCTGGAAAATGTTCTAACATATCGTAAAAACACCCAGGTTTGTCCCCACAAACACATTTTCAAATTGTCCAAAGGTGTCCTTCAGAAACACTTGGGTTTTTTGCCCGAAACATAGTTAGAAAATTTCCAGCTAAGATTTACCTAGTTGATGTGTTGTATGTAATGTAAAAGAGTCATTAGAATATGCCAATTTGAGTTAGTACAGCAATTTTTCCGTGCAAACTGTCCTCCACTCGCTAACATGTCTGATAACTCAATAAAGCTTGATCTTAAGACAAAAATATAACTGAAGTGACTGAATCAGTACATCACAACATATCTATATGGTGATATGTTGAAGAGATTGCGAATTTATCCAATAAACTGAAAGTTAAACTTTGTGTATTTGCTATTTTAATTCTCATAGCAAACTTAAACATCTGGTTTATTTAGTTTTTCCAGTCAGTAGCTTCTGCTCCACTCAACGGACTCTAGCAGAAGAGAATCTAGTAAATGGCATCATTTAAACGCTTCAAAATGTTTCAAAGTGCTGCAGTTAATAGTTATTTGGTTCGCTTCTTCTTGGCCCAATTTCACAATTCAAGAACCAAAGGAGAAGCTAAACAGCTAATGGGACCATGTGACTGAACTTTAGACAGCAGAACAGCAAATTCAATTATCATGTTAGAATTCTGCATGAAAACAATCTATACTAGAAATTAGAGGTATTCCTGTCAGATGACTCGTGTTAGTGGAGTTAATGTCATTTGGAGCAGCCTTACACCCTCTTTGAATGTTATCAAATGTTTACAAAAGAGCTTAATGTGCCAAATGCAATCAGAGAATCTACTGTACCGGCATCAGCATGGAGCAGTGCTCCCTTGGGGATGCATTATGGGTAACAGGCCACCAGAATGATGACAGGTGATTCTGCAAGGACCATTCAGCATATCATCATTTTGTGTTTCTCACCATGTTGCTTTGTTGCAGTGACCTTCCTGCATAGTTTCCAATACAATGATACTTTTATGTACTCAAAAGTACATTTTTCATGCTTCTCCAACACAGATGTTTGAATTGTAGGTATGTTTTAACTGGCTAATGTACGTCCATGTACTGCCAGGTCTTTGGCTTTATTCTGCTCCAACAGCAGAAATGACGAGTGACCTTTGTTTTTATCTCCATTTGTAAATAATGAAATCACAGGCATGAAATTATAATGGTGACATACATGACAATTCACATGTAAAGTTTCAAATACATATGAAGCCATTTCACCTACACATCTCTATGTATGAGAGCTGATTGTAGCCACTTAACAAAACTCAACATCCTCTTCCTCTCCAGCTCTCTCACCATGCAGCAAGGGGGTTTTTCATCTGTGTTCTAATTTGAAGTGAAATTACAGTGCGGTTTCAGTGATAAAAAAATGAATCAAAGTGCTCTTCTTCTTCTGTGTCGTAGTTATTTGATATTAGTTGCACTTACATAACTGTTATCATCTTATTTCTCCAAAAGGGAGTCAGACCCTGTAAAAGTCTCCAAGAAGGTTGCTCAGGTTTTACTGCTTCCTGCAAAAGGCCTGCAAATTTTCTGAAAGGCTCACAAAGGCCCCATTCTCCTCTTTGTTGCTCTTCTTCATCACCCTGCTCCAGGGCACAGCAGATCTGCTCAAACCCCAGTATTGTCTGGGCAAAACCACACATTAAATTTGCCCCACATAAGCCATTTCATTGAGTTGCAGCAGGAATTCCTTTGCTGGGTCATTCATCTGTGTACATGGTTTGGACACACATTTGAGACAAAGCAAGCCAGTCAAGGATAATATTGAGGAAGTTACATACATTTCAAGTTTTGCAGCATATGTCATTTCTGTTTCGTGCTCTTTTGGAGCAACACTGTTGTTGGTGTGGATACAAGCAGTGGGAACATTGCAAGTCTGTAGCTGCGAGCCATCCAAAATTTCTCCCTGCATATGTAATGTTTTGCACTTCATTAGGAATTCTGGATTTTCCCCAACAGGAATGTCAACTGAATAGAAAGAGAGGGAAACTAAGAGAGCTCTCTATCCACAGCAAACAATTAACAATGAATAATAAAGAGAAAAAATCTGATTAGAGTGAGCCAGTGGTCCTGTGGATAATTCATCAGTTCTGTATTGGAATAGTACATTAGCTTATTTATTGCTTGTTCATGTACTTATGAATAAGTTTTTATTTACTATCTGTTGCTTCATCTCCGCACCAGCACAGCATGTCTTTAGTGTAGTAACAACCGCATAATTTCACATGAAGGGATATCAAACATTTAGAGAAAACAGCCATTGAGATGTAAGATCTTTTGTTACATGGTGTAAAACAAATAATGGTTTATGGTTTTATTGGTGCATATTGAAGAAAGTGTAGTATTTTTTTTAAACTTCTAATATGAGCTCAATGCATAAGAAAGAGCATGCATATGGATAAGGCAAGCAAACAAAGCAAAAACTGCAGTCATACAACACAAACAAACTCAGAAATGCACTGACTGACTTCCCGTCTGTGGAGTTATAAAACGAGCTAACGATATAAGTTTATTTCTGTTTCAACATGCTGACTGCATGATTCAGATATTATAGCACAGTGCATACAGTGTACAGGCAAAGTCATGGAGGGAGTAACTCAATGAGCCTCAACCATGGCAACAACATACATGCATGGATGTATAAAGAGTAGTTCTGTTCCCACCCTGGTTTAGGAGTCTAATGATGGTGCAAGTTCAGTATAGCAGGGAAAAACCCTGAATGCAGACGGGTAGGTTTCCTCTTACTTTGCCGCCGAATGTATGTTAGCATTGTTGATGTATTTTCCTTTGGAAACCACGCAGTGGTGAAGCAACACCACCACACCATCCTTGTCTAATACGCTTTAATTTTTCCGCTGCAGAGCCTAATATTAAGGACACAGATAGGTCCTCTAGTTCTGGGGTTTTGCTTGTGTTCACCATGGTGTGACTGACTTTGTCAGCTTGAATTGCCCACCTCAGCAAATGTTGGTAATAGTGTATGACTAAAGTTTGTGAACTCTGGTTCTGCATTATGTGTATCTGTCTACATACTCTACTTGGGGCTGTACACACCAGACTGCGACCCTCCTTACTGTGACAGTTCATTATGAGTACATGAACAGTTACAGCCATAATTAGAGAGCTGGCTACAGTGCCACCACTCAGGTTTGCTTTCCCAGTGGTCACTAATGGTATTGCAACACAAACACAACCACAGCCCAAAAAACATTACAAAAAGGAAAAACTGATGATAAGACACTTTCATCAAAGTCACTTAATACTTCTTTTATTATGAACTTCAATCTCATGGAAGTTCATTATTTGTAAATCCTCCACAGAGTAAATCAGGAAGCAAGAAAACTTATATTTTCTGCACTCTGCTAGCAAATATCATGCAGGTGAGTCCATTTTAGAGTCTGGAGTCCAGACTCAAACACATTTCTATTGTTTTTATTCAGCTTGCATTTCTTTTGGTATTTGCTTTAGTTTCTTACTTGGTTGTGTTTCCTGCATTTGCAGTGCATTCTGTCTTGCTTTTCTGAATGTCTTGTCCCCCTAGATAGTAGTCTTCTTCCTTTAATTATGTTTGGTCAGTTGACGAGTGTTTTTCTTGTTACAGTGCATTGAACTATTGGGGCCACCATAACTCAGTCCTTAAAAGAAATGTTCATGGTTAAATTGGTGCTCAGCTGAAAAAGTTAAACAAAATGTTGTAAGTGTATAGACGAACATCAGACTGGAGGTGCAAACATAGCTTACTTTACTCATTTTGTGTCACTCTTGCAAGTTTAAAAAGGTCAAAGAGTTGAAAGCTACTAATTTTTTCTAGCCAATTGAAAATGTCCCTCACTTCTGTGTCTTGGTGTTGACCTATACCAAACTACGCTGGGCTACTTTACAAACCTTCAAATGGTTTACAGTGGAGCCAGTGTGCTAAAATTACATAACCCATGGTTATTGTCTGGAGATTCCTCTCAATTTAGCACAGTAATCACTCTGTAAACATTTGATTTCTTTCAAAGACACTTTGAGTTACTTAAAATTGTATTTGTCTGAAACCAAAGTCATCTGACAGGAATTGCTCTTTGGGCTGCAGCTACAGTCCAGACACAGCTCTAATACAATCTAATTATCTGTCCTGCAGGAATCAGACATAAAGAAGGTGAGCGACGCTGGCTGACCCCAAAGATGTAAAAAAAAAAAGCGTTGAGTTGTATTTACAGAACACTGGCGTTTTAGAATAAAACTTTTAGAAAAATAATAAAGACTCAACTTATTTATAATGTGCCAATCAGCAAACTAAAGGTCATTATGCTGGCTGAGGATAAACTTAAAGGAATTAAATAACTTGCGTTAAATAACAGACCCAAAAAGCTCAAGGGAACAGTTTTATTATTCTGCGCTGTGTTTACACCCTATATTTGACTGAAAATCAAATTCAGTTGAAGTTTAAATTGATTTAAAAGGCAAGGAACCTGCCACTGAGTGAAAATTTTGTTTCTGGATTAAGGTATCAGAGTGTTGCAGCAGCAAGTGAAAAGAATGAGTAAAAAAGATTTGAAGATTGAAAACAAAAGTCAGTAGTCATGCTGACACTGGCAATACCAATATGCTGCTATATTAACATACAAACATAACTTTTTACCCTGTTTATCATCTTAGTTTAGCATGTTAGCATGCTAACAAAAGTATAAAGTATAAATCACTTTATTTATTCATAAAGTAAAAGACTGGGCAAATGTAAGGAGTGAGTGTGTGTACCACATTGTGGCACTGGATAAAAAGTCAGAAGATCACCAAAGTCTGTACAGTCATTCCCTGAGGACCATGAACATCCAGACAAAAGTGCTAATCCATCTGAGAGTTGTTGGATGGATCAAAGTGAAGGCCCAACTGACAGTCAAATGTGGTGCTTTACACCATGCCAGTATGTGTGTTTTGATTTTTACCAGTGTGTGTGTGTGTGTGTGTGTGTGTGGGTGTGCGTGTGTGTGTGTGTGTTTGCGGTATCATCTCCCTGGTGTATTCTAGGCCTCTTACTCAACTCTCATGAGGATGACACCAGGCTTCTGGTTTCACTATAAAATTAGGTTGACATCGATAGAGTCACAAGTGTCACCATGTGGCCACCCAACACCCAAAATACACAGAACGTACTGTAAATTAAGCAAGACTTGAGTTGAGTCTTTCTCTTTTCTCCCTAGAGACTGTTTGTAAGTTTGTGTCATCAGTCAAATTGTGTGGGGTTTACCACAATTAAATCAGTCTTTTATTCATCATTTATCAATAATTTTGCACAGTTTTAACATAGCTTAGCAATTGTAACTGGCTACATCAGGCCTGTTTGCTTCGGATTCTTTGGTTCAAACTGTAAACATTAGCATGTTAGCTGACATTTCAATATTACATTTTGTGGGGTTACATGTTACATTAGAAAAACACTGAAGTATTTCTCCAATATTTGGATGCCACTTTTTGATGATAGTCATTGCGGGCTAGCCCCTGCCAAGCTCTTTGTGGATGTTTTGTGGATGACCCTGACCAAGCTCATCACCTGTGTTTATTATGTTCAGCTAAAACATTCATGAATATAAATTTTTTGTCATATGCCCTTAAATCTTTGAAACCTTTGAGCACAATGCCATGTATAGCTATAGCCATCAAGTTCTTCATCAAATTCTTGTTTTAAAACAAACCAGCTTGAAACATTAAAAAGGTTGGTCAAAGTGCGGTTTTCAACCAACATATGGAGCTTACAACAGTTAGCTAGCTAATTAGCTAGCTTTTCACAATTGATACTTTCTACTCGCTATTACTGGACTTGCTAGCCTTAATTGCCCAGATATGACTCTGACCTGGACGAATGAGAATATTCACAGATATTAGCAACATCGACCAGACACCCCCCCAGGGTTAGGGTTAGGGACAAAAAACACTTGGGTAGGATCATGTTAAAGGCAGAACGATCATTCTGGCAAGATCTTTCACATTGCCATCTAGATGCTTTCAGTCACATACTATTGAGCTGGCATTAACTTAGTAAATAATAACTAATAGCATAATGGCCAGTTTTTCTATTGTTTAGGGATTTGTCTTTTGTTGAAACGCACTATTACACAGAAAACTTCTTGGATCAATGGATTCAGTCTTTTGAAAACAATGATGTCCAATTGTTTCATACCTACACTTCCACAACACAATGTAAATCCCAGTGGCTGTTGAACCGCCGGCCGTGAGTTGTTGCCCCTCCCTGGCCAGATCATTTGTTTCCAATGGCTGAAGGTCTCTGTTGTCCGGTCTGTGGCAGAACCAAATTAAGAGGTGCACTGAGGATGGATGAGCGCAGAGCGAATGAAAGATTGGCGGACAGGCTAAGATTTTTCCTGTGTTCTCTTCTCCTTTTGCTGCCTTCTGTCAGATAGATGATGTGTAAGGGAAATATTATTTGTTCTGTTTTCACTGTTGATTCTGTCTTCTCCTCCTCAGAGTTGCTATCTCAATTTTGATGACAGTACTGAGAGATGAAGCTGAAATAGAAGATGCTGCTACTGAAATGTTTGCTGTACTGTTGCGACTCCAAGCCCGACAGGAATAATTTACAATTACAATTCAGGATGAAGTGGTGATCGATTATATCATCCCTTCTCAAGTTTAACTGTGTGTTTGGAAAGCCAGCTGTGCAACATTTCATTGTGCTAAACATCTCAGATTAAGAACTGCAGATAAAACAGTTGATTTAAAGGTAAGGTGGAGTTTTGGTTATAATTATATAAAAAAGATCACTTTCAGAAGCTGACAAGTTCACTCACTCACATCCATAAATGGAATGAGACAAGATAGAAGAATTAGTGTAACTGCAGTTAATTTTAGTTTCCACTACTTTAGAAAACCATTACTACAAATCTCATAGACTTCAGGCTACAAAATTGAAACACTTGAACTGTATATTGAGCCAAATTATCGTGGTCAAACTGTCAGTCTGCTGCAGTGCAACTCTCTTGTAATATGTGTTAAAATCCACTAAAAACTGTCCAAAATTACTCAAAATTTAAGCCTGAATCAGTATTAAGCCACCAATTACTGTGTACAATATGTTCCTGACAGTATCAAAGGCAAAGAAAAAGAGAGGTAGGCATAACTTGTCACAAATATTGTGACACATGTGCAACAACTTCTAGTCTGTGTTTACTGCTGTGGAGCTCTGAGCCCTGTGGAGACAAGAGGCCTCAGATGCACTCAGGGTCAGAGGTTACGACTCAGTCCAGATGAAATACTTCATAGCTGTTAGATTTCCTGCTACAGCAGACAAAGGGGTTAGGTCACCGAATATATATTGATCCAACTGTGACATGCAGGGTCCCACTGCATATTGTGTGTGAGGAACTGCTGTCAAAAATGTTACAGAAGGCTGTACATGGCAGAACTTGAAGCAAAATTCTGTTTTGAGGGTTTTTTTTTTTTGTGAAAATTTCGACAGACATCCTAGTCTCTTGTTAGCAGTGAGCAGTAGTCTGTGTAAATCAGAAAATAATGATCTATTTGAATGATGATATAATTTTCAAATAAAGGGAACAATCTTATTCAAATTAAATTTCTTTTTTAAAATGAAATCATCACTTCTTTCTTGTAAACTCCGAACTACATTACTGTCATGTATGTACAGTATTTTTCTTCCCAGAAACAGTGACAGAAACAGTGACAGAAACAGTCCCGTGACTGTGTTTTTGAGGTTCATCTGAGTCAGTCAGTGGCTATGAGATCATCCTATAGAGACACATCATCCCCCTTCAGCTGCAAAGGAGTGGGCTATGTGTCCTATTCACCACCACATGGAGTGTCTACATGGGTGTTTCTTCTTGGTGTGAAGCCTCATTTCACATCCCTCTACCACCACTATCATCATCACCTCTACCACTAACCTTAACTGTCAGAGACCTGCCTCCTAATAGCCAATTAAATGCCTTGATTTTAGCCAAAACGGCATGGCGATGAATTACTTACCAGAGCTTGCTGGGTTACTTATCTGTAAATGGTGGTTCCTTAGCATTTGGTGGCATTTGAGGGCCCTGATCACAGGATAACTGCAGGTCATTTGTATGTTAATGACTCAATGACATGTAGTTAAGTTAGGATGTGTAGCCGAACGCCTCGCCGAAGCAAAGCGTGAGACAATGCAGTCAGAGGTACAGCACTGAACGGAATAGAAGAGAACAAAAGGGAATAAAAGGCACAAACATAAATCAAGGACACAAAGTGTACAAACTACAAAATCTAAATTGGTTGCCAAAGCAATCTCACCTCAAGGTTCATTTACAACATAGTAGCTTTAGTTGCAGAGGGACGTTAATGTAGTCAAGTTTGGAAAACATCACCATGTACCTTTGTCAAGAGCATTTGTAATCATTTCTCATTTCTTCAACAATGTTTTGTAGCTAAGAAATAAATTGCCACCTAATTGTATAATCACTCAGACTTTGTTTGTTGTTACCTAACACTATAAAATAAACTGTTCTACATCGAGCACTGTGGCATTGTTTTTTATTCCAAACAATTCCCATTTGTAATTTAACACAGTGTAGGCCTCTTTCAATAAGCAGTGGAGCTACTGATCTCTCCTCCTTCTGCAGCACTCCTAAAGAGAAAGCAGAAAGTTGTGTGAATGTTCTATGCAAATGTTTAGTGTATTAGCATACACAGTTGTAATTAAAGCATAATTAGAGAGACAAATGGTGCTGTGAAGCTCTGCGCCTTGGCTCCGGAGTCTGTTTATCAGCAGCCCCTTGTTTAGTCGGCTAAAACAGGTTTGTATGAAACAAGCGCCGCCGACTGCTGCATTAATTGTTATCATTGCCTTGGAAAGCAAATAGGTGCCATAGCGCTGCGGACTGTGAGAGGAGAGAGCCGGAGAGGGACCGGGACAAATTAGTGTGGAAAATGAGAGTGTCGAAATTGGAGAGGGATTAGCACAGACGATAATGAAGCAATTAAAGAGTAAGCGCTCAGCACTCAGGTGCCTTTACTGAGCTGGTTCACTCCAGCTGCTTTCAGACGCTCCAATGCAAATATATCCCCAACGGTGAGGGGAGGTAACACTCTGTCCTAATACATCACTGGTACAGGCTGAGAGGAGAGAACACAACATGCTGCAGTGTAATGCAAGGTGACAAAGTACAACACAATCTGACACGACTGGACATGACGAGGTGGCACAGCACATGACAGAAAACAACACAGCAAAAGATGATTCAGGAGGACAACAACCTATAATGGTGTGGCACAGAATCATGGTATTACAAATTTTCTAACATTACAATCCAACTATTTTCACAGTGGCAATACAAGCAAATTACAAACTATCTCTGACATATTATTAGATTACAGAATACTCCATTGTATCACAACTAGGGTTGGGTGTCAAATCTTAATCCATGTGTCGCATTGAATGTCTGGTCAGATTCATTGTGATGTCAAATTCAGACCTAAATAAATACTTTGTCACTTATCGATTATTCCATTTAAGGAAAGTTTTTGAGAGCCTGCTTGGACCTCCGAGTAAGAATTTTTGCTTCTATGTCAAGGGATCAAACTGGTGTTATACTATATTTTCTTACAGTCAGTAAAAGGCAACAAAGACCAACTCTGTGCTGAGAAGCTAGTTAACTCCCTTAGAACCTTTAGATGATTGAGTAGCTTGGGAACCCCCCCCCACCCCCCCTCTTCATTTTTGTAACTTTCTGAAATCGATGATCAAGCATCAACGCCCATCTCATGTTTTGACTGTATGCAGTGGTGAGTAGAGTACTAAAAAAATGTACTTAAGTTGATTCCACACAAAATCTGAAAAGGTCGAAGATTATGATTTGAGAAACCTACTTCAGTACAAAGTAAAAATGTATCTGGGTTAAGAGATAATTTGATGTCATTGTCATAACGTCAAAGATTAACCTCACTCAATAAAATTAACATAGCTGAAGTTACCTAGCTAAATACACTTTTACCTACAGTATGTGCAACTTCCTTCAGTGTGCATGTGGAGGTTAGAAGAGGAGCTTTTTAAAGCAGGCATCTCAGGAAGAGACAGCCAAAACTTCATCATGTTACTTTTGTCTTTTTGTGGATCTTAGTATAAAAACTGTGGTTTGAT
The DNA here is from genome assembly GCA_029783645.1 of Ctenochaetus hawaiiensis. NCBI lineage: Eukaryota > Metazoa > Chordata > Actinopteri > Acanthuriformes > Acanthuridae > Ctenochaetus > Ctenochaetus hawaiiensis. Next base: position 7,626,428 of record JAPZDY010000021.1, read on the forward strand.
TTGGTAGCTGAAAGCTGCCTCTTTTTCTGGGTTTTGTTCTGTTAAAACATTGTTGGCAAGAGAAAAGTGATGCTTCTTTTCTTTCAGGGTGCTGCAGCTTGGCGTCTGCAGAGGTGCATCGCATGGCCCCCAACACTCAATCTCTGCATATAGAGCAGACTTTTTGTAACAAAGATATTTGTCGGGTATAGTGCAGAATAATTTGATAATTAACTTAAAAATATGCTTGAGTAAGATTAGAAAGACAGTTTTTTAAAAAAGAAAGCACTAAAGTACTAATTTCTTCAAAATTCTACTTTTTTACTGAAGTCGCCCACTCTTGCATGTGTGCCTTCCATCTGAAACTGTGTGCCATTATCCCTGCATCTTAACAATATCTCATCCCCTCCCTCTTTCCAATTGCTGTTAGACGTCATATCATTGAAATAATTGCTTTTCTTAGTCTATCTCATCTTACAAGTTTTCCTTTATTTTTCCAGCCTCTCTACCTTGTCTGTGGCTCTGAGCTCAAAACCAAGCCATACAACCATTTTCTGAAACAGCTGGGTATTGTAGTTTTTAGCAAATATTTCTCAAACATTCAGTATTCACAGTATTTAGCATTTACTGATTGGTGTGCTAGTGTGTAATTATGGCACCTACTAAGCAAATTTGGGGTAGACCTAAATGAAACACTACATTTTATATTACGAAATATACACCAAAGGCCGCAACATGGAGGAGGAAGATGGCACACCACAGGGCAGTGGCTTGAGTCCCCATCTGAGGAGCCAAAAGATGGCTGAATTACTGTGATGCTTCAGTGCAGAGTTGTTTTTTTCGCTGTAGCAGATTTTATTCTAATAAACTGTCTAATATTCAGACAGTTGACCCAGTGCTGCAGAATGATGGTGGAAGAGGCAGCGGGAGCCAGAGGTGGGAGGAAGAGAAAAAGCAGAGAGGAGAGAGGAAGGGATGGGGGGCTGTCTATAGCGATGCCAGACATCTATGGTTGGGGGTAATAAAGCCCCTCTCAAAGTCAACAGTTCAGAAACTCCTTTGTCCTCCTAAAAGAGCTTTTAATTTTTAACACAAACTTGCACTTAGGTATGCATGAACTTTGGTAAAATCCTGAGACATGTGTATAAAAGGGTTTAATAGATGACGGTCATGTGCTCTGCTGCCGGGTAATGATGTCAGCCCCTCGATCTCATCCCCTCTCTGCCTCTCTTTTGGCCTCTTTGATAGAGGAGGGCCTAATGTAAATTTAATTTGGAGTGATGTATGGCAGGGATGGGTGAGTGAGTGAGAATGGGGTTCTTGGTTTTGGGCAGTGTGTGTGTGTGTGTGTGTGTGTATGTGTGTGTATGTGTGTATGGGAGGTGTGATGGGAAACTGGGGCTCCTGAGCGAAGGTGGAGAAGGCTGAGTCGATGGGGATGGAGGGGTGAGGGTCTGACGGGTGGTAAGACAGGAGGGTGTGTGTTGGGAGGGGTCAGATAGGGTGTCTGAGGTGTCTCAGTGGGGGGAGCAGCTGGATTGGGACGCTGCCACGTTGCCAACACTGTCTTTTTTAAGCAGGATTAATGACACCGTACGGCCCATACGCATCCATGGGCGTACGGGCCTCCCTTACGCATGAGTGTGGCCCCGCACACATGCACACACTCCCACCGTCTCACACACTCTCTGTGTGTCTGATTTACACAGACATGAACAGCCCCCACCATGCCACATTTACCCTCAACAATGCGGAGGGGAGTGACGGTTGCTTTTGGTTTCCAACAGGAGGGCGACATCTGAATGGGATCAGGCTAAACACTCCCCGATCTTGCCTCTTCAAAGACCCCCCACCCTCCCTTTTCCCTGTTGCCCTCTTGTCTCACTTCAATTGAAGTGGACAAATGCTAAATCAATGTTTTTAGTGTTGCGCATCACCATCTTTATCCCACTTTCATTGTTTCCTGGCAGATTGAAAGGGTATTGATGGCCATGACTGTCACCACTGCAGTCATCAAGGTTTTGTCCTCTTCTCTTAGTGTCCCTTGAATGTTTGTCCAGACTAAACCAGGAGACACATTCAAATAGAAGCAATCTGTGATGGTCTAGCTATTAAAAAAGAATCCCTATCCTCCATCTGTTTTGCACTGATGCTGCAAGATTTTCCTAAACAATTTCTTCATGTGCAATCATCATGGAGAAGGTGATGAAATCAAAGTCCTGTCTGTGGACTTAATGAGGTTCTGCAAATTGCGATGTAAATGGTCATGGGGTTATTAAAAAAACATGGAAATTGCAATAATCACAGGCAAAATGCAGGTATTGTCTCAGCAATTGAAGCCTTTTTTTATTAAGTTTAAACTACTTTGGTGATACCCGGGGTTTAAAGAAGCCTGAATCCAGCTTCTGTCTTAATTTCAATGATTCACTTGTAATGTAATTTTAGCATTTTTCTGGCTACTGACGGTACAACTTGTTCAGAAACTCCCAAATTTCACTCACTTTTTTCTGTAACTAAACACTGAATGAACACAGGGATAATTTCAACTTCTCTCTATGGACAGCATCATCATCATCATCATCATCATCGTCATCATCATCATCATCATCTCCAGCTCCACAGTCTGCTGTAATGGATGCAGGGTAGATGAGGATGAGCAGGGGTCGAATGAATAGTGAGTGGTATTCATCAGACCAGGGGGAAGCGGCAGCCAAGATCCAATTATATATATTCATTAAGTGATAATGATATCATGGTCTTTTAACTGAGAAGAAAAGGGAGCGTAATTGAATAATAACAGTTGTACAATCCCAGAGGATTGGACTCCCCCTCCCCATGTTCCCACCACCACCGCACAGACACACGCCCCGACATGGTGACCCCCCGAGGGGTGGGGAGCAGGAGGGAGGGCAGGGAGACTGAGGAGAGAGGATTGATGGAATTCTATTACTCCCTGATAGATTTATTATGAAGGCCTGAGTGGACTCTCTGCTCCACTTTGTCACTCACAGTAATCAGCGAAGGGGAGGGAGTGAGGGAGGGCAACTCGTGCCCCCCCTTTGTGTGTCCCCACCCTAACAGCCCCCCTCCACCCTTCCCTTTCCCTCCTCTGCCCTCCTGCCCATCACCAAAGACAAGGTTAGCAGCCGTCTGACAGGCAGACGCGGCGGGTGGCCATTTTGGATCCCCGTGAGCCGAGAGATCGCTGTGGCAAATGGGCCAGCTGAGCTCCCCTGACCTCCAGGGTGAGCCCTTCATTTGTTTATTAATGGAGGGCCATGTGCAACACCATAAGGGCGGCGTGTCATGCAGAGATCAACAGCCTTCGCATGGCAGCCCATCCTGACCGCTTGCTACCTCCCAGCAACCCCCCCATAAGAGGAAGACCAAAACAATTTGTAAACACTTAGCATGGTGATGAGACGCGAGCTCACACCCCCCTTCAGCTTAGGCTTGTATGTGAGATGACAGGAGGCAGATGAAGGGATGGTGGTGCACGGCCATTGATGCATGCGTTTACATGCTCTTTTATAGTAACCTGAATTGCTAACTGAAAAATATAGTAATGTTTTAGTTTCGCCCTTATACTAATTATTATAGCCAGTCTGTCTGTAAATCCCTAGTTTATCAATAATGTACTCCAACGTAGTTAAAACTCCAAGAACTTACTTGAGAGACTACTCTCTCTACATCATTTATATCACAACTAAACACTGATTATGATTTTAAGATAAGATTTTATCGGTTAAGAAAGGCATTCATTTCTTTTCCTGTCAAAAAATTGACCAGCTGTAGAGGACTGAAAGGAGGACATCATCCTATCTTGATAAATGCATCA
>JAPZDY010000021.1:7632610-7658888 GCA_029783645.1 Ctenochaetus hawaiiensis
CATAAATTATAGAAAATATACCATATGTTTAAGTTTTCAGTTTTATAGTTTTCTGTGAAATGGACATTAATAATTACAATGACAGAGACAAGCATCCAATCTTTTGATAAGTGTATTAGATTCTAACATTCATTTCACTTTTCTTAATATTTGAAATCTGACAAGGTTCAGCTTCATGCTGCTCTCCTGTGAGCAGGGGCTGTAAAGGACCGACTGATAGCTAAATGTTTTCATTGCTCAGTTTGCAACTTTATCCTCTACAAAATCAATTTATTTGTTACTATACTGTAATTTGTAAGAACTGCGCAGGAGCTTTTAGGCAGTTTAATGTATAAGTAATATGACTCATATACACAGGGCTCAGTAGTGAGGTTCCAGAAGTACATAACAATGCCTTTCATTTCTAAAGTTATATATAAGACATGAGCAAAGGAATCTCCAAAAAAGTTAAAATCATCACAAAACAGGCCATATCAGGCCATACTAAGGTGATACTAATGTTAAACCAGCTTTGAAAACTAATACTTTTGTACAAAAAATCTATATAAAACTACCTGAAAAAGAGAAAAACATTCATTTGGTTGAAATTACCCCTTGAATCCATTTGAACTGAATGCCATTGTTTGAGCAGCTTGAAAACAGTTTGATTTATGTGTTTGTGTGTGTGTGTGAGTGAGTGTGTTTCACAACTGGATATTTACACTGCATTACTACTGCTTACATAGTTGATCCTTATGGCATCTCATTTATCATTGCTCATGCGCTCATGTGGCCACATGTGTCTTCGGCCCCCCTGGTTCTGTTTTGAATGACCGTATCATGTTCACACTTTGCATTTATATGCTTGTGTTATCTAATCATAACTCAGTCACTGTAAAGGGGATCGCAGATGGAATATAGACAGAGATCAGTACCCCTTTTTTTTTTTGTTTTCCACTTGCCGCTGTGTGATGTCAGCGCCAGAAAGTGCATATGGACCTGTGAGGCATTGGCTAATGTGTTCTCTGTTTGATGTGAATTTTCCAATCAATGACTGGCTTTTCCCAAACTTCTCTCACCAAACGTCACTGCCTTCCTCGGGCGGTCATACAATGTCTTTCCACTCTGCTGTTTACACCCATGCGCCTTTGATACAAACGTGTATTTGTTTTCTGAGGCCTCGGCTGCGTATACCATGAGGCAAGATAAATATTTTGAAGCTTCATAGGCATAAATAATTGATTTATGTCACACAGCAAAGCACGACATCCCCACTTCACACAGCCTCGGCAGTGCTTTGTTTTGAGCTGGACTATAACTGAGAGGACAATAATGTTTACCCTGGTGGTAGTGCAATTAACAGAAGAAAAGTGCATACATGCATCCGAGGCTGTATCGAATTAAAGAGCGATTGCGAACAAGTACAACTCTGGCTTTTGTTTACGTGCAGTGAGGGAGAGCAGTAAACAGAGCTGGATGAGGCGGGTGAGTGATGCGGCCTCTCTAATGAATGTGCTGCAAATTGATTCACACACACCGAGATGTTTTCGATAGGCCTATCTGTCTGTCATTTGTCTGTCTTTTCTGTCCATCAGTGTATCTTTCTTGCAAATTTTTAAGTCTGTCCTTTGAGCTCCTCTTTGTCTGTCCTGTCTCTCCCTCACTGTCTTCTTCTCTCTTTTAGTGTGTCCCTCTCCCTCTCTCCTCCACACACACATATTCAACACACTCGCACAGAAATTCTCATTACCTCATTAGCAGAGGCAGCTCTCATTTAGCTCTTTAATGACGGTTCTAGATGAATGGGCCTGGTGCTGATCCCAGTGCTGTGACTGGATTAGTGATAATGACTGATCTATGGGAAGTGTGACAGCCTCATCTCAACTCTCCCCAGGTCTCATCCTCTAGCCCCGGGCCAACCAAAGTGAGGTCCACAGGCCAAGTCTGGCCCTTCACACAGTTTAGGACTTCATGAGATGACCCCCCGTCACTTCACAGTCCATATATGGACAAGGATGGCACATTACCTCAGGCTATGAATGCTCTGGTATGTGACATTGATTTATGCAATGTGCTAAATAAAGCAAAAATCTCCAAATTCTAAGGTGAATTGTGCAAAGATAAATGTAATGCTGCAAATCAAATTCTCCATTATAGTGTCAATGAAGTTGTCCAGGACAGCTTGTAGTGTGAAATATGTTTGGAAAATAAAGGGAAAATTATTGTGTGACTAAAGAAAACAGCAAATCACTGAAAAAATGTTGATTTAAAACCATAAATGTGGCATGTGGCAAGGAGTAGAATGAGTCTGCAACATTGAGGATGTCCAAATTAAAAGCAAATTATTTCTGTAGAGAATCAAAATGATCAAAATATAGGGTCTAAGGACAGAGGATGTTGCACAGCTCTTGAGGAAAAAAATCCTGATTTTTCTGGGCAATTAGAATAAAAATTGACTTGACTAAATCTTCTTGTATTCTTGTCTCTTTACTTTTTACTTTTATTGCTGTTTATCCATAGAATTATTTTGAATTGGGAGAGTGGTAATTTTGCTAACATTACACTGAGACAAAAAGTCCGAAAATGATTTTAAATTGCCTGCACCTGTTATGGACATCTTCCTATTCAGCAATAATGTTTGAAAAAACAAATATGCAACCTTAAATTAGACTTTCAAAATAAATCTTACCGAGAAATGTTTCAGTCACAGGTTGGTTAATTTCGGGAAAAGAAACTACAGTGGTTCAGTTAAAACAACTACTTCATTTTACTAAAAAAAAAAGACTTTTGGCTTCACACACACCTGTACCCATGGATGGACCTTCATGCTCTTTATACTTTCCTAACATTATTGAGGCTAGATGGCTAGATGGGACACGTACTTGCTATCCTCTGGTGGATCAGCAGGTTTGTTATCATATGTTGTAAGTGTGAGACTGTCCTAATGCAGGCTTATATGTGCATATGATCTCATCTCACCTGAGCCTTTCTACATGGTTCACTATCAGCCCCAACATATTTAACCCTGAGGCCTCAGCTTGATCCCCTAATCCATCAGAGCTGCTGTGAGCCCCCAGCCTCAACAGACCCTGGGCATCCAGTCTAGGACCACAGGGTACTGGGGTCTCTGTCTGGAACACCCAGCAAGACCACTGAGACCCACTGAGGACCAGGCAGGCTGAATTAGTTAAGGCTATTAAGGTGCTTGAGTTGGGCCAAAGATTGAGTGGTTAGGCAGCACTTTGTAGCATCAGTACTGGATTCAGACTGCTGACAGTGTCCTTACTGTCACTGTGCAAAAGCATTTTTAAAAAGCAAATGCATCAAAGAAATGCATCACTTATTAATAAGTCAAGATATAACAAGATTAAGTAAGGAAATTGAAAAAAAGATATTGAAAATAAAGAATAAAATTGGACATAATTATACAGAAAATTACTATTTGAAAGATAGTGAGCCTGGTGCTTCACATTTAAAAAAGTAACTTTTTTATTTGAATTAACATTATAACACTTTTTATAAACATTCTTATCTATCTAAAAGCTATCTTTAAAATCTATATGTCCTTTGAACTCCATTATACAAATACAAAAGTTCCCATGTGCTAAGAGACAGAGATTACAGGATAAAACCAAAAAGTCATTTGTCCAAGTAAAAGAAAATATTAACACATTGTTACATTTAATAAAAATAGTAATAAATAGTTTGAATTACAACATCATGCATTTCAGCTTTTAAATTGTTTTTCAAAGAGTGTTTTATCTAATTTAGACTTTAAGAAACTGAACAGAGACTGTCCCCCAGTGAAAACTGACAGCATTAGTTGTTTTTGAAAATTCCCCTAAACAGCATGTAGTTGCTTGCATGTGAAGGTGCTATAAGTAACATTTCAACACAAATAACAGTGTAATTCCCTGGTAGTCTGACTAATCACCAGAGGGGAGATTGAAGGGGGGGGGGGCTAAAAAATGTGGTCAAATCCACCTTGAATCATTTGACTCATTCTCACAACAGCTTCATGACTTTCAGTCAACATTCATTGTGCTGTCATCCATTCTTACATTTCCATAGCAAACACTTCTGGTTGTAAACTAAACAGGAGGCCCGTTTATGTTGCTGTTTGGTTTTAAAGACTTTCTGACAGATTAAATCTTGAGGGCTACAAGCACATAGAGCACTTTCAAAATACAAGCCTTGTTGGGATCAAACTCTTAAACCAAATTGACAACAACTGGCACTTTTGTTAACTTTGAAGGGAAAAGTCTGATGTCTTGTAGATCAGGATTATTTCCTATTTGTCTCATTTTAAATTGCATGCTACAAAACAGTTTTGGGACTGAGTATATTTCTAAAGTGACATCATTTAGCCTGAAGAAATATCATGATAATCTATGATATTTTAAACATAGAAGCAACAGTTTTTAGCAGTTTTTCAAACTACTTTTCCAAGTCAAAAAGTATTCATACATGGGTTGTATTCATCTGCATAAGAGTACTGTTTAAGTGAGGTATGGCCTTACTGTATCAGAGTCTTTATGTCTGTATGGGGCGATGTCTAGGCAGGCTAGATAATGTAAAATCCCCTCCCCTCCTCCTTCCCCCCGCACCTAACCCCACGGTGTGTGTGCCCAAGGCAGTGGGCGCCCTGGCTCCTGTGACTAGTGGGTTTGCTCCCTTCAGCAGCACCACTCATCTCCCTCTTTAATGTCATTTAGCTGCGGGGTGGCCAGCGCCTCACTCGCCCATTAATCCCATTCCAAATGCCATAACATTTCCCAAAAAGCCCCTGCTTCTTAAAGCCGATAATTAGAATGTCTATTTAAAGTTCACCGCTCTCCCTTGCCATTATCAATTAAAAGCCGTTTAAAGGAGATCGGCGGCAATTGTCAACAAATTAAATCTCTTCCTCGCTCTTTGACGTTAGGCCTGGAATGCAAAATAGGGGTCGCAAAGGCCCTTGGAAAAAAGAGATGAAAATTTGAAATTTCCAAATAGTTCTGCTAAATTGCAGTGCTGCCATAATTCACTGCAGCTGCCAGTAGATGCAGTATGTAGTGAGATCTTTGGAAAGGCTGTATCATCATGGGATATAATTTGATAAAAGTAAAGATAAAAAAGAAAAGAGGCTAAGTGAGGTTCTGATTAACATTATTAAAGCTTGAGCAAAATGAACATAAGGTCAACTAACCAATAACGCATCAAACCAACAGGGCAACATGATTTTAATGAAATAAAAGATAATAAAATCATAATCACATTCTTCTCCCTGCTAATTTTATTTGTGCAGCAAAAAACAACATTTTGGCAAATGGCATGCAGCATACACAGATCCTATGAGCTGAGGGCTTCTTTGAAAACATGTTTTGTGATATAACCATGATCAATGTGTGTGCTACTTTCACACAACCATCTCTTCATTACATTTCAGCCAGTTTCTTAGAAAATGCAATAATGTGCATGCCACTCATCACATGATTCACAGGCCAGCAAAGGAGAAACCTTTGCTTTTAATTTGAAGCGAAATAAAGAAAAAATACTGGAAGCAGGAAAAAAAAAAAGTATTTTCATGGTTTTTCATTCGAAGCGTCGTCTCGTTACTGGCTGAAGATGATTCATTAGTGTCTCACACAGGAAAACGATCATTTTCCATTGGAAGCCCAAACCTTATTGTTGGGAATGTACCATCTGGATCTCAAAGGGCTCTGCTCCCACATCTATCTTCTCTGGGATAACACAGGAGTCGGCACAGGGAGGCAAGACTGATTGGTGATGAATTATGTATACTTTTAGCAAATTGTGATATTTGTCTGACAACGTGATGCTGCACATGACATACCCGACTCATCAACTTGAGCATTTGGCAAATGATCATTATTAGGTATTTTCTCATCACACGTAATACATTTAAAACCTATATTTTCCATCTATTTACTGATACTGCAAGATATTTGTTAAAAGTTCTCCTCTGTGGAGTAAAAATGCAGCTCATGAGCAGTGCTGTTAGAAAAGTCAACATATTCTATCATTTGATGAACAACTTTTTGTTGGCTGTGTGCATGCATGCACAGCCCATTATGTTTGATGTCGCTCTCAGGGGCACACAGTGTCCCCCTTGTTCCCCCCGCCTACCTCTGACAGCGACAGGGTGAGCCTGAGGAGGTGTGCCCTCTAATAAAACATTTATATCTGGGGAAACAGCGTGTCCAGCTCCAGCCACAACACTGGCTTTGACACCAGAGGCTCTTTTGAAGTTAGCCATCAAGATTTAGAGGCTTTTCTAAGGGGGGCCCATTGTTCAAGACTCTCCTCCCTTCACATTCCCTCCCCCTGCGTCAAGATGCTTGGTCCCAGAGTCTCACAGTAGTCTGCAGCCACTTCAAAAGATGCCCCACATGAAAGGGCTTGGTTTGACCCCCTGCCCACTAAGTAGTGGCTAAATTGGAAGATCAAAATGCAGGGTAATTTGTATCAACTCAGTACGTTACTATGCAGCTAAACAGGAAGGTCATGCCTCTATGCCATGGCCTTAGCCCCGGCCCCATAGCAACGGGACATCAATGTTACATCAGTTCCCCAAAACACGGGCTCGCACTCTCTCAAAACGATGCATGTAAACAAGGCTCGATTGTGGCGAGACAATCAGTCTCCAATTGTGGTCCAAACGGAAGCAAAGTGAGGACAGGAAGTGTGTGTGTGTGTTGCAATTTTTTTTTTTTTCCAACCCAGGCATGGCATGGGATAACTGTCCTGTATTGCCTGGGAGATAATGTCTGATAATGGTAGGTTAATGGTGCTTAGGCTGATTGAATTAGGCCAGAGGTCCAGCGGGTCAGAGCCCTGGAGCCTACGAGTGATTCACCCCCCCCCCAGCTCCGCACACACCCTCCTGGGAAAGGCAAAGATCGGTGTTTCCCCCTCCTGGTCCCAGTTTTTACAGCTCAACCAAAATTCTCATGGCGCTAAAATCAATGTTGCCATTGTTGGAGCCAAACGGCACGTCCTGACCATGGCCAATGCAAAGAATTCCAAGTGGCAGGGCCTGCTGGCCTGTTGGGATCTACAGATTTGATTATGAGGAAGGCCAACGTTGTTTTTCAAGCCTGTCACATAAAGGGGGTCTTGTTCAACATCAGGACAATGGGACCTCTAAGTGGCATGTGAAACTGACCTGACTATGTGCAATAATTCAAGCCTTTGATTTGACAAATGTTTTTGTGCCTTCCTCCACATCTGCAAATACCTCCACTTTTTCTGCATCCCCTCTTCTTCTTCTTCTTCTTCTTCTTCTTCTTCTTCTTCTTCTTCTTTCCTCCTCTCTTCCCTTGCCAGACACTGTTCCAGCCAGAACGGGCTAGCACAAGATTTACCTCACCCAAAGAAAATAGGAGGGCAGAGAGGCAAAAGAGCAAAAGGACTTTAGAGGAGAAAAGAAGAAAAGAACTCAACGTGTTGGAGGGGAATATGTTGGGCACGCAGATAAGTTTGGCTGTTTGGCTTTTGTTGTTTGAATTAAAATAAAGGTTTCCTTCTCTGCTGTCACATTAAATTAGCGGCAGCTGCGATGGCTGCTATCAGCCCTGCTCCTGGCTGCGGCTCTGTGTGGAGCGAAGCTGACGGTGTGTGGAAACTAACACAGGCACTGTGCTGTGACCGCGTCACCTGCAATCAGGCCCAGCAGCCAGCCAGATTAATCATGACAGTAGGCAATATTTCCAACATTATTAGAAGAGAAACCTAATATTTTGGGACATCAGGGATCTCGGTGCCGGTGTCCATCAAAGTGAGAGCCTTCATTTAATGCTCCTTGGATGGGTAACCCTGGCACTTAACCCCTTTTAGATATTCCATCTCTCTCCTCTCCTCCTCTCCATACACACACACACACACACGCACACAGGCACACCCGCACAAACACGTACACAGGTTGATGGCTTATGATGAGGCATCCCTCCCAAACAGGGGTGATGCATTTATTCCCAACACAATTTCTCACTGCCATTACACCATGTTTTCACAAAGCCAAACAAGAAATTGTACACCTATATCTGCCCTGTAACATCTGGCCTATTTGCTGGGGATTGTGCAAAGGCCTGTGGGGGTTAGTGAAAACAAAATGGACCTGCCACACCTGTGTACATGTGTGATTGTGTGCAGGAGCAAGTATTTTCATGTATTGTGTGCGTGTGTGTTTCAGTAACCACTTTGTGTTCTTTACAGGTGTGTGTGGGGAGCTTTATATCTGTTATTTAGGTGTATGGGGCCTCTTATTGTACTTCTTTGTACATCCCTAACATTGCTTACACTTTCTATTTTGTTTATGTGTGTACATGTGTGTGTGAGGGTGTGTGAGTGTGCATACGCTGATTTGATTTGATGTGATTGTGTGTGGCATGTAGTGTGTGCAGGTGCTGTGAATCGTAGAGATCCCACTCGTGACGCATGCCCACTCCTCCGCTCTGCTCCCAGGACGTTTCACCCCTCAGAAGGTCTGTCGATAGGACAATGTGTTTGCATATGGATTAACAAATGCTCAGACACACATGTACACTGCTAGACATGCACAAATACACACACAATCGCAAAAGTAGTGAATACATACCTGTTTAACCATGTTGATTTGATTTTAGAGAGACCAAAAACAATCAGTGAAACAGAAAAAACTCACTTGGATCATACCAGAAATATTGCCAAACTGCCAAATTGACTGACTTATCAACTTTAGTTAGCAACTCTTTTAAAAATAGATGTAAAGATGTTTACAAAATTATCTTTCCACACGGTCCAGTCAAAAGCCCTTTGATCATATCACATGCTGCCAATGTTCATTTTTGTTTTATGAGCACTTTAAGGAATTTCTGCAGTTCTCAAGCTTTGTTCATATCACATAAACTTTATCACCAATTGCAGTTTTATAGCTGTTTGTGTGATAATAAAACAAATAATATTATATTTTGGAAGGCAAATCCTGATTTTTCTCCCAGCTCTTTGAGTACAGTTTGCAAAAACTTCCCCACTATCTTGTATCTGTAACTAAAAATAGTGTAACCAAATTTAAAGTTAAGCTAGTTCATCCAAAAACTACAAAACAAATACAAATGATATTAACAACAGCGTTACAGTATGTCAGTGTAACATACACAGCTGAACACTACCAAGCGACTTCACCTGCGAACAATACTCACACATTGACATCCATCCATTTTTTGACCTACTGTGTTTTCACAATATGTACACACACACTACAGTGAGGTGCTGTATGTGAGACCAAATGACATATCAATCATATTGATCCCCAGAATCGGTGCTGTTTATTTGCTTGTCAAAGGACTCAATTGGCAATCAATGCACGGTTAGTTTAATTTTGCTCATTGACTGTCTGCAGCATGTGTGTATTAGCGTGCGAGTGGCAGCGTCCATGTCATTCTCTGAGCCTTGTTTAGGGGAGGAGAGGAGAGCGAGACAATGTTGTCCTGCTGGCATGTGCCTCGGCTGTGTTCATCAGGGGGTTTGGGGTGCCTAATACACCATGGCGGTCCCCCATTTGTTTAATTTGTAAGGCTCTGACATCAATTGTTGAGCTTCATTTGCCCCATCGAAACGTCACATGTCACCGCTAATGGGCCAAGCTGTGCATGTGCGACGTACGCTCGAGATGTGTGTGTCTGTATGTGTGTGTATGAGTATATCAGACGAGTGACTGTGTGTGTGTATGTGTGTGTGTGTGAGCTGAAGAGTGGATGGTTTGGAAATGTATTCAGTTTTCATTAAGGGCTGCCAATTCTCCTATGAATTTTATTCATATATTTTAAGAGAGAACAAATGAACAGAGACGAGGAAGAGCAAGTAGCTTAAAGTGAATCTGGTAATTTTGTCACATATAACACAACAGTGTATCAGCCCACAAAGGCAAACAAATCAAATCAGCAGCTGACAGAAGCCACTAAAATTTTGATGGGCTGCTTATGGACAAACTGCTTAGTTTGTGACAAAATAATTTTCACCAGACTTTTAAAAAAAGTAAAATCCATTTCTGAAATGTTAGAAAATATGGATTGCTTTCGGTAACAGCATATTTTATAATGTTAGTTTCACATATTTTTTACAAAATACATTTTACAAACATACATGCAGAAAATGATGTATAGTTATGCATACACAGTCTAGTTAAGATTTCTGAACAGACTGTGTTAGAAACAGTAAATGCTGGTCTGAGCACACACCTTACAGTAAAATCAGATATGCTACAGGCTCCCTCACCATACCCTTACCTTTGCTTTGCTGCATAAATCTTGCTTGAGTGTTATAGAATCTTGGGTGTTTTTCATATTTTTTCCATCAGGAGTGTTAGTAATGATACAATTATGTCCCCTAAATAACCCTTATAGTTTTTTTGGAGATCCAGAATCCAGCAAGAACAACACTAACTGGGGCAAAGAGCACAAACCTCTTACAACTATTGTATGTGGTTTGTTATGGGGCTGCAAACACATGGATTTACAAAAGGACTACTTTTTGTTTCACTTTCTATTAGACTTGAAGACAAAGTTCATTTCTGTTGCATTAAAGCCTCAAGCCGTAGGAGGCTCGCACTAAAACTAATCTTTGCAGGAGTCTGCATTTTCCAAATCTCCCCGGCACAGGCGGTGAGTAAACTGTTGGAACAAAACATGTTGATACTGCTCAACTTGAAAAATACCAGAATTTCCCTTTAAAACTATGTAATCAACATGCAGTAATCATGCTGTGCCGATTCATTTAATATGACTGTAATTCCAAGGGAATCTGGGCTGTGTTGGACAAAAGAACAGATCATTAGGTCCTACTGGCTGTTTTGAGCGAATTAATTGTGTTTACTGCTCAATGGACCTTCATGAGAGCTCACATTTGCACAGATGCTGCATGTGCGTGATAATGACCAGAGTTCTGCTTGCTGTTGGAAATGATGACTTCAGAGAGGTTTGCCACTGTGTGAGTGGCCGTCTGCTGCTGCTGCGGTCCATTCCTTTCCCCGGGCTGCAATGACACACACACACACACACAAACACACACACACACACACACATTCTCACACACATCCATGTTCTATACTGCCACACATGAGCATGTGTGCACGCTAGTAACAACTCCCACACATACATATACACGCTCACACAAAGGCACACACATACACATACATCATCATAAAATTAGTCAGACAGTGAAAAGCAAAGTGCAGAGATGGACAAACAGAGGGACTGAAGGCCCACGCACCGCAGCGATAACCCTGCCGCATGACTCAATTCAGGGAATATGCTCAGTCACATCAAAATGTGCTCTTTGTCGTCAGGCCCCGAAAAACATGTTTGTCATGTTGCCCTCTGAGGGTTATGTGTTCCCCAACTCACAGGTCCAAGTATAATTATTCAGCATCTCAATGGTCACCATTCATCTTCTCTTATGGCAAATCATTGCCCGGAAGTGATCTAAACATGACCGCGGGAACCTATCACAGAATATTTGAAAGCAAAGCGGGGGAGTGCAGGGGCATAATTCTGTTGTGAAGGGCTAATGCATTCACACCCACACAGATTGACTCACCCTGACAAAAGAGGCTGTGTTGTCTATTCTAGGCAGCTGGGCAGGATGGCGAAACTTGGAATCCTTTGTTGGCCGGAAGAGAAGTCAGTCTTTGTCAGATTTTTACACAGTATATTTACCATACGCCTTTGCACGGCCGGTTAGGCATTCAACGTTGCAACAAGGCTAAAGAAAGTTTGCATAGATTAACACTGTTATTGCAAATGTTGAGCCCACTTATGTGTTAATTCAAGCCTTTTTCGAAAATGCAAGCCTTGTCTGTTTTGGGGAATTTTTCTGAGGCACTCTTCTGCCACCCAGCATGTTTATGTTTGTAAACTGCACACAGACAAACTGCAGATGAATAAGGCCTGTTTGTAATAGAATGAGGATAAATAAATAATAACCAGTTTGTCTTAAGGAAGCTAGTTAAAAGAATATTTTTGTTTCTCTAGACCCATGTGAGTATGAATTGCTCACAGTCACTGAAAATAAACACAGTGAAAAATCTAATTTCCACAAGTGATTCTTTCATTTCTCCTTAATAGAATAAGGCAGGAAATTAGACCATCTTATTGCTACCATGAGCCAAATTCAAACCTGTAGTCTTGCATGTAAACTTTCACTGTCATTGGAGCCAGTTTTATCTACAATACATGGCCATCCAAGCATTTTATCCATTTGTGAATGTTGTCCTCATCCTTCTCTGTAAGAGAAGATTTTGGAACCTGGCTGCAGGGATTTGCTTCCATTTAGCCACAAAAGCATTGGTGAAGTGGACCACTGATGTCTGACACTAAGGCCTGGTTCACAGTTGGCTTTGTAGTTCATCCCACAAGTGTCAAATGGGGTTAAGATCTGGGCTTTGTGCAGGTCTGTCAAGTACCTCCACACTTTACAAGGAAGACCATGTCTCTCTGGAGCTGGTTTTGTGCACTTTTGTGTTGAAACACAAGCCTTCCCCACTGTGCAACCACAAAGTTTGAAGTACACCTGTCTAAAATATTTTTGTAGGCTGTAACAGTGTAAGTAACTAAAATTAGTGCAAGTAATGAAAAACAACCGAGGACCAAAAATGTAAAAACCTGACTCGGTGTCCACATGCTTTCGGCCAGATGTTGCAACACAGACAGCAGATATGATCATAAACTTTTACCAGAAAAATACATACACATGTTTTCAACCCATAAAGTTTAGAGTTTCTGACCTGACAGGAGGTCAAGGTCATGGGAGCCGCCTTTTCAGCTTCCTGTTCCTCAGCTCTTTACAACACTATCCCCTCTGTGTTGATACAAATTGCTTGTAGGTCAGAAACTTTCCATTTCCTGGTTGTCTTGAACGCACTAATAGATAGGGAGTACCCTTGCTGCCAATCAAAATGAGCCTCTTGCCCTCGGCTGGGTGGAGATTGTTGCAGTAGCACTGAAGCATCCTGTTTAGTTATTCAATTACCATAAAGGCCGGTTACCTCAAAACAAGTTTATTGAGTTATAAAAAAATCTATTACATAAAATGCTGAAATATGTAAAATGTAAAAAACCCTGTTGAGCCTGTGACCTCTTGAAATATTTTGATGGCCGGGTTTTGAATATTCAAATAAAGTGTGTAAACGTACTCTGGTACACAGGAAAGCAGTTAGAATAGTTGATGTGGCTTGTTTAAGAATGAAGAGAAGTGAAGAAGGAAAAAAGAAAGAAAGACAAGCAATGAGTAAAAGCTAAGACAAACTAAACTGCTAATATCTCTCCGTAATAGATATGTTTTCCCGTGATGTGCTGCAACAATTTTTCCTCACATTCGATTAGCTTAATCTAATATTATGCTGAACACTGAACATTTTTCATTGTCTTCTCGGTAATTTCTCCACAGACGAATAGAAAGAGAGCAGAAAAGGAGTGTCTGACTTTGTGCTCAGGCGTGTGTGTGCGAACCAGGTGTCTATGCACATGTGTCACTGCACGAGTGTGTCTCTGTTTTCCTCTGTGTGCACTGTGTTTTGTAAGAAACAAAACACACTACAGGCTGTCACAATGCATTTAGCGCTCTCATCCACTGTGAAATGTTTAGTTACTCTGTCAAACCTCTCTGGCACGGTGCCCAAGTTGCAAATTAATGTATAGCTCCTATGCACCTTGGTGATTCGTTATCCAAAGGACTGTTTAAATAAGGCATTTAGGCAGCGGTGTTAATCTACCAACAAAGGCCCAGCTGTTTTTAGCAGATACAATGACTGTCAAGAGTCTCGGCTGGAAGCGTGCTTCTATTTGTGCACAGCTGAGTCGCATCAGTCCCTCCCACACACATGCACACACTCATAAAACACACTCAGTTTGGCTGTGGTACTACGGCAGATGAAACATGATCAATTCTGATGACCTGAGACTTCATGTGAGTTTTAAATTGAACTAACACGCTCAGTGTAGAATTAAATCCTGTCTCAAGTGTGAAAGAGGGTTGTGTGTGCTTTGGTGCACATTCATTGTGATGTGTTTCTCCGGAGGAAGATAATTTTACACCAGCTGTTTCTCTAAGCAGATGTGTGTGCATCTAAGTAATCCACAATATATATACACTGACTTGATTTTATAATTATTTCTCTGCTGTCACAACGCTTACAGATGAGAAGCATGTGGCTTTTATTGGATCTCCTCAGATAATTCTGCCTCCACTTCAGCTGACTTATTATTAAGTTAGGCTATACGATGTTCTTTGGCATAATGTTTTTGGGTGAAGACCAATCATCGCTGCTCTTGATGTATATTCATTTTGACTGAGTCGCTGCTGATGAATGTATGAATGGAGTCAGTAACGTGAGAACAGCATCACATGGGGAGGACATCACAGTGTTTTGATAAGGATGACAAAAGATGCACCAGGCCAAAAGTTTCAAAATATATTTCAATGCATTTTATGTTTCAGTGATGTTTAATTATTATGAACAATAAGGGTGACATTTCCAGACATTCCAGACAACATTTCCAGAACTTTCAGTCATAATTGTTTTGTTGTGTAAGAAAACTCAAAACTTTCAAATCTGTTCAACCAAGGTGGATAAACCCCCATCATTCAGGTAAACACTGCTGCACTCTATCTCTCGCTTTCTCCAATCTATTGTGCTAAAATGCCAAAAGCTTCAAAATTACAGATTAGATTTTTCCTAAATTTCAGTTGCCATAGGAGCCTCTTCACTAGTATTGTTCACCCAGGTCCCTCAGTAAATTACAACTCTGTTGTATCTGTGTATCTTGTGCACTCATTGTTTCATTAAAAGGATGCTACTGATATTGTTTTTACAACAGCTGCTTTTGCAACTAATTAAAAGTAAACCTTTTTACACACTGTGGGGTCTCTTGCAAACTCTGATACTTTAAACTCAACATTATTCATGTTAGACCCCCAGTAAGCAGACTGAAAGTAGAAATAAGTGCTCCTTTCTGGCTGATATTGGCCTACATAAGGCTGTATGCCTTGAGCTTGGTACTGCAGCATACTGAAGTGGTGCTTCTCAGAGATGTGATTTCACTTTGAACAGACTTATTTCTTGAGAAAATACCAACTTTATTGAATTAGAACTTGTGTTAAGTTCAACCACATGGGCTGAACAGCTTCAAAATGATATTCAATCGGATAAGCGTTTGCCTTGTCTTTGAGGGAAATATAGACCTGATTGAAGGTGAAGCATGTTTCCCTGCAGGCTTGTCACATGTTTCACAAACTATATAAATCAACTAAAATAATCTAATAAGTTTAAGATTAAATTAGTGTGCAGAGAGAGAAAAGCCTCAGTTGTGATACTAAATTTCAGAGCTGAGATGCTTACAGACTACCATGTTTGGATATCGTAAGGGCTTAAAGCTGCAATAGATGAGAGTGAGCATGCATCATTTTCCTGTCATCTGAATGACCTTGCCTGCTTTTGGGTGGAAACAAGTGCTGTTAAAGTGCCAATGAAAAAATAGTGGCACCATACATAAAAGCTGCTGCGCTGCATTGCTTCCCTTAAGAGTGAAAACAGTAAAAGAAGAGATCTGGGGCTTCAGGCCGTCCTGAGAGAGGACAGAGTGCTGAACTGTGTGACCTAGTCAAACATTATGTGTATGTCTGTGGCAAACACTGTATCACATTTCATTAGTGATGTTATTGAGCAAAGGAAATGTTTGCTGATTGTCCCTGTAGAATGAACCAAATCAAAAAAGATTCTTAGCGATGGTATAGCTAAAGATTTTATTTTAAAAATTCAACCCTTTCTATAGAACACCAGCTTTTAGAATAAAGTTCAGTTTAATGGCCTTTTCTCTTAAAAGACCAACAGGGCAAAAAGGATTTAAATGTCAATGATTCAAATAAATTGAGCTTATCTACCTTCTCCAAATGAACCAAATAAACAGTTAACATAGAAATTGGGACTAAAGCTGGCCTCTCACAGCCCAAAGTAACAGGTAGCAAGTGAACACAAGCAAAAACTACTAGCATTGCTTCAGCTTCACTGCAGTGATGTAATCAGTTTAAAGTAATTAATAACGTCCTTATGATATAAAAACACACACGATGCCAGGGCCAAGTGCATGGGCTACTGTCATCTATAAGCAAACTTCATATGGGGCATAGTGTCACATATTGTTGCCAGCATGCAGCAGAATGTCACTGATCAATCAGGTCACTTTGTCTTAAATATAATATTTAGTCAAAGTGACAAAAAGCAGCGTTTGCAGTTTCAAAACACCTATCAAACACTCTATTTATACATGTTATCTGTAACTAAATATTCTGTTATTATTATTTGTAAAATGGCACCTGATCCAGTTCAGAGGTGCAGGTGTGTACATGGTATAAAACATTTTCATGTGCGCAAATCTTCAGAAAACATGCTTTTGATGTTTGATCGTATACAATCAGAAAAGAATCTCAATGACGGTGTATGTATGTAATAACAATAACTTATCTAGTAACAAAAAAACAAGCACACTGAGGTCACTGCCCTGGGCAAGACTATACAGATAATTACTTTTGTACAGATAAACATTTTTACCTCCTGGGTTTAGGATTAGGTTGTTAACTACACGGGTACAATATGACAAATGCTGGGATGATTAATATTTTTGTCCAACACTTGTTTTTTTTATGTTTTTTGCTTTAACATGTCAAATAAATGTTTAATTGTGCAAGCTTTGGTCCAAATCAGAAGAAAAAGACTGAAGTTTCAGCCTCATCAGACATATCTCGTAAGTCAGAATCATTGCTACTTTTTTAAAGAGCTGGATGATACTTTTGCTTCCTAAATGGTACAATTTAATCTGAAAATGAGGCTATGTCAAAGGAAATGCATATCAGCTTGGCATACAAGCTACTCACAACTGAAGTGCGCCAAAGCCTCAGGCAACAGGAAAAGGTGAAAGACCAGAAAAAAGTTATCAAAGAGAGAGTGAGGACTCTTAAAAAAGTGGCTCATCCACTCTTGACAGTTCTGTCTCTTGACTCTCTGTGTCGGACCCTACACATCCAGCTGTGTGACCAAAGTTCAGAAAAAAAGGCCCTGAGGTGTTTTCTGATTGATCCAGCCTACAAAACAATGAAGGCTGTGTTTTCTTGAGCACCATTGCCATCTCGGTGTGGGTCAAAGAGCTTGCCATCTTTGCTGCCTCTCCTGCAAACAGTTGACACATCATGATGAGTGAAAGGTGTGCAGAGAGCGAGGGAGCAGGAGCGGCATGGTGGGAGTAATGGTACGTGACAGAGGGGTGGAGAGAGAGCTTTGTTTGGGTCTGAGTATGTTGCAGCACTGCCTAATTGAAGGATGTTTTAATGCTGTCGGAGGATGGCAGGTTGGAATAATCATAGCTATTTGTTTACGCAGCAGACACCCCGATTGACTTTTAATGGCTGCAGCCTGTGCAGTGCACCCGGGTGGATTGACTCTCATTACCGTGCGGAAAACATTCGCTCATTTCTGCTGCTTTCCTCTCTTGGTTTACATGAAGACGTTGGATTCTGCATAATTGATGAGGCAGCACGGTGGCTTGTTGGTTGTTGACTTTCTCTTTGTAGAGACTTACTTTGTCTGTGCCTTTGCAAGACACTTTCACCTCCAACCTGACCCCTCTGACAGTGAGTATGTGTGCTGTGCAGAGGTGAGATTCTGTGGATGCTTACTTCCTTTACTGTAATTTACTACAAGTGTGATTTTGGCATGTTTATAATCTAGACTCAAAGAAAACAAGTTTTTCCTGAGCTTTAAAGCGACACATCATAATTGGCACCGCTTTTTCCTGTGAATTAAAAAATCAACACATGCTCCATTTTGTTCGAGCATGGGCTGCAGGCAATCATTAACATGCTGACGTTAAACTGGGCACCAGTTTATTCATTGTGAGATAAGTTTTGTCTGACCTTCTCTGAGCCTGGGTCAGAGGTCACATCACCACAGGGGATTTAAAGATGGCTGCTGCTGCTACTGCTGGAGCCCGTCTTCACGTTAGCTTCCTGAAACTTCCCATGTACCAAAATGACAAACAAAAGCTGCCTTGTTATCATGCATTATCACTACCAAGCTCGTCTTAGAGAGTCCTGAAGTTGGGGTGACTGAGGGGTGAGGGTAGGTGCTGTAATCTACAGCCGCAGCGGGGGGTCAGTTTAGGTGGAATGGAGCCCCCTTTTAAAACTCACAATGCCCCCTCAGTTCCTAATGGGGCATTGATCAGCTGGTGGTGGGGGGAGGAGGGTGGAGAATAGTGCAGTTCTCTCCTCAAAGATATAATACAGATGTTGCATTTTTAAGCTTTTTATGTAAAAAATATTGCGTAGAGTGTAAACTGGAATTTACAGCAAAGGAAAAACAGCAAAGGAATGTGTATAACTCCAAGGTTTATTTAAAGTCATTTTTTAAAAAAGGGCATTGGAATTTTTTATCATTCATTAATACCTTGTTCAAAACATTATATTCTGAATTTCTATTGTTTAAATCAAGGGCCACCATTCCCAGATGAACACTGTGTCAGAGGAACACTCCGACACAAACACACACTGATGTACTGATGTTTAATTACATTAATATGCAATATCAGTCGTTGGGAGCTCTTTAATTATGAATGGAGATGTAATGACACTAACATTAATATTTAATTAAAGGGCAATAAAGTGTTATTTGGCAGCATTACAAAACTAGACACTAATAAAGGGATGTCTTCAGCTGGTAATCATTAGAGACAGAATAGCCCTGTGCCTCTTAAAATCTGACAGCCTGAAAAGGTAAATACAGAGGACACACAAAGGTCAAAAGTGTATGTACATTTGTGTGTTCACACTGATTTCAGAGATCTTATCAAGCTGCATTGAATGTGTTGTCCATGCCTCTTTTCCTCTCAGTGCAACACACAACGTGACAGCAACCTTAAGGATACAAGAAAGAGGGGAGAAAGGAAGCAAAAGGGGCACTATAATGATGGTAAAATCCCCCAGGGACACTTTGAATATCCTTTCATGTGGAGACCTCCAGTCAGGTAAACAACTCACTGGGTCGACACAGTCAGCTGAGGGTTCAATACACTTTGCTGTGGTTTATTTCTGCTTGATTTCCTTGATGACTGAGGAAGTTTGACTTTTACTATCTAACTCTTTTATTTTTACATCTTTTTTACATAAATTGTCACAATTTATTTCTAAGTCCCTCACAGAAGTCAAGAGAGGCCCAGAGGGCACGACTGTGTCCAAAGTTTGCCCAGGCAGGAATGCATGATGCCAAAAGGCACAAAGCATTGCTTAGCACCAGACACCCATGCGGTGACATTGAGATGCTAAAGCTGTAGCTTGTTTACACAAGTTTCCCCCTTTTCTCCTCTCTGAAGCCACCATTTAGCCAGACAATGGGCACAATGTGGCCCTCATCTGTGAGTGGGCCGGGCTGACGAGGCGAGCAGTCAGCTGGGGCACTCTGGTTTGCTCTGGAGTGGATGTTTACATCAGTGGGAGAAAGCATTGTTTTAACTTAGGAGGCTATGACACAAACACGGCTTTCTGAGGCAGTTAAAATGGTAAATAACTGTTTGTGATCTTTATGAAAACATTTTTCTCAACGCAGTCTTTTAATCTACAATAGTTTTGTCTCATTTTCAATTGCTCCTGTGACCTCAGAGCAATTCTCCCAGTCCAGGAATTATACTTTCTCTTTCTCTGAGCTCAAAAGACAGACTGAAGAAAAAGATTTTTAAAAAGTGGCCGTTGTAACACTGTAACTGTCCTCTATTCTGCTTTCTACTGTTGGTTGTTACCAACATGGTTGTGACATCAAATGTGCACAGCGGCAGGTCCTTTACTTATCAGGCAGTTGGTGATTTGATCCCTGACTCCATCAGTCTGCATGTTAAAGTGTCCTTGAGAGAGAAACTGAACCCCATATTGCTCCTGATGGCTTTTCCATCGGTGTGTTAATGTGTGAACATGAGTTCCTGATGGTTGGTGCTGTATGAAAAAGCCACCTGTCATTAGTGTGTGAATATGTGTGCCAGTGAGTGAAAGTTGACTTCTGTTATTATGTGTTTTCAGTAGCTGAAAGATTAGATAAGCATTGTATAAGTGCAGTCCATTTACCATTTGACCTCCGGCATGACAATCAGACAACACTGAAAAGCATTTACCACATCTTATCTTACTTTCTTCCTCACTACATAAAGGGCACACCTCACCCTGCAATGGTACTGAACGATGGTATCACATATTAATCATTTAGGTGCTAAACTGTCTAATATAATGATAATTTCTGATGATACAGGGCAGGCGATTTAATGTGGTTTTGGCAGCAATTTAAACAAAATATACCTCTTTTTAATTAATCAGAGAACAAATATTAAGAATGGCAAATGTACATGGACAGACAGAACGCAGTCTCAAATAAATTGCATGTCATTGTATCACTCTCTGCCTTTTAATTGTACCGGAACACTTGTATCCTAAATGTCTACATCTGCAAGACAACTTCTTACAGAGTGCAGGACTGACACGCAGGCCTCAGAGCTCCCTCAGCGTGTATTAAGTCCAGCTAATGAGCTGGTCAATCTGACGAGAGGCGGCTGTGATCGATGTCCCCTCTGAATTGATGTGCTCTCCGACGAAGGACACTGACCCACCAAGAAGTGTTGATGAAGTAGCCGCCTGGAAACTCGCACTTCCTGCACAGTCTGAGAGGAGTCTGTGAACATGGCTGTGGGGACAGGGTCATATCAGTGGACATTTGCATGCTATTAGCAGCAGTTTTGTTTCAGATTAACACTTTAAAGTGCATAACTACATGGGTATATATCTCTTCATAGTCAAATAAGCTGGTTGCTTAATGTAACAGCCTTCTAGAAAGCTTAAAATAAATAGGAAGTTTGTGTATATTGATAGTACAGTAGATAGTTTTTGCAGGTGACACAGGTACATAAACTCAGGAATTAAATTGTCACAGGTATAAAAACTTAATTGAAAATTTTGTTTAAAAAATGTGTAAAATGATTGAACATTCCTGTATGTGCTGCATCCAATTTCAACTTTCTAAATTGCATCCACTCTTCCTCTTTGTTCTGAAGACTGTGATATGCATGAGAAAAAAGATAATGAGGCCAACAGGTCTGGCTTTTGCAAGAGTTTACTAATAAAAAACACTGATTGCATTTAATTGATATCTAGATGATATTTGAAAAGGTGTAAAAGTTTTCGATTCAGGTGCATTAAAGTTTACACTCCTGTATATACTCTATAGAGTAGATTTGTAGTTAGTGTTTTAAGGAAATTTTGGCTAGTAGTACACCCGAAACTATGTTTTCTTAATGATGTAAAACTTGATAAGCAGTTCAGCCTTACTCCTATATGTCTAATTATGAACAATGTATGGATATGACAGTTTTCGTGCATTTCAGGCCAAGTGGAAGAGACTGGGCTGAATCTGCATATAGTAATCATCAGAAAATTCCCCAGCAGAATATATTTGCATAAGATTATTACTCATTGGCAGTGACCCCGAATAAGGATGAGCCACATTACTAATAGGCTTTCCTTAATGCTAACATATAAATTCTGGGATATATATCCGCTTTGACATTAATGACTAAATGTTACTTCTCAGCCTTGAGCAGCGATGATCAAAAGTACTTCACTTCACTTTTTTCCCCCTTCTCTTTAAAATTTCAGTTCAGTCTTCCTTTTCCGACTAATATTGTGGATAAAAGATTTCTGTATGTCAGGCTTAAAGAGGTGAAATTATTCAGTGACTCCAGCAGAGAAAGTTTTGGAGGAACAGCTCTCAAGTTGTGGGGGACTTTGGACTTGGTGTAAATGTAATGTATCAAATAGTTTGGGAGAAAAGTAAAGAGATTTCTCTTCTCATATTCAAAATTTTTAAGATAAAAATAACACCAGTGTTGCAGCTGTTAATTATTTGGCTAACAAGTTGGTGATTGATATATCTCACTGATAAACACTTTGAAAATGTCTTTCTTTTTCTTTTCCCTCTTCAACTTTTCTTCCTTTTTCATCTGGCCTTTTTCTGTCTCAGGTGTACATTAACCAGTTAAGATGAAATGTCTTCCAAAAAAAGTCTGTGTCCCACCCAACTCGTCTACCATCCTCAGATCCTGTTCAGTATGCAGCTCGGGCAACAACTCAATTAACCAGAAGCCCCCAGCCATCACACCAGCAGGCTGCCTCATAATATTTCCCATAATGTTTCATCCAATTTGCAGAGTTTGACGTTTACCCCCTGCAGGACTGCAGCAATAGATAATGACTGAAGGCAAGGGGGCACTGAGGTGGTAGTGGTGGTGTGTACGTATGTGTGTGTGGTGATGAGAACTGAAAATCATTGCCCAGACCTGCAGGTGAGCATGCATCGTCTGTTTTTTTTCTTCTTAACCAAGTCCTCCAAAACTTTGCAAGCTTTGAAATGAATTTTTTCAAAATTTTGCACAACAGTCTACAAATAAGCAGAAGTGTTCTCATATATATATATATTTATGTATATATACACACATACACATATATATGTGTGTGTGTGTATGAGGGAGAAAGTATTTTAAAGTAATTTTGTAAAATATAGCACACACTGCAAAAGTAACAGACTACTGAGATGGAGGATGTTTATAGTTCATTACCATTGGATAAAGATAATGTTTTAAGAGAGTTTCACAAGGCTATCAGCAATGAGACCCTCCACTCTAAAGCAAGACTTTTGAGAAGGCTGAGAGCTATTTTAGGGCCTCCTGTCATTGTCATGACCCTCTTTTTACCTCTCCAACAACCTCCCCCCTTTCAACCCTCCCTCCTTCTCTCCATCTCCCCCACTTTCTCAGACAGAAGAGGACTCTGCAGCTTCTAAGTGATGGTGAAGGAGTCACCCCGGTGGAACTGATGCCCCCGATCAGCGATGGGCTGGAAAAGCATAAAGACAGAACAGGAAGGGGTGGAGGGCGGGGAGAAAGAGGAGAACGCTGAGACAGCACTTTCCTCAACCCACAGAGGGAGAGAGAGAGGGCAGTGGAGGAGGTACATATAGAGAGGTAAAGAGGGGGAGAAAGAAGAGGGAGGGGTCTCATTTATGATTAAAAGATAGGCCAGATAACCCTGTGAGCCAGCCCATCATTCTCCTTTAAAATGAGGTTCTAATGGCATCAGGGGAGGAAGGGGAGGCTTGGGCATCATTAACCAGAATCTCTGAATCCTTAACTCAGGGTAGGGTACCACTCGCCTGGGGAAAGAAACCACCTAAACTGCCTCGGAGCTGTGGATAATGGTGAGGAGCGCGCACTGAGTGAAAAAAATCTATGGTCACTGCATGCATATTGTTAAGTCTTACTGTGTGTCTGCACAGGATCGGGAAATGCCTGGAGCCATAGATATTAGAGGATGTTATGTGCGTGTGCATGTCACTGTATAGCTGTATATGTGTATGTGTGTGTCTGAGAGTGTGTGTGTCACTGCATGTCCGCCATCGCTGAGTCTCTCTTCAACATGTCGCTCCTAATGAGTAGGTGATTAACGATAATGTATCTCATTAGTTAAAACAGGTTTAATAATGACACAAAGTGCTACTATGCTAGAACCACCACTCTATACAGCCCTCTTAAATAAAGGTGGCTCCATTCTAGCTTAAGCTTAGTTTGCAGTTTTCATTCCCCTTTACAGAAAAAAGCAAACAAGTTATCTCTGATGCCATGCCTGATTTTGAGATGTTAATTATTTTAGGGTTTTTGAAAAATTTCACAGAAACACACAGTTTTTTCATCATTTAATTTTTTTTTTTAAGTATTGGTTTATAACAATTTTCACCCAGATTTGAATTCTTCACACCCTGTCTCAAGAACATATCCTGATGCCTGTAGTTCCCATTAAACAATGTCTTTTTGTTTTGTTTACGGCTCAGAAAATACTTCTCATTATAGAAAGTGAAGAGAAAAATGGGGCATAAATAAAGGAAGTCTGCTGATCACGCAGTGGAGTAAGATGAGACATAGGTGCCCTCTAGGCAAGTATAAAAACAGTAATAACAACTGATACATGGCACAAGCTAACAAGGACATAGAAAACCCCTTTTTTCCCTTTACATTTTCTTTCTTTTCTCCACATGTACCCTATCCCCACCTTT
The DNA here is from genome assembly GCA_029783645.1 of Ctenochaetus hawaiiensis. Taxonomy (NCBI): domain Eukaryota; kingdom Metazoa; phylum Chordata; class Actinopteri; order Acanthuriformes; family Acanthuridae; genus Ctenochaetus; species Ctenochaetus hawaiiensis. The sequence goes on from JAPZDY010000021.1 coordinate 7,656,756, forward strand.
TCTATCTTTGTTCCACACTGTCAGTACCTTCTCACTTCTTTCTTTTTTCTTTTTTGCCCCGGCTTCCTTCAAATTAGTCCCTCTTCTGTCTGTGCAAAGGTCAAGACATTGTACAGACTCCCCAGTCTGTCTTACAGCCTCGGTCCAGAGGAATGCTAACAGTTTGCAACATGACCCAGTGTCTCACCAGTGCTACCCAAACAGGACAGTCCAGCCACCCTGAAACCTACACCGTGAATGTTTCCATCACTCATTGAGATATCTGTATCTTTATAGCTAGGAATCATCCATATTTTACCACCCCTTCTCCAGCTGCCCCTATAACTCTTGCTTTGCTGGGTCTCAAAAAAACATATCCATCTTATTTTGGTACCCATATCTACACAATGTTCAGTCTGAAAGAAGATACAGAGAGGCAGTTAACATGAAGCCACTGGAGGAGATGATGTACAACGCTTTCCATTTCTGACAACATTTTATCAGCTTGGGAACTAACTGCTAAGGAGCAAATGGGTTGTACAAGACAATACCTAAAACTGTTAATACTTAATAGCCAACTTCTTTCATCATACTTAATAAAGGTGAACTACATGTTGTGATGATAGTCATTTTCTTCTTACAAATTGCTTACACTTCATCATCCAAAAAGACACATTTTATTTCTTATGCTTTGATTTATGTATTAGTTATGTGAACATCCATAAGCATGGACAGTTGACAGTTTCTACTTCCTATTGAATACTCAATGAAAAATGACATCAAGTTAGTTGTGGAAATTATTAGCTATCTTTATTAATTACTATATAAAGAAATGTTTTAAAATAAAGCCAACCTCTGTTATGGTTCTTGGAATAGCAAGATATACCAAAACCTGGGAACATAACAACCAAAATTAACACGGCTAAATATGACCATAAAATATGCTTTCAGTGAACTGACCACTTAAATATCCCGTGGACACGTCAATGATACCAGGATTAGCTACAGGTTGAGTTTAGGATGCATAATTAACTTTAGTGCAGTGCACCTGTGACAAGCCACAGAATAGCATGTGAAACATTTATTGTGTTGCTAATAGCTGTGGACAGACAAACATTGATATTTAATGTGTGACTGCAGTCCAGAGGATTAGCATAAACTTTTATAACAGTTAACAGAAGTGAGTTTACCAAGACAGTCCTGAAGAATCTGTTTTTGGATTAATTCCTTCGTAATTTACAAAGACAGCATCCCTGGGTTGTTGCCTGTGGTTAAACTCAATGCATAGGATTTTACAACAGCAAACTGGTGAGTAATGTCACATTTCTTAATGTGTGTCGATAAACAAGGTATGGGTACATCAACATGCATAAAGGAGTTAGAAAGCAGTATATTACTGTGGTGAATTTTACTATGTTAATGGTTAACTTGGTCATATAACACCACAATAACTAACGCCGGCTAGCTGGACAGGTAACGTAGCTAACTTAGTTCACTCAGCTAACATAGCTAACTCGACACTGATCTTCAGTCAGTGTCAGAAATGTCAATGACAATAAAGTGACCTGTATTTTATTAATTGTTGAGTACAAAATGGAGCAACAGCTAAAACTTTGTTGGCAACAATGTTGCATTATTTTGAAAATTGGAGAGTTTGCTCTGGCTAGCCAGCGAGCTAGGAAACTAGGTAGCTAACAAGTTACAATTGTGTGGGATAAAATGTACAAAGCATTTGTGAGGGGTGTCAGCAGAGAAGGATGTACTAATGTCTGGTTCAAAAGTCGCTAAGCCAACTTTTAGCAGACATTCATCACTGTAGCAAAAAGCATAAGAGCAGCCTTCACTGCTTTCATCAAGGTTGGGTTTGTGGGTTGCGTCTTGCTACACACCGCTATGAAGTACATCTTACAATGCTTTGCCTAGCAAAATGAGAGTGACACATGACTTCTCAAATGATGATTTGAATAATCAACTCTTAGCTTCCGGTTCTAATTTTAAACATAACCACCTGCTGAATTGGTTAGAATTGATGTACTGCCTCAGAATAAAATGAATTATGTTTTTGGTACTTATATACAATCAGTGGCGGGCCGTGCATTTTACACCTAGGCCTTCAGTTGATCTCTGTCTATCAATCCACCCCTCAATAACTAT
>JAPZDY010000021.1:7665916-7683493 GCA_029783645.1 Ctenochaetus hawaiiensis
CTCTTTCTCTCTTTCTCTCTCTCTCTCACACACACACACACACACACACACACACACACACGCACACACACACAGTTTGCACTTTCTGTCTTGCTCTTTCTCACTGCTGCCCTTTCACTATCAGCTCACACACTGCAACCCAATCCATGCAGAGAGTCATTCACTCTGTCGGTCAGTGTGTGAGTGTCACTGAGTGAGTTCACAGCATTTCTTCTGTGTGTGTTGCAGTGCTGCCCACATGTAACTGCACACTTGCAGTCATCTTCTTAACATATTTTAATTTTTTACTCTCGTGGTGAAGAGTGATTAACAATATCACAATATTTTTTTAAGTTTTTATATCAGGTTGAGCAATCACCAGTTTAAATGGCAAATTCATTAACCAATTATAAACTAAACAGAAGGTTTGTCCCCATATATCAAAAGATCGAGTAAGAGGCTGTAGGTGCTGGTATTCAATTAATATAATGTCTAAATGCGAAAAAAACAGTAATAATATTTTTAGCAGAGTAAAATCAAGGCTTTGGCAAAGTAAAGCAAAACTCAAATTTTTTTGCAGACATGATCAAAACATTTTTGTCTTGAAGCCAAACTTAATGTAAAATACATATACAAACACTTAAATGCTAATGTCTAAGAGAGAAAAAAATCTGAATGGGCCTCTATATGGATGCTAAAATGTAAAAATGATTGATTTTTGAAATTAAGCACCAAATTACAGAACAAAAGAAGGAACCACAAAAGTAAAGAAAAAGTCGAAGAAAGAAAATGCCCTCTGTAAAATTTTTAGTCCATGAGGCAAGGTGCAAGAGTTTTTGTCAGGAATGTTGCATATTGTTTATCTGAAACACACAGTTGTAAAGTGACATTTAGTTCTCAGACACAATAAATGACATTAAAATAATGTTGTAGGCTGCAGATGTTTTTACAAGACAAAGACAGACAAAGAGAGTCATGAATGAGAGAAGCCATATACCAATATTTGATAGAAGGCTTCTATTAGTGGTTGAATTATAGGTCACAAATTTACTGAGCCCTGGGTGAAGCCGCTGAGTGATGCAGTGTCAGATGCTGTCATTTCATTAGAGAAGGTGTTAATGGTTTGAAATAGTGATGATCTCATTTAGAGCAGAACATGCTAGCATTAATGGCAGCCTTGTGAGCATGGCACATCTAGGTTAAATCATTTTCACAGATTTCAAATGTTTTAAATATTCACAGATCATATACAGTTTTTTGCTATTTGACAGGCTATAATATACCAAAAAGTATTTCATTTTTTACATTTAAAAAAGTCTCATCTATGTACACTTCAGCAACGCAATCAGTGTATTTATCTGACTACAATGTTCATGTGGCTGTTATGGGCTCTGAATGGCCCCTTAAGATAACTTGCAACTTAAAATGTAATGTATGAAATACATGCATGTGTTTTAAATTAACATCATACTAGGATATGAACACTCCTGCTCTCTGGAATATTGTGAGTTGAGTACCTCAAGGTAAATGCTGTTGATACACAAGTTGTTAGTGCCGGTTAAAGCTTTATGCAGTTAAATGGGCAGTGATGAGCGTATTTGTCAACACATGCAGTCTCCTACTGCTGCGAACAGCAACACTTCATGGCACAGCCAGAGTTCCATCTAACTAAGCACAATACAGTCATGGAAAGCATTAAAATCCCCCCAACTCACTCCATCACCATTTCCAAAGTGATCTGATGGAGATATTACCTAAATGGCTGGCAAGCTGTGGGCTGCTAACTAAATGCTAATATGTGTCAGAGCCTGGGTGAGGATTTATGGCTCACCATCTGCTCACCAGCATACAGTACAATGTTAGCTTACAATGTTAGCTTTGATCAAGACCTCCCTGTTCATTCCTCCCAATCATTCATCTGAGAAGGAATTAGCACCGAGTTCTTTCTCCTTTAACCTAATCTTGTTCTTCGCTGCAGAGCTCATTTAAATAATTATTAATTGGTATTCTGGGGTCTGGATATTTGTTTTTTAAAGCGTGCATGATAGTGCAATTAAAAACAATGTTGCTTTCTGATTTATAACATGATTAGGGGGCTTGCAAATGAATAGTCATTAAAACAGTAAGGCTCTAGTTTCATTAAATGAATAAAACAGCTTCTGTGTTAACTCTTTTCCCCATGAATTCAGCCACTTTTCAGCACTTTCAGTAAACACTGAGATCAACTTATTCAAAACGTATCTGACAGCACACTTTGTCTTTGAAAACATTGTGGAAAATGTCATTTAGGGTGAGCTTGTCTCTGTACTTATTGCTCAAACACTGTGTGACATTTAATAGAAGTCACATAATGAACTAACCATTTGCTAGTGATCTATATGGATCTGTGAGGGAAAATAGTGAACTTTGTGAAGAATTCCATCCAATCCATCTGTCCAAACAAGTTTATTCTAGCATTTGTCTTCCCAGAGAAACCTCCAGGCCGAGAGCGTGCCTAATGCCATTTGATGAAACAGTAAAGATTCTCCATATCTTTCCCACAGCAAAGGCTAATTGCTGTGCTGTAGTCAGATTTACGTCCTCCCCATTCTCCTTTATGCGTCAGGCATCTGTAAGCCCTCACGCTGCCAGTCTCTGAAGGGGTGTATGTTATGATCCCGTGTCAGCGAAATCAATCCTTATCAATTTTAAAGTTCAGGTTTTTATTTCATGGCTTTCAAGGGAGCGCCTCTCAAGCGAAAATGACTATTCCAGCTCTTTTTTTTTTCTGCCCCCACCTCTCTTCCCATCTGGGTCCATATTGATTGTCTGTGTGTGTGGCTCCCCTGTGATTTTTGCCCTGTAGCGGCCCTTCGACTGTTGTCAGCAAGTGCCTGAAGACACAGCTGAGTTAAAAATGCTAACTAGAGCCAGTGATCTGTCTCAATGCAGCTTCCCGACATTAACAAGCTCTGCCTGGCAATTGTCATGTCTCCACAGTGTCTGGAAAGAGACAGACAAAGGTCAGATGAGACACTACAGACAATAACCCTTTGCTTTATAAAGGATTGATGAACGTTTTCTTTTTTAAATGTCTATTAATCACAAAAATATTTTTCAAACAATTTCCGGTTCCTTTTCTCAGACTGTGATCATAACTGTCATTGTGAAGAATGAACATGTGTCCAAGATTTTGGGTCTGTCCTGAAAGGAATAAATAATTAGACGTTACCTCTAAACGCATGTGCACTGTTGTGTTTGAATGTGAATGAACGAAACTGTGTTAATGGTCAGACAAAAAATTTGCTGTGGTGATGGTGTGACTAAAGAGTCGGTTGGCTCTCTGAACTCGATTGTTAAGTTTAATCTCCTTCTTTGGCAACCAAACATGAATTGCCCACAACCTGTATATACAGGCATTGTGGCATTAGCTGAAATTATCCACGAATTTCCTTAACTTTCCCCCATTTTTTTTAGAAAAAAAAGTTAAATTCAGCCACATTTACTTTGCCCGTATTGTCTTGACCTGCTTTCTGTGCAACAACAGAGAAACAGTTCCTGATAGTACCAAGTCTAAGCATTTACTGGCAGCCAACAAAGTTTACCCCCTCGGTTTCTTTGACTCTTTTCCTTTTACAACTTGTGTCAGGTAAACATTGAAGTGCTAGAGATTAGGTGGAGGGGCTGCTGTCCACATTCTGTGTGAATAGGAGTGTGCGTGTGTGTGTGTACTGTGTGAGGGGTAGCTGTGAGGCCTCCAAACAGTAAACTAATGGTTCAGCGCTAAATGCCCACTAAGTGGGTGGGACAAGGATGGCCTGACCCCGCTGGCCTTCCCACCAGTCCCCTCTAACAGCTTGGCCTCGGGGTCAGCTCAATTTCCCCACTGCTGAGTGGTCATTACGGAGCACGGCTTTGATAAATGCTCACGGCTGCTGCTGCTCTTGCTGGCTAGAAGCACTGCACAAATCCCAGGCGCTGAAATCTCTACTGTGCAGTCATACAGACAGAGGGTAGGGAAAAGAGGTGGGGTAAAAGAAAGGACAAAAGGGAGAGAAAAGAGAAGGCAGAAGTCCTGGAGGATGGGAAGGAGGAAGAGAAACAACAGGAAATGGATCGGCAGAAGCCCAAACAATACTGGACCAAAAATCCCAACGTTTTGAGTTCGCACATAGTTAACATTCCCCAGCAACCTAATGATCTGAGTCTGCTCACATTTTTACTCAGACAGAAAAGGTGTGATGAGAAAAGATAGTAGAGGCAGTGAGGAGGAGAAACAAATCAGATAAAGATCGAGACACAGACCACAGTGACCGCCCCAGTCTCTCTGTGGCTCTCTCTGTCTTACTTCCACTGAGACAATGTTGATAAAAACCTCTGAATGCAATCATCTCACATTCTCCAAATGCACTGAATGCACCAAGGTGCAAGTTTGACAGTGCGGGGCACTCAGGTAGATTCGCTCTGCTGCTCTTCATGGCCTTTGTTCTCTGTATGACTTCATCTCCAAACTTTTGCTGCCAAGTTGACAATAGTAGTTACAATTCAAAACCACACACAGTGTTGTAAAGTCTTGTAAATTTAGAGTTTTTGTTTGATTATTTTTAACTAAGACTGAAGTATCCAGTTTTGCTGATTAACAAGCATTTTTCCAAAGCAGCATAAGGAGTTTACAGCGTGAACACTAACCAAAATGCCACCTAAAACTCCACTACTTTCATACAAACCAAGGCTTTAGGTGGCTCAGTGGCCCCCAATTGTAAGCAAAAAGTTGAAAGCAGAGGAAAGCTCTGTGGCCACTGTGTTTTAAGAAGAAGGGGCCATGCTAACTAGCACAACATTAACTCACTCCAAAGGTCTTTAATAGTGTAATTAGACATCAGGACATGCCAAAAAGCAGCACAGTGACAGTATCAACTGTTACACTGCTCTGCAAGCAAAAATCTACGTCTTTTATTCACAAATTATCAATATTCTGACCTCGTATTAAAATTTTCCCCAAAGCAAGGTTCTGAAAATGTAATTAACAGCTCACCTCACCTCACAGCATAGGGGAAAAAATCTGAACCTATTCAAAATAAAGCCAGCTGTTTAACCCTATATGGTATACGACTAAAAATGATTATTTTAAGGAAAAAATACACTTTTCTTTCTCTTTTTTTTCTTTAAGGAACCTTGCTTGAGGGGACTCCACATTCCAGTCTGACTTAAACTCTACAAGGCTTATTTGTTCCACCATTATAAAAGACTGTGCCATGACCACTGGGAACATAAACCATGGCGATCCAAGAGAGGGTGAGTGTTTATGGTATTCTCTTTGTTTGTGTTTGTGAACCACACAATAAGGTCGAGTTGATTACACACTCATACAAAAACACACACCCCAAAACAATCAAGAGGATCCCTTGATGGCTTCATTTTGTCCCACAATGACAGTGATTAACCTGAAAAGACAAACCAGAGATTACACGTAAACAAATGTCAGAGGGTTGAAAAAAAGGAAAAAGCAAATATCTTTGGCGAGCCCCCTCTCCCCTGTCCCTGTCTTTTTGTCTTCAGTCGTCAGTCTCATGACCTTCTGACTTTGTATCTCTTGTTAACTTTTTTACCTCTTTAGATTATAGGAAAATGATTGTAGTCTTTAACACATCACTATTGCATAGAATTGTTCAGGCAAAACATGGCTGTATGTTATGCTGCTACATGAGGCAACAGGTGTGGCACAAATATGGGCCTTAGGATCTAAGCATAATATCTGTCTGCATTCTCTTGCTATCAGTGAAACACACCTACCATAGCCCCACCACCACAATTAAGCACTCTGCGACAGTGAAACAGTGAAATGTGAAAAAACTCTCACACATCGTCGCTGTACATGCTGTCTGCCCCCTTCTTGGTACAATGAAAACCAGGATTCATCTGTGAAGAGAGTTCTTCTCTGACAGATAAGATGCCAATGATGTGAGCATCTGCCTACGTAAGTTGGTTATGGCGACAAACTGCAGTCACGTCAAGACCCTGGTGAGGATGACGGACATGCAGATGAGCTTTCCTGAGACAGTTCCTAACAGTTTGTGCAGACATTCTTTGGTTGGCAAACCAACTGTAGCATCAGCTGTCTGGGTGGCTGTCTCAGACAATCTTGCAGGTTAAGAAGTCTGGGCTGGCATGATTACACAACATCTGTGGTTGTGAGGCCGGTCGGATATACTGTCAAACTTTCTGAAACATCGCTGGAGATGGCTTATTGTGGAAGAAACCTTCAAATCCTGGGCAAAATCTCTGGTGGACACTCCTGTAGTCAGCAGCATCTGTGGCATTGTGTTGTGCACTTAAACAATTTTAGTGTGACATTTTATTGTGACCAGCCTAAGGCACCTATGCAATAACAATCAGCATCTTGATATGCCACACCTGTCGGATGGAAGGATTATCTTGTCAAAGAAGTGCTCACTGATAAGGATTTAAACAAATTTGTGAACAAAAATTAAAAGAAAAAAGCCTTTGTGCCTTGAAAAAAATCATTCTCAAAAAGCCAACTCATGAAAAATGGGAGAAAAAAAGCTTTGTGTTTATGCATGTGTTCAGTCTGGTGAAGTAATACTGATAAACAACCTTAGCTACATCTTTTGGATTTGGTTCATGGTATGGGCCCTAAATATAATACCATGGTGCCCCTTTATCAGAACCATGGTGCAACATTTTCACAGTTATTTTTACCTTTGCTGTTACTACAGCACTTTAAATGACATGGCTACTATAATGGTAAAACTTAAACCATTATCCTTTACATTAACATAACATAGTACCATTTATAGAACATGGCAGGTGTATGTATTAGTGCAAGTGTGATACATGCATGTGCGGGTGTATGAATGTGTGAATGTCTTAGAGCCTCGAAGAGATTGATGTGGTGCAGCGAGCTAAAGTAGTCTCACACCTCCCCAGCTGCTCTGTCTGAGACCGAGGCCTGCTGGTTCACTTACTGTCTGAAAGTGAGCAGAGCCATACATAAGGTTAGGCTTTTACGAAATATTAAACCTATAAGCCCCCCTCATGGCTGTTGGTATATGCTATAAGCCTCCATCATGGCTGATTTTCTATCTATCACTGAACAAAGATGTAATGTGTTACCATTCTTCAACATGCTGGATATAATAAAACTATTAGCTTGATGACTCTGGAACCATGCCACTGCTGCACTGCACAACTCCTGAGGCATTTACACATCTTATTTAGCCCAATTACTGTTTCAAATGGTAGCAGCAGATTTACAGTAGATACTAAAATTGAAGATAACTTCTGATTTTTCATGCTTTCAAGTTGTCATGAAAACAAGTTTCCTAGGCCTATTAGTATAAAAACCAGAAATGCAAAAGTTTTGATGACAATTATTCTTCTCACACAGGTATAATATGTAAACATAAGACTTTTTTATTATGAATGTTTTTTTATGACAGTTTTCATACATATCTTGAATCATAAGTCTGCATTCATAATCTGCTGTCCCTCTCTTTTTATCACATCTTAAATTCCTTTTTAACGGGGGTTTCTCACAGAATTTGACAGAAATGGCCCTAAAGAACTAGCATTTTGTATAAAAAACTGTCTCTAAATCTAAGGCATATGAGTTAATGCAAGCCAAATGTTGGACATTGTTGACACACTTTTTTGTACTGTATTTGCATTTGTGTGTAAATTTACAGACTCACTTAAACATGAATTAACAACAGCTCAGACTCTGAAAACAAACTCTTTTGGACATGAAACTAAACAAAAGTATCCAAGCACTACATTATTGTCTTTGAACTCGGAGAGTTGAAAGACTCTGTGGCTGTGCAGTGGTATGTTTAGTACACATGTGATATCTGTTTGTTTTGTCAGAAATGAACAAGATGCCTTGGAGCACACAGCCGTTATTTTAACACCTTGTCTGCATGTTCACTAGCACCCCAGATGAGGGTTTTCTCGTGTCTTGAATCTGTTACACTCTCAGTGTACTCTCTATGACCGCTAAACCCTGCAAGGGAGCTGATGTTGCTTATTTAGCTTCAGAGCCAGATAAGCTCTAGATTGATAGATTATAGATTAGCTAGCTAGATTGTGTGTTATAGGTGCCAATGATGTAGAATATACTATAAACTGCAAAGTCCCTTTTCTGACGCTCGGTATGGCATCACCAGAGTGTCTGTTTTGGTTGTTTGGTTTTATATTATATGTGTGTCATTTATGTTTAGAATTTTAAAATTTGATGCGTTTAATTTCAGTTTCTGAGTATTCTTAACTATTAAAAATTATATGCTCTTCCAGTGAGTGTATTAACTGTATTACACTCCTATTTTTATATCAGTGGCATAAAATGTCTCTAATTACTATAATGTTTATAGTTTATAATTTTTTCTGGGACATTTTATTGCATGACAGAAACATTTATCTTGAAAGGAAAATTTCATACATATTTCTATGAAGACATGATTCTAAGAAAAAAAACAAGGTGCAAATTGTTGTTAAGTGGTCTCTGAAAGAACACTGTGCGGTTTCAGGAAAGGGTGAGCTAACAGCTTCACCATTAAGCTATTTTTTTCTGTATTTGTTGCACTATTTGGTATAAACTATGCTACTCTGATGTACATCATCCCCAACCTTAAATATAACTGCTAAACTAGCACACAGGACATTCATTTTTCTGTTATCATGCAGCTTGTACACATTAGCTTGTCAGAAAGTGTCAGTGTATCTGTCACTGTGACTGTTTGTGTGTTTGTCAGCAGGGCTAAGTGTGTTTGCATGTGTAGTTACTGTGTCTGGTATGAGAGAGTGGGAGGGAGGGGGAGGGGGGAAGGAGGCGGGGCCGCAAAGGTAACAGATTGGCTGTGAAATATTGTGGAGTCTGCCAGTTGCACCGTGATGTATTGGGAATCACTCGCTCGCTAATTACCTTAAATTAACAGTAGAGTTGGGTGTGACAGTTCACGTAACTGTTTTTTTCTGCTGCTACAGATGAATGGGTTCGGGGAGTTAATGCCAGAATGCTGTTGACAATCGAATTCTCCTTCTAACTCCCTTAAATCAATTCCTCTCTCTCTACATATGAGCAGGAAGGAGATCTAGATGGGCCAGTGATTATATGACAAGGTTCAGAGATTTCTGTGTCACTGATGCAGCTTTTAGATAAATAATTACATGATATCTTTATCTGTTTATAAGTGACCATCTTTATTTCTTTCATAAAGTGTGAATAGAAGATGGTTCTGAACATGTGGGACCCATACAATACTGTTTTGAGAAAACAAACCCAGGAAGAGCCGGGCTCTTGCTGTTGCTGTGGACACTTGTCTCTTGTTGTAAAGCTTCAGAAATGTGTGCTTTTCTGCAGTTTATGCATTCATGAATGCACATTTATGTTTCTGTGTGGACGTCCATTTACATTACATCACTGGAGTGTGAGCCACAAGTCAGCAGAGTATATTTTCGCAAGCACACACATAATACACACTTACACAGTATATTATCTCCAGCCCAGCCTAAAGAGAGCTCAGGGAGGATTTGTGGGTCTGTGGAAAGGACCAAGAAAAATGTTTTCTGATAAATTATTCACAATCCCACAATCCCTTTTGGGCAGAGTGTTGCATCGCGCTGTGTGACGCATTACACCTTCACATCTCTGGCTCTCCCTCTCTCCCTCTCGCCCTCCTCTTTCCTTCCCTCCATCACTCTCTCACTCTTTCAATGTGCCCTTTTCCTCTCTGTGTCTCTGTTCTTTTCCTCTCTTGCTCACTTTTTTGTGTTCTGCGACACCAGGCCTCACGCCCCGAGAGAAGGGCCCAGTTCTCGAGCAAGCTGTCGCTGATAATGGTGGCAATTAATAACATGTCATAATCCTGCAGAGAGAGAAAGTGTGTGTGTGTGTGTGTGTGTGTACAGCCAACACCCTGGACTGGGAGTGTATGTTTCAGAGTGAATTTACGCTTATGTTTTCGTATTGGTTGTGTTTGAGGTAGAAGGACGTAAGTCTTTTTGTATGTAAATACATAATGAATTGACATGTCCTGTAAGGGCTTATGTGAGTTCATAGTTATGGTATAGGCCCAGTGATTGTGTGCAAATGTGCATGTGTGTGTGAATCCATGTATTGTGACGCAGTGAGAAAGAAAAAGAGACAGAGAGAGAGATGGGTTTAGCAGCTGCAGGTCTTTAGTACATCTAATGCTTAGTGGACACAGGTGTTGTACACATCTGAGGTCACAGCTTCTTGCACTCACATACACACACAAATCCACGCAAACACACACACATAGACACAGGGCTTCAGAGTGTCGGTCCACTGCCAAGCCACAGGCCAAGTCACACTATACTGATACATAACTGAACATAGAGTTATACTGAGCAGAAGGTGCACTTTCCTCTGTAAGTTGTCAGTTTCCTCTTAACCTGTATCATCAACATTCAGTATGATAGTATTTAAAGTGGCATCCATGCCATAACCTGAAAAAAACAAAAAAAGTAAAACTAGAGGATACAAACTATAACATGCAATGTTCATTGAGTCACATTTAATGAGAGGATTGGTAGTTATCAATACAAATGATCAATAATAGCAAAGGTGCTACATCTTATTTGTCACTGAAGAATATTGATTTCTTTAAAATTAAATTAAGATATTACAGGCTTTAGTAGTTTTTAATTTATTTTTGTTGCTCAAATGTCAGCAGCACCAAAATTGCTTACTTTTAATCCATAATAAAGTCACACATTAAGCTATTATTTAATCTTGCATATAGTCAAAACTGATTGAGCCTTAACTTAGGATTAATTAAATAATGAAAGTTTTAATTAATAACAAAGCAAATCTCTGTTGCTATGTCGCTCACACTCCTCAGGCACAAAATTGTAATACAGAGATCTTAATCAGTGTTGCAGCTGGCCATCAGTGGCTTTTTCAGGACTGTGGACTTTTAATTGAGCCAAAGTAAAAAAAGGAAAGTGGCCTATAAGTACTGACAAAGAAAGAAAATGGTAGTACAACTTTGAGAGCTTCTTCTCTATGTGTTGCTGTTCTATGTACATGCAGCCACCAGGTCCCCTTCTCCAGGTGCACAGGCGTGTATAGACACTGCATGCCTGTTGTGCCTCCCCTCGCCTCAGTGCAAACTGCAGCAGACAGGTGTGACTCTGAATACCTTTCTTTAGGCCATGCACACTCAATTATGCAGAAATACACTTATGTCGTCCTATACACCTAAAATATAATTGTATGCAAAAGGACTGATGTTCATGCAATATTGGTTGATCAATACGTCATTTCCATATTATCACAAGTTTTCTTTTTTTATCACTCAAGCAGCATCACACACCCTCTCTTAAATACAATAAATATACAAACACATAAAACAACCTAGTAGCTTTGATGACTCTCTGTGACTGAGGTGCCTTTGCAGTCCAGGCATGTCTGTATTCCCTGGTGTTGTAGTGTGATAAAATAACAGGTCTAAGGGAGGACAAACTCAGTGGTGTGGCAAGATCAGAGAGCAGCGTGTAACATTCCTTCGTCAGACTCCACTTGTCTGTCTTACAACAGCTCAGCTCACACAGATACATATTAATTTAGCAGTATTAAGAATTACGACTAGTCACAGGTAAAGAACAATCACAGCTTTTGACAGCTGCCACAAAATTATTTTGCCTTGAGAGGAACTGATGTAAATTTAAATTCTGTTCAATTTAAAGCATTAAATTAATTAATTGCTCAGCAGTTGATTGAGACACTTAGCTTTGTTTTACTATTCTCATTATTTAATGTAAAGTTTGACAAAATAAAACAGCAACTTAGCAAAAGGGCTTAAATTTCCTGTGTATGTGTGTATTCATTTAAATTTTGTGAGTACTTAAAATTTAATTATTACGACAATAACTAGACCATCTTGCAAATTGGACTGTTCTACCCCATTTCATTACTACTTTTTTACATGAGTACCCATACTCATGGATTGGACCGCAACCAGTCCTCAAACTCAGCCTTTATTATGATCTCAATTCCACACTTGTAAAGTTTTTTGACTGGATCTTGCTTGGTTGTGATGTTACTGCATTGACAATCTTGAAATGAGGGTAAATATTCACTGCATTAACAGAAAACCTGCTATTTTATGAATCATTATTTGGACATGACTGGCTCAACCCCTCTTACCTCTGACTCAACCCCTGTCTTGTGAGGCTAATACTTATTGAAGAAACGCTCCTCCTCTTGGTTCAAATGAAGTCTAACCCCTTCATCCTTGTGCGACACTGAAGTGTTGATTTAGTCACCTACCCATAACACCACTACAAAGCTTCTTGCAAGCCCTGCATGCCCCTGCCCTAAACAAGCAAAGTTTACAAACCTCTGGCAATTTGTACACTCCTGTTAGTGGCCATGGGAGGTGCATTAGTAACTGTCAATGCGCCCTGCCCGATACACTGCTCTCATTTGACCCAATTCATTCCAGTGGGTGTGTCCCAGTGGCAGTGATATATACCCCCTATGATTTTACTGATGTATAATCACTCAGCGCTCTCACAACCCACAGTTATCTTTACCTCAATAGGCTGAGGAAACAATGAGAGCGCCATACATAAGCTTTCCAAGAGGTTGGGGCAAGAGGGGGGTTGTTGAGGTGCGTAGGCGTGTATGGTAGGGGATACTGTACTGTGGATAGCAACAACTTGTGTGCCATTTCTTATGGCAGTCTATCTGGTGGAGACGGAACATTATGGAGCTTCCAGTCACTATTGATGTTGATGTTAAGCCACTGCTAATGACTATGAAGTCTGATTCTAATATCTTGCTGGATTTTAGATGTCACAACTGAATGTAAACAGGTTTTGTGTGATACTGGTACAAGAGGTTTGTGTGTGTGCACTTGGAATCTGAAAGTACTTTAAGATAGACAAGAGTGAGGTATTCCTTACACTTTATAAAGCAGCATATAAATACTGCAACTAACACATCCCATAGTCTTCCTTTTCCTATTCACTATAAATGTGTTGAAGGACTGAAGCACTTGTTGCGGCATCACTGGTTAAGGGGATATGGGAGAAAATTAAAAAATCCACAGCATAGAAGGCAAACACATGCATGATCTAAAAAATAAATAAAAGGTTTAGGGCTTCAGTGACCTTAAATGTAAAGTCTAGACTCAGTTGATTTTTTTATAACAACAGTTTTATAGTCAAATGTGGAAGGTCTGCAGGAAAACTTTTAAGTACTCTAGTAAGTCGTCAAATGGTCTGCCCTTTTTTTTTAAATATTTTTTTTCCCATCTATCATCCCTTTTTCTGCACTTTGTATGAGCTGCTGTTCCTCTCAAATAACTCTTTCTAGGAGAACCTGAATGAGGTAACATTTGTAATCCATCCAGTAGGTTCTGCTTGGTTTCCTGATCACGTTTGAAACACCTTAACTGGCTCATTTTAACAAATAAGAACAATAGGTTTGCTTGCTTACTTTTTGGATGTTCAGGCTCTGTATTTCAGGTTAGTAGAGTACTTAATGTGGTAAATGACCTACAGACCATCTAATAACAGGGATAATCCATCTTATCAATAGCTTATTCTTGCAGGTGTGAAACACTGGAGGATTTTATCATTCTCTCTAGTCAGCTCAGTGTGCCTGTAAGACATTTGGGTTAGGGTTAAAGGCTATAGTACAACCTTACTTCCCCACGTAAAAGAAAATGTAATTTAATTTTGCTATATTTTGTGTTTAAATATGTTGATATAGCTCATCAGTAAGTATTCTTCATTTTTTGCATCATTTCATGATCGCTGCTTGACTTTAAGAGGTGGACAGTAGGGTTAAAATCCAAGGAAAGTGGATGACTGTAGAGCAGAGCTGGTTTAGGTAGCTGGATGGGAATGAGATAGAAAAGGCTGTCTGACCCAGAGCCGTCCCGGTGATTGTCCCTGGATGAAATTACTCTTCACCATAGATGCGGGAGTGCTGGGATAAATGTTCACCAGCGTGCATCTCAGATTGGCTCCACATTGTTGCCGCGAAAGTACATTCTGTTTTCCCCTGCGTGCCTGAAGCGCTCCCCTCATTCCTTTTGCTGCATGTTTGTTATTCTTATGGCATGGTGGACAGCTCCCAGTATGAGAAATGCATGAGATTCATCCTCGCGCCCCCCGACCCCAATGCAAAACCACAGCCTCCGTCCTGCCGAGCTGTTTCATCCCACACCCATCTGCACTGTCTCTCTATTGCTCTGCATAGCATAGCATAAATCACACCATGCAAGAGCTCTTGCTCAGCCCCCAGAGTCGTACCCTTTCTGCCCATGTTACATTGTATTCACAGATTTAGTGGCATTGTAAATAGATAAACACAAGCAACATCTATCAATGCAACTCGAAGAGAGGTCTGTAATCAGAGTGCGGGGCCCACGTCCAGCGAGGGCTATCTCCATTTACCTTGGGATAAATCCATCGGTGTGACCACCACAGGCACGCTGGAGGAGCCTGACAAATCACCCCAGTCAGACCACCGGGCTGCTGGGCCTTATTGGCCTGGCCTTTAAGTGGTCTCCCCCTTCAGCGCAAAGGATGGGCCCTGTCAAGCATGGCCAGATTAAAAAGCATACTTTGAAAGAAATGATTTGTTATTAGAAAATGCCCAGTGGTGAATCTTTAGGCTAGGAAGCAAGTATGTAAGACAGGGGTGAAGGATGTGTCACCTATGTGTTGTCTAAGGTGCTTACATCCACCTGCTTACTTGTGTCAGTTTCTCTTGCTTGCTTTCTTTCTCCCCTTTCTCTCATAGTGCTTAGCTCTCTCTCTCTCTCTGTGCACAGTGTGTGCGTGAATGCATTCAAGGGATTTTGAATGAAATGGAACCAGGCTATCTGGGTTAGGGGGATGGGTAGCGAGGGGCTTGGATGGGTTAAGAAAATCTGTTACACTACTGAGTAGGGTTTAAGGGGTAAACAAAGGCAGACATAATCAGTCAGAGAGCAGGACAATAGTTGGATGTTTTATCTCAAAAGCAGGGAGATTGTCATCAGAGTGTCTTAAACAGACATACCAATAAATGTTGATAACACGTGCAAATATTTAGTGTATCTAAATTACATAAATTGTATGTTTTTGGACTGTGGAGAAAACACGAACATTAAGGAAATATGTAAACTCTATACAACACCTCAGTACTCCACTTCAAGGTCACAACCAGAGGCTTCTTGCTGCAAAATGACAGTGTTAACCACTGAGCCTGTTGATGTACAATAATCCTCAGAGTATAGCCAGCATGGAGCATATTAGTATCTCCTTTCACTAGAAAAGGACAAAATTTCTTTAAGAAGATCATTGAAATTGAAAGGTGTGAATGTTATTAATGGAAATTCTCAGAATCTTAAGAAGTAAAAAAGAAAGAGAGGAGAAAGGTGTCACCATATAACTATAAACTTTCATCTACAGTAAATGTAGGAATTATTTTTGAATGCTCCTGAAAACATCAGTATGCATTTTTTGAGGACGACACTGTGCCTGTTGAAATCAGACAAGACAATCATCAGCATCTTCTCAAACTTCTCTTAAAACTTTCATTTATTTATTTAAAGTTAGGAATTCCTAATGGGTTTTAACTTTCTGCCTTTTAACATGTTCAGAGCTGCTTTTATTAACTGTTTTTCATCTTTTTTTCTAAAGCACTTTTTAGCCCTCTTAAGAAAGTGTTATATAAATAAAGTTTTATTACTAGCATTGCATTTTTTAACATTAGAAGCGATAACTAAAGATACATTATCAGCACTCTCAGGCAGTGATGTCTTACACTTTCTGTTGTTTGTGTCCTCTAAGGAAAGCTGAAGTTGAGCCCTGTTGTGGCTTTCGAACAGTTGTAGAACACAGTACACATTCTTTTTCCAATCTCCTTTAATCTGAGGGAGATGAAAAAGCATGTGAGGGGCATGCAGATATTTTGTAAACAACTACACGTTCACGTTCCTGTAAGTTTCATGCAGCATATTGCACTAATTTAGTGGTTTTCAAACGTATCATAGATTTTCTATGAAAAAGTAGTTAGATTTTTCAAAGATTTTGTCTCCATGTCCAACATTAATATGAATTTTGATTTAAGATGTGTCATAACAGAAAGTATGTGAAACCCATGACCAAAACAGTCAGTCATTTTTAAATGTACTACTAATGGCTGGAATTATAGTAGAGGGGAATAAGCCTATTTCCTTTTTGCTGGGGGACCCATGGAACCACCCTAAGAAACTCTAAGAGACCCCAAGACCCCACATTTAGAACCACTCAACTAATAATTTGGATAATAAGACCTCTTATTACCATGAATGACAACAGTCAGGTCTTGCAATACTTCTCTGGCCAAAGGAAAAAGTTGTGTGTCATTGTTTCAAGACTCAAGTATAATAAAGAATCGTCTTTCAAAGGCTACTTGTACGGATCATTGGGGAATTTGTTAGATATACGAGCTCCTGGTGCACTGACAGCATGGTTAAGAACAGGGCCAGGGCTGAGAGAAAATAAACATTATTTCTCTGTGGTTTACCTGACGTTTGACTTTGAGGGCTGAGATTTAGTGACACTTTTGCGCCAAACACTCAGTAGACACATGGCAGTAAATTATTTGAAGGTTGGGGGTATGCACAATCTTGCTGACAGAAAATATTAGGTGCTTTTTTTTCCTTGTGTATGTGTGTGTATGAGTGTGTGTTAGCAAGAGACAAAAAGACTTAGAGAGCAAGAGACCATGTGAGTGTTATATTGCCTGTTGTAGCCATTTCACACCTCAACGGTGCCCTATTGAAACTCCTCCAATGGACAGGATGCCCATTAAATACATTTCATTTGTGTTTGCATCGTTTCATTGAGTTAATCCTAAATATTTATTAGATGTGAGCTGTAAAAAATCTGTTCATTGGAAAGCTAGCCAGCAAGTTTGACACTTGGGACAGAGAAGGAGCAAGCCAGTTTTTCCACAGAGAGTTACACCATCTGTGCTCTGTACTTGCATGAGAATCAACGCAGAGAAAATACTAACTCCCCCTGCAGAGACAAAACTCTTAAAACAAACGAAACTGCTCCCATTTCATTATGACTGTAAAATACCCTGAGAGGAAATAGTTTTCAATCAGTTTTTCTTTTTTATTTTCCAGAGGCAAAAGAACAAGACCAAAAATGGAGACATTATAACAGAGAGAAATAAAACAGGAAAGTAGAAACAACTGTGCAAACATTTACTTAGAAATATTCAGCCGAACACCCGCTGGAAGCTGACCAAACATTTGCCCATCAAATCGAGTTGTTTGCAGATGAAATTCTCAGTTAGGGTCGAGGGCAGTGATGAGAGGAAGAGACAGGGAAACTATTTGTCATCGCTGGGTTACTCTGAGGTCCAGAGAGCATGGCCTTTTATCACAGTTTGAGACGCACACATACACACGCATAGTACATGTACTGTCTCTGCTCGTTCCTGACACTCTCATCCTGACACATACCTTCGCATACCTACACACACAGAGACAACACAGCTGGAGTTAAGGCTAAAGGTTACAGAATGTTACAGATATACAAGTAAACTGAAAGTGTTTGACGCAGGAGCTACAAATCCTGATAAAT
>JAPZDY010000021.1:7685963-7696335 GCA_029783645.1 Ctenochaetus hawaiiensis
AAAGTAACTCTCCAAGTATCATTATTTGGAAAAAGGTAAAAGTGTGGCTATGATTAACAATTTACATTTTAATTGGTTGTGTTGGGTTTGGTTTTGTTGATGGTGCAAGGAAAAAGACTAAAAACAAAATCTTCACTAGCTTTAACACACAATTTCATTCTTTCTAATTAAATACAACCTTAAAAATCACGTATGCAAAACCAAACCAAAATAGGAAGATTATACCATAACATATTTTAGGAGATGGTACATTCAGACTGAAAAAAACGAATCAAATCATCTATTTAAATAACAATAATAACACCTGGCAGTGTAACCCAGATGAAAAGAACAAACAGTTGCATTGAAACACATTACTAAACACTACAGGGAAAAAAAGGTGAAAGCCTGTGACATTTTCCATTCGTCCTGCCACACTTACCTTGGTCTTATTAGCCTATAAAATCATCATATTTGGTCCCTCTGTATTTGTTTGATTACATTTTCCTCCATACCACTGAAAATATGTGAGATGTTATGTTACACCCTATTGATTGCCGGTGTTAATTAAAATTTTAATTAAAGTTTTTTATGGTCTGCGTTTCTCTTGTGATAATAGTACAGAGAGTAGGGACCCTCACCTTCATAAATCTTATCTTTATTTGCGGCGGCTGGCCATCAACAAATACAACTGTGTACATAAAATTTTACTAACATTGATTTTGAAAATATTAATATTACTTTAAACACTGAAGATGCATTGTTCAATTTAGAACCGCAAAGCATAAAATCCTGGTGCTATAACTCAGTTAATGAACAGGAAAAGTCCATTACAAACCTATCAGTAGACGCATCATCTGATCCACATAAGCACCCATGATGGAAGCAGAATCATTTACTCTGAGCTGCACAGAAGACTCCTTTAGTAACAGCAGGCGATGTTTTGTGAAAACAATATGAGTTCAGATGAATGGCAGGTTTTTCCTGCGTCTAAGGAATACAGAGGACATTATGAAAACTATCCAAATTTCATTTCTGCCTCGTGTATCTATCATGTAGATCACCATATATAATTTTGTAGCTATCATTTAAAATGAAAACGCACCCAGGGTCAGGTGATGTAAGCTTATGCAAAGCAGAAAAATTGATGTGTCTGTCTTTCTTTAAATACTCGCCTTTTGTTCTTTAATGGAGTTAATTCTGTCGCAGTGTAATCATTTGTTATAATAAATGAACAAACATTTACCACATCCAATTTGTTGGACAAACTGTTTCTTCAGATTTTGATGCAGCCATGTTTTTCTTCTTCTCTTTAATAGCTATCACAAGACCAAAAACTTGTGTCTGGAGTCTAATTGTTTTTATTGAATGTACTTGGAGAAATGGAAGTATGTTTGTTTGTTTTTTCACCACTTTCATTCCAAGAAGCCCACAAAGAAGGAAATAAAATGACCAGACAGACAAACAGAGTAAAGACCAAAAGCAATGTGATGACAGAGACACATTATTGAGTAGTAAAAGCAATGGACAGACAGACAAGGCACTGTACTGGCTCATCTGTACCCAGCAGTGTGTGTTAATTAGAGGAATGTGAGTTTTAAATGAAGTGCTGAGTAGCGTGGAGCAGTAATGAACAGAGATTGGCCTGGCACTGAGTATTATGCTGGAGGCTTTATGGTATTTATGACCCAGGGGGCCTTGGCTTTATCCCTGTCCTGATGAATTTCACCCAACCCCAAAACATTACTCTTTTTTTATCTTTTATTATCTCTCTGCCTAATTCCATTTGAATCCCCCTCAAAACAGTATATTAATGGGAAAGTTTAGTTTGATTAAGACTTTATTTGATCTGTCACACATCTTTTACTGATAACCAATAAACTTTGAAATTTCAACTTAGAAATATTAGTTTCATACGCCATACAAATATCCTTTTCATCTTTGTCCAGTTACAGCATTATCAAGGTAATGCTTCCAACTAAAGGATTACTACACAAGTTCTTGGGGTAATTTTTGTGGATATTTGAAAGTGCACAAGCTCAAACAATCAGTTACAATCACTTATTTTGCAGAGTGCTGAGACTGAGCTATAGTGCATGGCTTGTTTGTTCCAACAACAAAAGAGAACAAAGACACATTTAAATGAGAATTTTTTACTTGCTTCAAGTGCAAATCTGCTGGTTTTGAGAATTTTTAATAGTTCCATGAAACTTTTCTGCAAAAGTTAAAGTGTTCTCAAGCTACTGTCAGATTTATTTATTTGTACCAAGAAAAGCAGCACCCAGTGCCAGATTAGAGAAGCTATTAAGACAGACGACTTTGCAGTTTATCCCCCCTTAGTTTTACCCCCTGCACCCTCACCATGCTGTTCTCTTCCAGGTCAAGCTGTAAAAAGAGCCATCCCGTTGGGAACGTCTTCCCAACAGGACTGCACCACGGGGGCATCATTGTCCCCCTGCCACCCTCCCTCCCACACAGGCCTGACTGATGCGTCCCAGCATTGTTTTCCAGGAGGATCATTGGGATCATTGAGTGGCATGTTGTTTTAAGGGCTAAGCTCTAACCGAATGACTCCATTGTGTGAGCCATTCTGCCCTCGGCTGCTAACAGCCCAGGGGCAGAGCTAAACAAGACGGACGCATTTACAGGCTCTATAATGAGCTCAGTGGTGTTGGGCTAAAACGAGGCTTTGAATGATTTGGGTTGCTCAGTTACAGAACATCATGAGATTAATAATTTTCTCTTAAATCTTTTTTAAAAAAAGGGGGCCCAAGGCCCAAGTGGTGGCTTTTCCCCTCCATTCAAGTGATAATATTCTTAAAATGATTTTATTGTTTGTTTATATTAGTGAAAGCTGGTGTTCATGCTAATGTACTACACTTTCCACTAATCATGTGACAGCAGTGTTGCCTCTAAATTTGAAGTCCTGACCTTAGACACCCCCAAACAAACAAGCAGGCTCATTCAACTTTAGCCCTTTGTTAAACAGAGGTACTATAATGAAGAACAGTAAATACGTCGGCTTTATTTTTATATATTGATCCAAACAACATCAGTATTATGCTGCTTCAGTGTGTGATTGTTAGGTAGCATTGAGGCTTTTTGGGAGCAAATGAGGCACAATCTGTAGCACAGTAGTGTAGCTATGCAGTTGCTCTAGCTCTCTTATAGTATACAGATGTCACTCTGCTAGCTTACTACCTCTGCTGCCGGATTAGCAGTGAAACAGTGTCCCCAAAAAGCATGTTCCTGAAATAGTAGCCATATGAAGAAAACACACAAAACTGTTCAGCCAGCTACAGTCTCAAATACACGTAAACCTGAAAGTCAGCACTGTAAACTTCAAACTAGACCCACATTATTTTCAATACTAAATTAGAAAATCGTATCCAATTATAAACATCACACAATTTGAATACCAGCAGAGGGAAATTTAAAACGCCACTTGACTGCATCTAGTATGGCCAACATGAATTCAACAGAAGTACAAAAATGTAAATATGGACATATACAGACACACACAGGGAATTATCACTTTTTTTACACACAAAAAATACACCCATACTCTCATGTAGGGACACATAAATTCTCACTCACACACATACACTTTGCATGAACTGTGTCTGATCAGCAATTTTTCTAGAGGTGAGTATTGACAGGTTTTGTTATTCATAGCATATTCAAGCTATTATATTTTCTCCTCTGCTGCCATAATGTTGCCAGTGTTGCGGAACACATTGGTAGCTATCATTCGCCGGCTCTTTTTAAAAAACGTCTTGAGGCGTGACATTATTACCCATGAGCCATAAGGAGCCTATTCAATGACCAAACAGGGCCGGTTGTTCCTTTTACGGCTGCCACGCTCTCAGTGAGCACCAGGGTTCAAAAGGGCATGGCCTCCCTGCCCTCACAACACGCAGACACCATCTTTTTATACCTCCTTTAATCGAAACAGTGTGTACTACATCACAGTTATGCTTTGGGCAAATTAAGGTCACTATATTGATTTCATATTTGTCATTATATGCCAGGCACTCGTATGCTCACAAATCGTCCTGTTTGCCACGTCCCTGTAGACATGTATCCCCCATCCTGCAGTATATCATCCTTCATAGAGCCATATTTGTGCAGGAAGTGCATTGTATCTTCCTTTGTTTTGGTGTAGCAGAGCTTTCTTGGCTTGGTCTGGAGTCACATTTCAAGGCTTCGTCCTTCCCAGGAGTCACTTAGAGCTATAAAGGAATCCAGTCGGCCGAGTGCTTTAAACATAGATTTGTTGTCTAGCATTTGTCAAAGGTCAACAGCAAACAAGCCCTTTGGTGGCCATTTAACACCACTGAACTTGTTCTTTTTCTCGCAGCGATTTGTGATTAGGAAATATCTCTAACTGCTCTCGGCCACTATGCTTGGCTCAAAAACAGGTGATTCATAACAGGGCTAAAAGGTCATGTCAAGTGGCATGTTAGTATTTCACTTAAACTTTGATTAAAGATTTTTGGGAAAGATGAGAAAACGACTTCATATCAGTGTGGTCCTCCCTCTTCTACCTCTGTGCCCAGGGTTCTATATTTCCTGCAGAAATCAATAAGGTGGGAACTGAGGAAACTATTGCCCTGCTCTCTCCGGGTGCAGCGCTCATTCATTCATCCTCAGCCTTTCTAATGGATTATGGGAGCTTGCAAGAGCATACAAAAACAGACAGAACTCCCTTTACCCTCCCTGCTATTCCTTTACAGCCTATTCTTAGCAACAAATGGTATGAGCCATTACACAGAAAAAAATCAAAATAGTTGATCAGATGTGTAATTCTCAGTGAGTTTTTTCATGAAAAATGTATGGCTAACTGTTTTTAATGAAAAAAAAAACAGCACAGTAGACAACTTTGCTCTAATTTCCTTGGCTAAGGAAACCTTGACATGGAGCAGTGGATAAAATTAAATTAGGAGGAGTAGCAAGTTTATTTCAGGTTTATGAAATCTCAATCTCCTGTTGCATTCTGTAGTTAAAATACTGCGGGAAGCCCCTGGCAGAAGATCTAGCTAAGAGTTAGAAGCATCAGCATATTATGGATATAATCAGATAATTGTATCTATGCAGAACTGAATAGACTTGTTGTTTCATAGGATTTACTACTGAGCAGCAAAATAAATTAAAGCAACAAAACCCCCTTTCTCTGAATTTAAGCATATCCTGGCAAATACTGCTCTTAAGAAAGCTGTTAAAATATTTCAGGCTATTATTTGTTTATCAAAAGTTAAAATACACTGTTTTGTCAGCCGCAGACTATTGCTTTGAAGCCTCGCCACCAGACTGCTGTGTCCGCATGGAGCCTGCTGTGGTTAACGGTGAGATATATTTTACCGTTTAGAGGACTCATGTAATGGCAGCAATAAGGAGGCACTTAAAGGTCCTTAAGAGCAGCTGCCTGTCAGCACAAACGGAAAACACGCACAGAACAAGCAGCACAATGAAATTTACACATGCTATCATTCCCTAGCCTCTGCTTTGTCTCACACAAACACATTAGTGTGAGGACAACCCAAACACACATGTACAAACACTTAAATATATGCATCAACATAATCACAGTGCTACAAGCCTCTACGAGATTCTGAATTATTCTGTATGCATAGTTTATAAAGAACACGTGGAAGTTCTCACATTTGTCATCATGTCACATGCAACACACAAAGGTCCAATGCCTGAGGTCTGTACAGACTAAGTGGACCCTTTGGCCCTCTGCTGAGTAATATAGTGAGAGAAATAGAATGAAGGGGGCATTACATATCATAGTCTCCCTTTATTTCTTGTTTTCCCTCTTGCTGGTGCTACTTTAGCTGAGTGCCAGAAACAAATGTTCCGGCCCCTTCATGGGAAAATCGTGTGTGGGGCTGTGGTGTAACAGGACAATTTGTTAGCCCCCTGCTGATTAACTGTAATATGAATGTAACTGTACGCACACTCAGGGGAGTTAGACGCCAGCCACAATTACCACTGACCCCAGAGGAATGGCAAACAAATTTGCAGGAATATCGCCGGCCATCCGTCTTTATTTACACGTGTTAATGAGGTAGTGTGTTAAACTACGGCAAGCTTATTCTAGAGGGACGCTTGACTGGGCCTTCAAGCAGGCAGATATAGACAGGAGGAAGACTAGGGGGTTGGATGGCAAGATGGACAAAGAGACAGACCAGAAGGACAATAGGCGGCACAATCAAGGAATCTGAGAAAAAACTTGGCCAGTAGTAATGAAGTAGACATAATATGTACACAGGTAAACGAGTGTTACTGCAACAAACAGGGATGTTAAAAGGAAAGACAGCAGAAATGGAGATGAGCAAGTCAAAAAGACTGTTAAAGCTAAATATAATACTAAATGAGTAACAAAAAAATGTAAATCTTTACAGTCTTTTTCTTTTTTAGGTAATAGAAATACATGATCTAAAATTTTATAAAAGCTAATTGGAATAGAGCTTGTTTAATGTGCAGTACTGTGAAATTCTAAATTCCCAGTGAATTATATTGAATTGTACATTGAGGTGATAGCATAGTCTAAAATAGATCAATCGTTCAGCAGCCTGCCTCTTATCGATCCCAAACTATGAGATGGATGTGTTCTCCAAACCTGCAGCCTGCTTCCTCAGCCAGGGAGCACTGTATTCTCAAGCTACATGTATTTCTCCTTGTTATAGTACAGTTTTGTTTGTACAATTTTGAAGATCAATTTTTTTTTATCTTATTTCGCAGTCCTTTGTGTTCTCAATAAGCTTTACAACCTCAATCAATATCTATTTTTTTAGTCTAGAAAGGACATGTCTTTCCAAGCAACTGATGGGTTTATGATTTTTTTAATACAGCATTTTTAATCGTTCTGATTTGAGTATGGATTATTTGTCTAATAACAAAATAAACTCTTGTAGATTATGCCATTTATTAATGCATCATTTTACTTGTCCTGAATCTCGTTTATTAGATTTATTTGTAGAATAGTAATAATAATTATTTAAAACAAGGTGTCACATCTGCACTAAAAACAAAACAAATTTGCATGTAAAAAGTACACAATTCCAGTTATGTACCTTCTTTGAATCAATTCAGTGCTGACTTGTTATGATGAAAAACCCCACAAACCACTAACGAATAAATTCCCCCTTATAAACATGAAGCCCTTTGTGAGTATGTCCCTGTAAATATATATCCTCCTCTCTCCGTACGCCCCACTGCTTTCTGAATAAGCGTCACCAAAGCAGCATTCAGGAGGACATGTTCCTGTCAAAGATGCTAAACCATGCAAGTCGGAGCTCAGCTTCCCTGCATGAGTCCCCCTAAATGAGATGTCCGTGGGGGTAATAGGACGGCCTGCTTGCAAGCTAGCGCTCTGTGTGGCTCTTTTCATGCCAATTAGAGTCTGTGATATAGTCACAGCAGATGCCCTGCCAGCTCCAAGATACCCATCTGATCTTCGGCCTGGTCGCACAACATGGGGGAAGACAGAGACAAGGAAAAAAGGAGGCATTCTTTGCACAATGCACAAACACCTTTGGTTGTTAGTACTTTTAAACAAATTTTAGGATGGTTAAAAAGGAGCATAAATGCATTTCAGACACCAATTTCGTTGTGGTCAAAGTGTCAGCATATACAGTAGCATCACATGATCACATGATAACATATTCATGAACAGGAACTCAGACATTAACAATTCTCACCTTAATACTACTTCAAATATCAATATTTCAATTTTTAAGCTTGTATTGCTCAAAACTTTGAAATTCCAGCTGGTCAGTTTGTAAGCCAGAGGACACCATTCAAGAAACAGTCTAGGAAGATAAAAAAGGTTGACTGAAGATTGATGTTTTTTGGAAATGCAGGGTTTTATTTCCTGCCCCTTACATCTCTCTAGCTCCCTCTACTGTCTCCCCCACCTGCCCTCAAGGTGTTTAATGTGTCACTGAGAACATTAACCCACAGACAAGAAAGAAAATGGCCTGTAATGGCCCTAATGAAGTGTGACAAGAGCATAGAGCCTACCCTGCTGACACGCAGGGCCCCCAAAATTGGATTAGTGATTAACCATGTTGTCCCGCATTGAGTCAAATGGCTGTGGCGACACAAAAGTGCTCGGTGCCTAGTTTGCTGGCCCGCCCTGCTGGGAAGGGATGTCCCAGGAAGAAGAGGGGGGGTGAAAAGGAGAGAGCTGAGAGAGAAAGGGTGAGATGGAGACCCACGGATGCTGAGGGAAACAAGGCAAAAGGATTGAACGATAGAAGGGAGAAGGAACAATGCAGGGGGTGTCCCCGGGGCTCATAGCAGTGCCATGTCTAGGGGCCCCACTGTGCAGTGAAATGAGAAAAGCTCCGTGCACCTGAGCAAGCCCAAGAGGGGCCTAAGGCGGTGGGAGAGCCTGAGTAGGATCCTCCCCTCACTGCTCCCTCCTCCATCCTCCTCCAAGCCGCTCCTGACATATATCTTGCCGAAAGACAAGAGCGCCAGTGCAAATCAAACCCACCACCTATAAATTACCTCTTTCATTCTCCCTTTAGCTCTCTCTCTTTCTGTTTCTCCACCCCCTTCTACCTGCCCCCGGTCCCCCTTTTTGCCAGTTACCACTGCATCCCCCTCCCTCCTTTCCTCTCTACCCAGCTCCCCTCAACATGCGCCTTCCCATTGCAATATAAACTTGGCTGTCAGAGGGGCAGTTGCGATGTGGCAAACTTGCCACTGTAACGGACAGCTTGACAAATGCAGAGGGTTGGCAGAGCGTTGTGGTCCACATACTATACCTCCTCTGTGCTACCCTCAGTGCATTGAGGAGAGGAGAGCAGGTGATGCAAGGAGAGGAGGAATGAGAGGAGTAGAGGTGGTGGTGGGGGGTAGAGATAGAGAGAGTGACTTTCAGAGGGATAATGAGCCTTTGAACGATGGCTGAAATGTTGCCGTCAACCTGCCCTTCTGCTGCTGGGTAATTAGGTAATCAGTAAAGGCCTAATTATGGGATCAGGGTGCAGGGAAACAATTAGCAGAAAGTATTGCCACATAAAACGGAAATTTACGTTCTGCCAAAGCATGTTTAATTCCTGGATGTGTGTGTGCCGTCCTACCTAAATAACCACATAAAAAGGACATTTCCCTTGCCTCCTACCTGCCAAGTGAAAAGGTTAATTTTAATGACCCAGTCGGCATTTGTGAATAAATATGGGAATTTTGTGGGTATATGATTAAATTGAATTTTGAAAGTAACTGTGCAATTTTCCAATCTTCTATTCAAACGCGTATAGTTTAAATATCTTTGAAAGTCTGCCTTTGTGTGTATGTGTGAGTGTGTGTGTGGGACAATCATGGGTTTGTACTGTGCAAATAGATGTATTGTTAAGTAGCCTCATTGGTTTGGTAAGTGATTGCAATTAAATTGTGTTGCAGGCCCCCCTCTGACACAGCTGCCCTGTGTGTGCTAGAATTTGGTTAAAGGATGGAGGCTCTGCAAAGACAGAAGGCAGGGAGAGAAAACAGGAAAAAAAAGGATCACTCAATGCACTCAACAATGCACTGGCAGCCCATACAAACATAAAAAGGGAGAGGAAGAAAGAGAGAGTGCAAGAGAGAAAATTGAGCTTAACAGCCTGATTCTTAACTATTATTTATCCATTATGGGGGGAATGGAGCCGGGGCGCTGTGCGGGAGAGGATTAGAGAAGATTTGTGGGCTTTACAAGGCCCTGTCCTCCCATCCGCATCGCTCCAGCTCCCAGGGGCTCCGCAGCCAGCGCCGGCTCAGCTTGTCTGATCATTTATCCATAATTAGAAAATTAATATTTTAGATGGCGCTATGATGAACCCATTATGGTGATGGGCCCCGATATCAATTATAACTTCAATTTCAATTTCACTTACAGCCACGGCAGCAAAATGGCTCCGGGTGGCGGAGTCGAGTGATGGGCTCGGTGCCACGGAGCATGACGAATACAGATCACTGCACATTAGGATGAGCAATTATTTGAACATGTATAAAAACTATTTACAAGCAATGTAATTGACCAGGGTCAGGGGGAGATGCAGGAAAAATGGACAGGTTGACAAATTTTGGTTCCTACCAACAGAAAAAAGGGATTTATTAATTTCTATGAGACTGTAATTGAATTTTTGAGAGGGGTTTCTTGTTAAGTCGGTCTCGTGGTCCAAGGCTCATCTTCTGCTATGACCTTACATACATCTAACGCAAAAATGTTCGCCACCCCCACCCTCATTCACACACACACACACACACACACACACACACACACACGTGCGCACACACAAAAACACACACAAATAGCCTTCACATAGAGGAGGGGATCAGAAACACCTAAAAAAAAAAGCAGGGTGAAAGGGATTGTACTCGAGAGAGGAGGAAGAGTATA
>JAPZDY010000021.1:7703055-7725804 GCA_029783645.1 Ctenochaetus hawaiiensis
AAGGAGGAGATGATTAAAAGAATAATTGGACATCAAGATCTGCTGTTTGCTGAGTTTTTTTAGTATGCATTAACAAAATAGCAAAAAATGGAAAAAAAATTAATTAAATCTTGAAACCCAATTAAATTAAAAACAATAACGACTTCAGACATTTCCATTGGACTGAAGGTGGTAATGAAAGTTTTGTATCTTATAAAAAAACACAGAGATTATGGATTACATTGAGTGCACTGTAATGCACGCTATATGCTCACAAAACTGCGTCTAAATCTGGGAAATTATTGTCATATAAATCCTCAGAAGGAGAAATACCATGACTCAGCTTTTACTGATTATCCAGTCAACACAGAGGAACAAAGACATAATGCATTTTTAAATTCTACTCTATCCTGTCCCATTGTGTATGCAACACGTAAAACAATGGTCAAGTGCGGCTGGAATAAGATTAAAAAAAAAGACAAAAATGCGATATAACCACTGCACCACCTCCTTCCATTTGTTTATCTGTATAAACCTACTCATGGCTGGCCAGGAGCAGTGTTCAATGAACAGCTTAATTTGTGGATGCATTTCTATGCCTAGAGTAATCTAAGGAGGGATGCAGAAAGGTTGGATACATTCATCACGAACACAAGCTTAACATAAGTGAAAAATTACAGGATTCCCAATGACCTTCCAACCAATCAGGCCTGGTAATTACACTCATTCATTACGATGGAAGGGAGAGATGGAAGAATACAGAGATGACCCTTCAGGACAACAAAAATGTTTATAGATGGCAACAAAGAGGAAAATGCTAATGGCTCAGCTATCTGGCTGGATGGCCCTGAGACAATGCAGAATAATAATTTCCCATCAGGAAAAACTATAACCTCTGCAGAGGAAGAGAATACAAGTTCTGTTCATATTTCAGCAGCCTGTTTTTACTGAAGGATGAAAAACTGCTGTTATACACCTATAATACTGTATATAACATCACATTGATGGTATGTTTCTAACATAGTATATTCTGTAGAAATACAGTAATAGCATAGCATTACCATTACCAGCATTTTGAGTTAGTCATCATCATTTAAAGCTCTCACATGTTTTTTTGAATATAAATACAGTCAGCTGCCACTCATACTTGTGCTTCATACATCTTGTACATAAAATACGTGCCTATCTTACGCTTTAGATTCTCCCCGTACTAGAATTATTTCTTACATCTTTCATAAACTGTCAGAAAATAGTCAAAAGTTCCCATTGCACTCTGTGCAAAGCCTAAATTGGTGTCCTAAAAGTGCCTGTTTCTCCCAATAAAAGTCCAAATCATCAAAGCAGAAAAGAAATTGTAAAAAAGTATTAATTATTTAAATAATTGCAAATAATTATCTGTCAATTGTGTAATCCATAACATTACTAATGTTTCAGCTCCAGTAAAACATGATAAAAAGTTATGCATGATCTGATTTTATGATGTTTATGTTCGAATGAAGTGCAAACATGGGGTCAGCTGGGGTTAGTGTTTGGACTTGGGTTAGATCTAGTAAAACTCTTCTACCCTACATGATGCTGTAAAGGCAAAAAAACACTTTACTCAGTATTTAGTTTTATTACCAGATAAACAGATGAGTGCTGTGAGTGGGCGATGGAAATAAAAAGTGGTGTAATAGTGTAATAATAATTGCATTTGATGTTTTGGATGCTTTATAAGGTTGCGATCATGTGTCAGCGCCAGTGCCTAATCACATAGGTAATTTCATGAAAACCCTATTTGTATGCAGCAGTAGATCATTTTTTCCCCTGTATTTTGCTTGGCTAATAGCTAAAACAGCCACAGCACGCTTGTTTCCGACGTACTAACAACATGGAAATTCCTTGCTGACTTTAAATGGAATCACTATCGCGCATAAATGGCACGATGCTCTGGCACTGAACTTTTCGATCCATTCCATTTGCCAGACGATGATATCTGACTGCTTTTCTCTGATTATGCAGATGATATTACTTTTTTTTTCTTTGTCGATATGTGTTTAGGTGTCATTTGCAGTGGATGATGTTCTCATTGCTCAGTTTACCGCGCCCATAATAAGATCACCTGTGGTATGAATACATTTTCCCACTCTGCTCGTGTATTTGGATTTGCAGGGTAAATGAGTTTCTTGCAGCCTCAG
Source organism: Ctenochaetus hawaiiensis (assembly GCA_029783645.1). NCBI lineage: Eukaryota > Metazoa > Chordata > Actinopteri > Acanthuriformes > Acanthuridae > Ctenochaetus > Ctenochaetus hawaiiensis. The sequence continues at coordinate 7,705,212 of JAPZDY010000021.1, forward strand.
AGAGAGTGAGAGAGACAGAAAGAAAGAGAGAGAGAGAGAGAGAGAACACATCAAGCACGTTCTTAGATTCACTTTAGAGCCTGACACCTCGGCGCTCGGTCAGTAAATGGCTTTTCTACAGCAGGAGGTGGGAAAGGGGGTTTGTGTGTCTGTGCTTGCATCAACATCTGTGAATATCTCTGCCTGAGTGTCTGTGCAGCTGCAAGACTGTATGTGTGCTCCCTCCTGTTTGTGTGTCTTTCGTAAGTGCGTTTTTTGTCAGTGCGTGTGTGCGGTGAAGAAGCTGAATTTTCAGCCACATCTACATCCATACACCCTTTTTGTATTCCACCCTGCTACCCAAGCACAGGCCTCAGCTGTCATTATTCCCTGTCCATCCACACAGAAGTTATAGTTGGCAAAAAACCCATCAGGTGGGCAGGACAACGGATAATTGAGGTGATGATCGGAGCTGTTCAAAGACAATTGATAGTGATGGAGACAGGGGGAGCAGGGAGCTCAGCCGGCTGACCGAGATCTCCGGGGGCTCAGGGAAAGCCAGACCAGAATGTGGAATAACAGATACTGCTGCTCTCTTAGCGAAAGAAAAAAAGACAAAAATAACATGTTCAATTTGACATTTTTTAAAGTAATAGTTAATCAAATATATACCGCTTTCAACTAAATCAAAGACGATGTTCTGCTTTATTCACAGAAAAAAAAAAATCACTGCCTCTTCTCTTTTGCAACAGCAGTACAGTATGTGCTGGCCCCGAGACCACACTGGGCTTTATTAATAGCCCAAATCCTCTTCGCCAAGCCTGCCTCAATCACGCAGCAACATATTGAACTAGCAGAGAAAGCCATGACCTGAACATCATATTTCCACCAGCTCCAATCCCAGTGACAAGTTGCCAAACTTTAAAATCTCCCAGAAAACCCAGTTAAGGCAAAGCAAGTTGTAAAGGCGTTTTTCATAAGCCAAGGGACAAGGGGGAACAAATGGAGGTTATTACTTTTCCTCCATTCCAAATAGCCCCCTACTGTCTGGCTGAAATAGGACTGGCAAAAAAAATGTCTGTATATCTCACATCCGTACCTGACATAATACCTCTAGATTTTTCTATTACCTCCTGGCACTTTTTTTTCCCTTTCCTCCTCTTCATTTTTCTTTGCCCACACGCAAATGTTATCACCTAAATGTCATCAATTGTGTACATATAAAATCTCCCCATAATGTTAGCGGATTGAGTAGTTTCAAGAACATGGATCTTCAAAGTCCTTGGATGTCTTTGCTGAAAACTTTGGATTCTGCCAGCAAACCTATCAGCCGTGTTTCTGAAGCATGCTGCTTTTACCTGACTAGCATGCAGGTGTTGTGTTTCCAGGAATCGATGGGTGGTTCGAGTCCAAGTGCGCAATATCAATAACTCCATCACACATATAGTGACACCGCACACGCAAAAAAGTCACAGACACACATATAGACACGCACATTACAGAGGCATCGTATCAATAACTCTCTCATTCGTACGATGACGCACACACGCTGTCGCACACATGCTGTCACACAGAGACACTGTATCGATAACTCAATATTTCAGGTGTCAGTCTTGTGTGGTGTGCCATGCCCTCTGAGCGGCGGAGGGAGGGAGCTGGTTGGCAGCAGAGGACAGGGAGGGACACTCCCTGACAAGGCCGTCACACCTTTCAATACCTCCACTCCGCCTGTCATTAGCTTTTGTGTGTGTGTGTGCGCGCACGTGTGTGTGTGTGTGTGTGTGTGTGTGTGTGCGTGTGTGTGTGTGTGTGTCTCCTGGCTTAGCTGGCACCGTCAGCAACTATCACTCCCCTTAATTTCCACCACACTCACACACCTCTTCGTCTCAACATTTCTGCAGACTTCACCTTAAAGCCGGCTGATCTGTGAGGGCGACCCACTCTAACTCCCCCCATACGACTCCCCCTACCTCCCTCCCCACTGCATGATCCTCCACCAGCTCCTGAGTATTGACCCAAGCTGTCACCCTGGCCGGCACCCCTGACCCCCCTTGGCGGCAGGGGATTCATGGCAAGGCTGAAGGTTCAAATGATTTTCCTCCACCTCCTGCCGGCCTGTTTGCCCAGTGAGCTGATTGCTAATGACAACATTAGAAAAGGGCATAATGGAGATTCCACAAACAATTTGCCCCTTGGATTTGCAAACCTAAATATCTGAAGAAGTTGCAAAAGGGTGAAGAATGATTCTTTCATTTGTGTTTGCCCATACTTTAACATGAACACAGTGATGAAATAATATTAGGTGCTTAAATACTTGAGACCTCCATTGGCCTAAGACTTGTTCATAGGAGAAGTGATTAATTGCAACAGATAAGAAATGACGTCATGCATTCTTGCCTATTTATGATAAAAAAAAATAAGCTGATGGGGCATCCATGAGGGAGAGATCTCCAAGGAGCTGATCATGTTCTCAGAACATACGTTGTTTTAATCCAGACTACTTTTGATGCACTTTATTCTTTTCTTCTTTCACTTATTTCCATGTCATCTCTACTATCCATTATTTTTTTAAAAATGCGCAAAAATGCTTGAAATAAGAAGTTTGCTAAAGTTAAACTGCTGCACTGCTAAGATACTGTAGCAATGAAAGGGTCAAAAGATATACTCAAAGTGCAAAAACATTGCATTGAAATTTCATTTTTACAAAAGGAAAATGCAGAGGTTGAAAGAAGAGTCTGTCTGATGATAATGAAACAGTCCCCACAGTCTTTTATCTTGCATCTCGCTGATTAATGCTAACGTAGGTTCCTCTCTCAACGCAACCAATAACATCCTGCCAAATGTCCTAAAAGGATCCCCAGAGCAGCCCTGATGCTCCTCCATTACAGGCCTTATAATAGCTGCCTGAGATATATGTATTTATGTGGCAGGAAATAACATTAGAGTGAATTGCCATAACAACTTTATAAATCAGGCAGGCATAGGGATGGCAGGTACGGGAGGGAGAGAGGAAGTGCCAAGGTGGCTGTAACGCTGATGAGAGGTATCTGAGATGGCATCCATCACCACTGTGCAGCCATACGTCGTTAAGAAAAGAGGTTAAACCCTAGTTTGCCATATTGGATGCAACCCCTTTTCCCAAAAGCACAGGCTTGTCTTCATCTAAACTGAAGTTCAAAAAGCAGCCAACCTCATCCATGTTGAACCTACCAGTCCTGCAGAAAACAGGGGAGATCTGCCCATTAATCAAAAGTTACAAACAGACTTCGCCATGTCATAACTCTTGCGATGGGCTTCTCCGTTGATTGATTCCTATACACACATACTGTCTGATTACCATAATGTGTTCTTGTGGCGAAAATTCTGGCGGCAAGGGGCGAGTGGGGGTGGGGGTTGAAGGGAGGGTGGTGTTGGTAAGGGGTTTGGTGGTGGTGGGTAAGGGGGGGGGGCTGTTGTGAAGCGACGAGAAGTAAATAACAAATGGCCCAGACCCCACCTCATCTGGAGTGATTTCAATCCAATGTTCCATCATAGCTAGTGGAGAGAGACGAGTGTTTGGGGTTTGGGCTATCAATTACAGATATGTGTAGGCAGGCAGACACTATCATTTCGCTGATTGTCACCAGTCCACCGCAGTGACATCAGGAAGTGATTCATCAGTCTATTTCCTGTGACACGGTGGAGAAAGATGACACGCTAAGGCCTGTGGAATTATGGGGGATCCTGAGAGAAGGGCTCTTTAACATGCTTGGGGGGCAAACACATTCTAATGCAGACATTTAACCTTCTTCCCCGCCAGCGATTGACTGACTCTTGCCTGACTCGGTCTATTCATTCATTTCAGCCACAGTCTGGCTGTTGATGAAACTATCTGCAATATTTGTTGGACCATGGTTAAAAAATTTATGTGTGGCACAGGAAACACTAAAAAGTTGTCTTCTGCAAGTAGATCCACATTAATCTGCAAGATAGAAAAAATAAAAACTATCATCCTTAATAAAGAAAAGGAGGTATTGTGTAATAGAGCAGCAGTTATGATTGTCAGTCATGTAAAATTTATTTAATGTGACAATTACAGCAAATTACAACACAAATTGTGCAGTGCACACATGTAAACACTCGAACAGTGTTAAAGTTAGCAGAAGCATACTGTAATTATAGGGTAATTATCCCAGTTCATTTATTCTTCATTAAGTCAAGGTAATTCCACTGTGATAGTGCTGAATAGCTCAAAAGGAAATTTAAAGGGGCACATTTGGGAATAAAGTTTCTTTTTTTGGTGTTCAACATACTGAGAATATATGCTCTGCAAGCAGAATGAATTTAAATTACTTGAATCGGCTCATCTGCTGTTATTTAACTGTACTGTAGCTTACATGACCAACTCCTATTATATCACTGTCATTTTACTTAGTAATTTTACTGTTGTATACAGCTTGATTTGAAATAACAGAGTGCGGTGCTGTTTTCATTAGTGATTCATCTTATCATTATTGTTTCTGTTCATCTGCAGTCTAAATATGTCAGAAATTTTTAAGAAATGTGCATCACATTTTTTAACCAACAGCCAAAACCCCACAGTTATTCACTTAGCTATCACAAGAAAAAGAAAAGCAGCAAATTATCACTTTTGAGAGGAGGGAATGTGAGAATTTTGACATGTTTACTATAAAAATTATTTTATTGATTAATTGATTGATAGAATACATATCTACTTTTGCTTCGGATGGATTTTGCTGTTGGTGCACTAATCATTCAACCAATTGTTTCAGCTCAAAAAAGAGAACAATACAAAAGTGGAAAACCTTTTATCATCAATAGAATATTAGTGCACTTTTATATATTTATATATATATATGAAATAATAAATGAAAAGTCAAGAAATGTCTTTTGATGTATGGTATCTGTGACATTAATCTGACTGCGGTGGCCTATCACAGCTGCACGGATACAAAAGAAACAGAGGTAAATGTCCTGTGCCTTGTCTTACTCACGGGTCATCCTTCCTCAGAGATTCATACCAAGCTGGCAGTAAGCACAGATGATACCAGCAGGCCAAACTTTATTCCTCCCCGTTGCAATTGCGTCTGTGAGCAGTGACTCTATCAATCTGCTGGCAGTTGGGAAGATTGCCTAATCCGGTAGCCAAGAGACTCTTATCATCAGTCTGCCTCTTCATTGTATGTGTGTTTGTGTGTGTGTGTGTGTGTGCGTGCGTGTGTGAGTGTGTGTGACCAGACAGAGTCTTATTGGTGGGAAATGTATGTACTGCTCCTCTGCTTAACATTGTCACCCTCATTTGTAAACACAGTCATCCATCAGCCGCCGACCCCCCACTTATCCAAACAGATGAAGAAGGTGTATGTTCTTATAATTTGCTCTCATCTCAGAGAGAGACAGAATAATAATAATCTCTCCCTGATATACAGTTGCCCCCTCCTCCTTCTTCTCCTTTGTTTTTCTCCACTTTCATTCTCTCCTCTTTCTCTCTCTCTTGCTTGTGGATAGTGTATTAATGAAGCGGCCTAATTTGACACCCCACCGCAGCGTAATGGATTAAAACGCAACACTGCCATCCGTCTGCCAGCAACAAATAAAGCACGCCGTATAAATATTGTAATTCATACCTGTGATAAGAATCACGGTGCCACCTCTCGCCTGTGTGATAATAATCTTAACCTGCTGATGCAGATTGGAAAAACCTAACTGTGTGGCTGTGTGTGTGTGGGTGTATTTGAATTCATGCTTAGGCTGCAAATAATCAAAAACATCTGAGAGGATGAATGTCCACCATTTATGTTAAACTGTGCAAATTATCTTGTTTTTATTCTTTTGGTCCATGTGTTTTTTTAATGAACACATGCAATATAAATGCTTTACATTTTTTCTGAAAAATGTATGACTTACTTAATATTCTATATGATTTTAATCTTGTATAGAGTTGCAAAGTAGGAGGATCTGCTGGTTCTAACAGTGTTCTTGCCCAATTGCCCAATGTCCTCAGTGTTACCTTACTTAGAAATAAAGCAGTGAACCAATAATTTTAGTTTATGTTTCACTTGTGCCAAAAATTGAACTGAATTCAGATAATGTGTTGAGGAGACCTCAAGTGAACTCCCACTTTGTTTGTCAAATCTCTGCACTTTTGTTTTTGTAGCTGTTAAATTGAACACAGAGAAACACAGGAGTAACAAATGGCAGCAGAAAAACTTTACACTGTCGCAGAGTTACCAGAAATTTTGTGATCCAAGTGTTCCTCATCAGCACACACATCACACCTCAGGGGTCACACGGGGCGTGTGCCCAAGAAAAGACAGCCTGGTTAAGTTAGCCGCTTGCTACACGGGATCGAGTGATGTTCAACCAAGAGTCATAAAACTCAGCAGCACTTGTTAAAGTTACAGAGGGAACCACAGCACAAAACAGAGCACAGAACTAACTGTGATGGAAGCAGAAAGGACAAGAACGATTCCAGTCTGTTGGCTGCTAAGATGCTGTCTGCTCGAGGGACATAAGTAAAGTCAGCTGACTGAACTTCTTTTATTACTAAACTGTGAGCAATGCTTATGTTTACGTTCTCTGTCAGTGGGAATCTAATGTTTTTACATCACAGATGTATTTTTCTTTTGTTTTTGTGAACAAAATAGTGCCATAGTTGTTAAATGAAACTATAACTGTCAGAGAATTCAAAGGTGTATTTGTTTATGAACAAGTGACCCTTAAATTTCTCTGAATTCAAAGCTAATTGAATTAAATGCACTTTGGTGACAAATTAACTTCTCCATAAAAATTTTAGTTGCACCTTTAGCTTTGTTATCAAAGAACAAAAACATTTTTGTTCATCTTTCCCACTAATGAGTCAACCAGGAGATTAGACCTTAGGACTGCTACAAGTGTTATCATGCAACAGTCTGTAAAAGGCTTTGGGAAAATGAATGATACTCTTACTTCTGGAACCAGTTTGCCCAAAATAACTCAGCACTCCAATCTTCACAACGATCACCACCTCCTCCCTTTCCACTTTCATTACAATCACACCTCATCGTTCTTTTATATTCGCTCTTTTTTAGTCATCATCATCATGTTCATCATCATCACCATCCAGCCTTCCCATTTAGCAGCAGGTGTCCTGACTTTAACATCTCTGTTTTGTAAGCCGCTCAGACTGTCAGCACTTTAGTCACGCTCTCCCAAGGAGCTTTAGCCCTCACTCCTGATAAGAGCCAGGCTATTGTGCTCCCAGCTTCATCTGCCAAAACCTGGTTGACACGCAAAGATAGTCATCTGTAACAACTTTATGAATGGACACGTGACACATGGCAATCTGCATGGGAAAAACTGTAAGGAAGTTACGACTGGAGAGTTTGTTGCCATCTGTTCAGCCTTTTAGAGAACCTCAGAGATTGAGATCCTTATATCTCTATTAAAAATATTTCGCAATGTTGAGTAAATCTGCAGCTGCAGCTTAAAATAATTTCATGTAAAAAAAAAATTACAAAACCAGCAACAATTTTATGTTTTCCTTTGTAAACGTCATGTTGTAAAAATTCTGAGTTATCGATTTGAGCATTTAAAAAAGAGCAATATGTGTGTAGATGATTCTGTAGTGTCCTTTTGTCTGGTAAGGACAAGATAATTTAATATTGTAGATTGGGATTAAACACAGCTCACCTTCTGTTGTTACAATGTACCTTCTTTGTTTAAAAAGCTTGATTCAGTTTCTCATAATGCAGCTTTTTTAAATCAGTAAACGAAATACTGTTTATAGAACTTGCGGTTCTAAAATTCCTCATTGAATCAATTGAACTGGAATCATTTTCTAATGTTATGCATTATAGCCACAAAATCCCCTCAACGGCATGATGGTTGACTATTGTATTCAGAAGTGGATCTCTTGGATAAGCACTCTCACAAAGAGGGCTTCTCCCAACCGATGCTTTCTGAATAGCAAACATCTGAGCGCCTCCATTTGCAATGTAGATGTGCGAGTGTGTTCTTGCTCTCTATTGAATTGTTTTCTTAATCGTTTCCTTTGTGCCAAGAAGTAAAGAAAACAGATTGTGTCTGAAGAGCATTGGAAGTGCCAATGACCCCTGGTCACGACAGCAACATAAGGACTGCCAGAGCAGCAGATAAAGAGCCAAACGGGTCAACTACTCTGTCCTGCCATGATTGCTAGCACCAACATTTTCTTAAAGGGAGACAAATTTAGAATTCCGTGTAGCCTCTTGCATTTTAAAGAATAGCAACTTTTAGGATGAATTTCACTATTTTTACTACAAACACACCTTGGCTGGATTTGAAAACATTTTAATACAACATCTCTGTCACTGTTGTGCACTTGTCCTGTCACTCTTCACTGAATGCCCCCTATAAATTACAAATGCATTAATGAGTTTTCTATTAAGTCATATATCACTCTCTAATACATTTATTGAGCATTCTAACCTCTAAAAATACAAGTTCTTATTGAAACAGGAACCAATATGTAACTCAGCTTTCTCTAATCTCTAACTTATAAATGTACCAAGCAAGCACTATGGCAATAAAAAAAAAGCCAAAAAATTGTATGATCGGAAAGAAATATAATTACCTTTCAAACCTCTGTGGCACGTTCTATTTATTAATCTGAAAGTGGTTCCAGATCTTGGGGATAATGAAAATCTCTTTTATAAATATGTATGCAGTGAAGTCACAACATAATAGGGGCCCGGTGAAAAACATGAGGCAGCAAGGCGGCTGAAGGATGAGGCGCAGGCCCTGCAGAAAAGAATGTTCCCCTAGCAGAAATTGGTTTAATTAATAGGACATTTTACATAATGATTACAGTGTAATTGCACCGACTAGCAGAGTGTCATTAAATATATCCTTGCTCCTTTACAACACCCTCTAGCTAAAAATAATGAGTTACATTGGAAATCACTATGCAACAGGTTCATAAATAACATTTAAGCCCATACAAGGCAAGTACTTATAAATAATAAATATTTGCCTTTTGTAATTGAAGAAAAAATGACTGCCTCTTTTTTCCTCCACTGCACGCTGCTTTGTCCTGTTGTAGCCATGGAAAGGAGATTTTTCCCATTTTTTTCCCCTCTTGTAAGTGCTGAATAATTTATTTACCGGCTAATAGTCAACACTGTCAACACCCGGTGGTTAAAATATACCTGTGTCCAGATAAATGCAGCAGCAGGCTACAAAGCGATTATTCCCTGCTTCCAGATATTTTGTTGGATGCAGTCCATGTATACACTGCAGTAAATCACCAACTTCCAATTACCTTCCTCCATAAAACAAGGCTCGTATTCAAATCAGGCCCCAAAAGAGAAAGACACAGCCAGGGACAACTGAACTCATGCCCAGGGGCGCTGACTGAATGTGTACATGCATGAGTGTGTGTCTGTGACTGTGTCTGTGTGGAGGGGGTGAGGGGGAACAATTTGTTTCTTCCTATAATGCTTAGTCCTTTTTACTGCAAAGTGGCACTGCTCCACTATCCCTGCAATAGTGCATATATGCTACCTGGGGTTTCATTGGCTTAAAAAGTTGGCAAGTGAAATATTTTCGTTAGTCTTTCTTCAACTGAGGAGCCAAAAGTTTCTCTTGAATATCGTCCAAAACAGGAGGAAGGAGCTCGATATGCTGTGATCAAGTGCCATGATTGCAGAATTACCAAAGCGGCGGTAATTGTCCTCAGGGGATTGTTGTGCTGTAAGTGGATCTATCCATCATTTTTATGCATTTGAGCCTGAAGGCGAATACTGGAGTGTAAGTCCTTGTTACTGTTGGATGTTCATCTCTTGTTTTCAAAAAGTTAAACTTTTCGGTATTGAAAGTTATGGAAAATTTGCCTTGAAATATCTTGGAATTCCATCTATGTTTGTAAGAGTTTTAGTGAAACAAAAACATATTCAGAACAAAAATTTTAATGTTGAAGTTGATGAAAAAAGCATTTTTGTCTTTTTTTATGTGTCAGACATTGCATAGTTTATTATTATTACACTAGAGCTCACTCACATCCTGAGGTTTTCTGGTCATATCTCTGCATCAGTTTATCAGTGATGCTGCAGGAATAGTGATGAGATTCCAATTTGTTGTGTCTGCGCCCTCTGTGAACTCTCACTTTAGTGTGCATATGAGTGTGTGAGTGAGAGAGATATATTGTTTCATATTATTGTCACCTGAGGGGAGACACCTTGCATTCTTGACAAGGTTAGTCATTTAAAATAATTTTAAGTTTAGTTCCAATGTTTACAAGTTAAGGTAGGAAGTACAGCAAGAAGCAATAGAGGAAATATTTAGATCCTTTACCAAAGCAAAGCGAATAGTGACTCAATACAAATGCATTGCACTGAAAGCTAAAGTCTAATCACGAATGTCATTTAAAAAAATGCTACTGTGTACTAAATATGTATTATTACCAATATGCACTTAGGAGAAGGGTTAGTATAAATACTTCACATTTGTGCTTAGTGTCATTACAGCACTGTAGTAGCATTGCAGAACAACTTTGCATCTATGTATGTGTGTTAAATCCATGTTGCTCCCTTCCACATGCCTCCCACCTTCATTGACCTCCTTCATGTGTTCTTATCACCAATTCCTCTTGTTGTTTTAGCTCCTCTTCTCTGCATCTTGCTATCCACAGAGGGTCTGATGAATGTCTGCCCAGGTAACATCATCACACATGCAGATTCCCCTCGAACACAATTCACTTTTGATCAGCTCTTCTGAACAGCGGTGGATGAAAAACATTCAAGATGCTCTCCTTGCTGCTTGCCTCCCTGCCTCAGAGTGTATTAAATACCACGCTTCCACTCCACACAAACACACACACCCACACACACACACACACACACAGGCAGCCGCGTGGCCCCCATACCTATACACAGCTAGCAGACACCATCAATGGATTGCATTTATGCAGAATGCATCAATAACCGGAAAAACTAAGAGGCCTTGTCAGGGACGGGGAGTTGTCACAGGCGCAGGCACACGATTCTACGCAGTGCTCATCTGAGCTGCAATCAGCCCATAATCTGAGTATACATCAGGCCTCTGTGACATGGAAATTTCCTGCTCCTCCGCTCTCATTTTCACACGCAGTAATCACAGGGAGAGGCGCTCAACCTCACAGAAATGTATAAATAATTTTCATTCAAACATATTAACAGTCAAAATACCAGAATCCATCATGGCGGCACGGGGAGCTTCTTAAGAAGCAATCAGGGCCTCTGCATGTGTTCTTTGTCTTTGGCAGCTAAGAGACAGGGCGCAGATTACTTGTGCGAGTCCTGTTTTGCATAATGGCCTACCCCCTTGGTGCTTTTAAACTTTTCTGCCGATCCATTACGTTTACCAAGCCCAGTTCCCTGCCTGTCTTTAATATCATGCTTCCTTGGGAAGAAGATCTGGACGAGGGTTTAAAGACCTTTTTATTAAGGCAGGCATGTGGGCCTCCATCTATCTTCCCCAACCGGCAGACACGTTTATGTTCCATGGACGGGTTATGTACCGCCATCTTAAAGAGCAAAAACTTGCCCTTTTTACCTCATTGGGAAAGAAGGAGTTTCCGAGACGAGTTGGTGGTTTTCAAGGTTACCAGGCCAAATATGCCTGGTAAGCAGTGGACTAAAATGTCTCTCAAAGTATATAATTTGTGCCTTCACGCTGCATCGGATATATTTATATATTTTTTAACAAATTCAAATGAAAGATAACCAAGGATTTAAATAGTGACTACTTGTGCCACCGTGGATAGTTTCATATGCTCAACACATTTATCTACAAAGATGTAAAATGGCATAATCCAGGCATAACACCATCTTATTAATTCACACTAAAGTATCCCTTTTTTCATGACAGAGGAGAAAGAGGATGTTGGCGCAATTCACAGGAGGTGAAAATTAAGGCAGTTTGAGCTTGGAGAGCCACTCGAGCTTGACAGGACATGGGCTGCAGTTTTATGTCATGTCGTTTATCTGCAGTTTATATTTTCTATGACCGCATTGTCTCTTTCAAGAACCTTTGGAAAATACACAGGCTGTTAAAACAGCCACCTTTTGTCTGCAATGTACGTCACAAATGCTAATGTTTTTGTAACAGTTGCAGCCTCTTAATGATCCACAAACACTTTTTGCAAGATATTTCTTTCTAATATTGGTTTGAATGTCTTCCCTAAGCAGCAGATGCGGGGTCAGTGAAGGTGGAAGGTGGAGAGTAATGAAACATTCTGAAAATGGTGTAAACCTAGTGAGGGATACCCTCATCGTCAACGATAAAGCACACTGAGGCAAAGCAAACACCCATGGATCACAACCCTTTTCATTACATCGGTAAGAGGATTCATACTTTCCATTTCTCACTATCAGCTTAAAACAGTAAAACCAAAATTTTGATGTAAAGTTCCATAATAAGAAGAATAATAATGGCTCTCTGTGTGCTTACTGATTAATGGGTTGGATCTTAGTTGTGCTCAGAGTACGGAGTACATTCTTTTCTAGTTCTGTTTAAACAAAAAAACAGACACATCCTATCCTTTAAATAAAACATTTGGTACCAGCACCCTGAGCTCTGACAAATCTAAATCTAAAAAATCAGAAAAATAAGGACTATGACTCAACAAGTAAAAGACAGACAACAGACTAGGACATGGTTCATGTTCATTTGATGAACAGTTTAAGAGACCAGTTGACAAAAGTTGGGTTGGGACAAAAAAGGATGCCAGGCATCACTGATTAATGTACAAAAACACAACTTAAATCACTTCAGGGCTTCATAACTTAATTCTATGATTTTAGTAAAACTGCATAAAAGAAAATAAACAAAGTAGCATCCATTTGACAGGCCGGGTCACCACCACATCTTTAAACTTTTTCCTCCCTATAGTCCAAAGCTCCTGTGTTTTAAAATGTGCACCAACACACCCCCATGCTCTGAGCTTGCATCTCAGGCAGAGTCAGCTAACAGGACTGCGGCTGCACAGTTAACTGGTCTAACTAGCTAATAGTATTTGTAGTGCATCAAATTCCATTAGCACTTTAGCACTTAAGCTACAAGTAAAACCATCTATTAGTCAGCAAACATGGCAAATCAGCAAATCACAGAGAGCTGTGCTGGCTGTCTGTACTCTTATGATATCATATGAATTAACCAAACTGTGGGAACAAATTGCACCTTGTGCACACCCATTAACATTTTGTGCACTTAATATAGTAAACCATTGGCCTATTTTATTCAGTTTCTATGGACACTCTGTGTCTCTTCAGGTGTAAGTTTTTAAATCCTTGAAAATGAAATAAAAACAATTGATGGAGTTATTTATAAGATTATTAAAAATTAACCACTATCACACAAAATTATCACCTTAGAAAATTTGTTTGTCCCTGTTTTGTCTAAACTTGATATTAGAGTCAATAAGTATATAATAGTCATAAGTAAGGAAGTAACATTTCTGTATTGTACATGTCCAGTCTGCTGTTTTTCAACTCTTAAAAATTAATAACTTAAAAAGAAACGGATGGCATACACAGACAAAGACAAGATCGGGATTGCAAAGAGTAAAATGCTTGTTCCTGTAATATTCAATCTTTGGTCCTCCCTCCTTCTTGTCTCTTCTTCCTCCCCTTTCTCTGGCCCTCTTGACTGTAAGGGCAACAAGGAATTATAGCTCAGTGAAGTGCAGTGGCAAAGCCCCAGAGATTCATAGACAGTCTCAATGATAAAGTCCAATCCAGGAGAATCGCTACTAGTGCAATAACAGCAGGAGAGGGTCACAATAAAGTTTAGTTTAATGACAAGAACAAATAACTTTAACATTTGGCTGGGGCATGGAGAACCTTCCTGAGGATCGCATCTGATATATCAGCAGGCAACTGCCCGTGACTGCTGGGCGATTGTGCTCGCCACTCTGGCACTGGTGATGCATGTGGGGTCTTGTGGCAGGTGCCCATTTTATAGACTTATTCAGTTTGCAATGTTGGACCCTGGCTGAGGCCCAGGATGGGGCGGAGAGGCCTGGCTGGATTATTGTTACTACACAGCTGACATCTCCCATGCTCCTCTCTGTACTGCTATCTGGCCCTGACTGAGATTCTAGCTAGCTTTTAGCCTCTGAGTAGCTAACAGCCAGCACCTGAGGTGATATCAAGGCTACTGCTAGCGGAGCTTGGACAGAGTCCTGAGGACAGTGCCACTTTGCCACTAATCACCGCACAAATGACACAGAGCAGAAGAGGAATTATAGGTGACCAGCTGTTGGTCTGTTTACTCTTCTGCCTCTGCCAGCCAGCAGCATTACAGTTATGCATTTGATGTTTCATATTCATAGAGATTCAAGTAAAGATTATTTTTCATTATTGATTACTCTTCCAGTTAGTTTTTGATTTCTCAATTATTGCTTGTTCCAACATGTTACAAAATAAAGAAAATAGAGGAAAATATTCAATGCGCAATAACATAAGACAATCAAAACCTTCAAATTTTTAAAGTTAGTGGTGTGTTCTTGAAAAATGTTTGAAGTGATTAACGGATCATTAAAGTAGTTAAAGTATCATTTTGTGGTGATTCACTGATCAATTAAGTAAAGATCCTTTGAGTTGTGTTATTTGATAAGTTTTCAATTTACAAGCAAGAGCAACTCTCTATCACAGATAATCGCCTAAATTGCAAGAGATAAATAAAAACTGTTTGTTGTTGCTTGCAAAGTTTTCTCTAACAAGCTGCACTGTCTTACATCAACATGTTTACAACATGAACGGTGCATTGATGAGAAAATCTATGGATCATAACAATATTCAATTTGCAGCCACAGCACCTTCTGACAGGCTACTTAGCCCCCGTGAGTGATGAGTGCCGATGGCCCCGAGGTGTTGCTGATGGCTGCATGGGTCTGCTGGGCAGCTGCTGGCCTGTGGCTGGATTAGGGGGCTCAGGCTGGCAGCCATATTGTAATAACCAGCAGGAGAGGAGGCCATGGGAAGACACATAATGGAAGATAGATACCATCCACGGGATCAGTTATTCACACCTGGAATGATGGGTTACTGGATTACTTGTGTTTAATTCATTTGGTTTTGAAAAAATATTTTAAATATTAAGATGGAGAGATTCTAATAGGAAAAGCATCTTTCAACTGCTCAAATTTTATTCAGGAGACAATTGCCAGAAGTCATATCAATGCTTCATTTCTCTATCTGCACTCACCCATCCCAGAAACCCTCCTGTTGGTTATTTGTTGCCACATTTCTAGTTTACACGGCCTGAAAAGACCCATTCAGAAAAGCTATTGTTGAGTGCAGGCCTCATATGCAGATCCATTTGAAGGGCCATTATCCAAAAAGAATGTGGGAGACAAAGTGGAGACAGGCTAGTGACAAATGATCAACCTGATAATAGGCTGTAAGACACACTTACCATGCTAACAACACGGCACACAGAACGTACGCGCCCCCCGTCGTAAACAAACAATGTGCTTACAATCTATCATCGCTGATCCGTGTCATCATTACCCCTAGATGGCCATGCGGACATCAGCATGACAATGCAACATGCAGGGGCCACATTAGTGCGATAGATTATTATCATAGAGAATGTGGCACAAATCTCTTATGGAGCATTATAGGCGGTGTGGAGAGTAACAAACAAACAGATTTATGTCGTGCTCCCTCTGAGGGGGCATCTTGGCTGAGCTGAATGTGCGTGCATGTGTGTTTGAGTGTGTCGGCTGGAAAGCTTTGCAGGTGAAATGTTGTGCTAATTCTGTACAGGTTGGGCTAATGTCGGGCCCCCGGCTCCTGTTCTGTTGGCAAGCTGATTGGTGATTAGAGATATAATTAAGAGCAGCTTTGACACAGACACTGTCCTCCACCTCCTCAAGCTCCTTTGTCAACCTCCTCAAGCTCCCCCCCCCCAACACGCACACACACACACACACTTACACACACTGCCCCAGCCACACAACCTGCAAAGCCCCCCAGGCCACTTCCCATCGCTGTTTATGGTGCTTCCTCCATTATCTGACAACAAAAGGAGTCCTCAACACACAAAACCCCAGCCAGCTGTGTGCCTGACATGGTGGGGAATACACAGCCCCTCTCCAGCGACAATAAAAAGAAACTTGAGTTTAAACAAAAAAAGTTACACCATATTTGCTCAGACTAACTATGATGAAAGGCAATGAAGACAAGGGCTCCTCATGTAGGTATCAATATAAATATTACTGGAAGGTCAATTAATATGTAAATTAACTCCTCCATTTAATTAGCTATTTAACTATTTTCCAAGGCATGGACATATTAAATCATGCTTAAAGACCCCTCTAACTAGCCTCCTGACAATAGTGCCAGGGAGTCGTGGGCTCATAAACTACCGGCTTGACCTATAAAGAGCCCCGAGTCTGCTAATTCCATCTCAGCCTAATTTTATGACTTGCATAAAATAACCATAGTGCAGCTTTGTAGCTGTAAAGAGGATATGGGTAATAAAACGGAGCTGGGGAAAGCATCAGAAATCTCCTCTTCACTAGTGTCCTCATTTATTATTCTATTATTCTTTGCAGGCTACCGGGCTCATGTGAAAGACAAATGACCTTATTATATTAAATAATTTGTGAGGATATTAACCGTTAATCACACATAAACAGCATTTAAAAGGTATTGATTTTCCAGAGCTCTCAACAGCTTGTTAAATTTACGTCCAATAACATGATAATAGATAATCAGGTGAATGATACTCATTTGTAGGGGACAAAGGAAAGGTAATGGGCATCACTGACCCTGGCTCTGCCATATCTCTCTATCCCACTCTGTAATGACCTTATAACAAGTCTTTGACCTTGAGCACTTTCACAGTACTTCTAAGTCCACAGTGATTGACAGCCACATGTTAGATATTATGTCTAGCCAGGGAATCTAGTTTTAGGTTGGTAGCTTGTGCCTGTTATTTAAAGTTTGTATAAAAAAACTTAATCTGCAAAGTTTGTTCTAAAAGTTCATTTTGAATGCATTATTTTTCAGTGTAATTTTTATTTCAAAATTGTGCTAAATTCTAATTATTTAAAATGAAAAAAAATTCATGTAAATTCAAAGCAGCTTTTTTAAACTTAAACGATTAGCCAAATAATTTGTTAGCCAGTTGAAAAAAAATAAGGTCACTTTTTGATTATCAGGAAATTTCTTAGGTTTTTTTTTTTTTTTAGTGAAAAGTTTAAAACATGCTCTAGCTGTCGTTTCTTAAATGTGAGGAATAGCTACTATATCTTTGAGACTGCTTGTCAATTACACCAGACATTTGAAGATGTCACCATCAGCTTTAGAAATCTGTAATGGCCATTTTTATAAATCACATCAGCAGATTTATCTGGAATGAAAATTAGCATAACAGCCTTGAATTAATTCTAATTGTATATTGCATTACCGATCTAATAGCAGACCGCTTCAATAGAATTTCTACATTTTCATTAATTTGACTGTCTGATAAAGGGACATGATATACTGCTAGAAATAAAGAAATAGTCTTGACCAAGAGTACATAGAAACATATTTAAACCAGGTCTTGACCTGCCAAGCCACAGTGATCGCCCCACTATGTATCTTTAGCCAAGCTAACAAACTTTGGGTGAAAAGTTGATACCTGTTCCTTTGTTTCTGAAAGAGCCCAACACTTCATCAGAGGCATCACTTTTTGTTTGGCACTGTTGACAGCTGTATTCTGATCTCCATGATTACTTTTTGATGCAGCTTTTCCCCTCCTCTGTGTGTGTGTGTGTGTATGTGTGTGTGTGTGAAGGAGAGAGAGATAAAGAGAGAAACAGGGTGTGTGTGTGTGTGTGTGTGTGTGTGTGTGTGTGTGTGTGTGTGTGTGTGTGTGTGTGTCCGTGATTTCTATGTGTCTCCTGACTGCCCGCAGATACCATTTAGGTTTGAAAAGTCCTCCAAGTTGCTGTTGGGGAAGCTGACTTGCCACAATAATAAATTTGCAGCAGGTAGCAGAGAATAGCGAGTGGCATGCAAATCCGTCTTGGTGTCCCTCTGGGGCCCCAGTGCTCACTGCGGGAGAAAATGAAGCCATGCTGCTCCAAACACTGTCTCTCTTTCTCTCCTGGGCCTAAAGTTAATTTCAGTGGAGAGACCTAAATAGGGTGTCGACTGGTCTCTTTTCTCCAGCCATGTAGACACACCGGGGTTTGTTCAAGAGATGGATATGTGAGAGGATAGACTCACACTACCTACCTGACACTGGCCTTCTTGATTCATTATGACAGGCCAATCTTTTATTAGCCTGGGCTTCATATTCAAACCCTATCAAGAAAAAAAAAGTGAAGAGGCTGAATTTTCTCTGGATGAATACAGCAGATTTATTATGCAGCGCCTCCTCCCCGACCCCCATATAGAGGCATGTAATTATTAGCCTCATGTTTTTGACAGATCTGGTTAGCAGGCTGTTATTTGATATCCATGTTAACCGAGGCACCTAGAGTGACAGATTTAACCACACACAGCCATACTGCTGTGGAAACCATTATTTTAAAAGAGATATACTCTGAAGGACCCCTTTTTTTTAGTGTGCTGACTGAAAATATGGGATTGAAAAACATCCCATTTCACTATTACCCGCAGATTTCAGAACAGTAAATGAATACAAGGTTGGATGGTGGAGTAATTCAATTACTGTGTGGCAGTGCAGGCCCGGTTTTATAGTCTGCTCTCTGCTCTGTGAACACATCCACAGTTAAATGAACATGATAGGCAATGGTCATCTCCCCCTGTTGTTACAAGATAGCTGTTAGGCTGCCTCAGTAATGATATGAACCAGGCTCTGGGTTCCCAGACTATTTATGAGGCATAAAACAATATTTTAATTTGGTCATAGGATTTCATTTTTAACAACGTATGAGCACATATCAGTTAATGAAAACTTCAGTACCAATATTAGCTGTCTCATTCATGCTTGACACTTTTTATTTGGAACCATTGTTCAGATTTTTTATTTATTATCTCCTCGAAGAAGGTTCTGCTTCTGGTTTTGTTTGCTGCTTTAAAAGAACCACCACTCACTATATATATGATGAAGTCAAGGAAACCTTTTATATTTTGAAACAGAACTGAATCATGGGGTTGGACACTAATTAATTTTTTATTTACCCAGAATGAAGGACAAAGGATTCTGTTGCTGACTGGCCTCTCTGTTCAAGCTCAAGAGCAGCAGTGTTTGAGAAAGCTAGACAGTGAATGAGCAGGTAGAGGTGTTGCGACAACAAAGCAGTGATTCAGAGAAATATGCTTTTTTCTGTTTTTTTTTTTATGGTGGTTATGTTCTAGAACAAATAGACACGTCCACCCTTGCTATGTTCATGGCCCACAGACTGACTTCACACCCTCATGTCCTACATACCTGCACTGCTCACAAACACCCTGAATACAGCAAATGAATAATAATAAAATACAGGAACACACAGCATCTTTGCACATACAGACAATGCCACACACCTGTAGTGGGTTCTAAGTCATGATTGAGAGGGTGTGCTGACGCTTTAGCTTGGCACAACCATATTTTCACTAAACTTAATACTCTTGGAAATGTATCCAGACTTAGCATTAGCCCTGACACCAAAAAAGCAAGTTCTTTATTCATTTGTCTTGTTGTAAGGCTGCATTGTGAGAACTGCAAGAGAAACTGCGGAGTTGTCTGTTTTTAAAAGAGCGCAACCTGACGTCACACTGTGGTGGCCCATCAGCTGATTTGCCAATCTGAGGCAGCAAAGCTGAACAATCCTGGCAAGAGAGAATGCAAAGAGGTTAAAATGCTATTGTTAACTCTTCCACACTAACATTCAAAGTTCTGGTGATTTGGTCTGAAACTGGGCACATTGGTTTCCCCTGCAGACTTAAAAAAAGCTGGCCTCAGCTGAGGCATGTGCTTTCAGAGCTCACTTCTCTTTTTTCTGTAGTCATAAGAACAGTGCAGGAATTCAACCCAATGAATATCCTACACTAGTTATAAAAATTTTTATGTTCAGACATTTTTTACTTACAAGTTCACATTATGCCCTTCATCACATCATCATATCATCAAGTTAATTTGTGTTACAGTTAGAGCTGCAGAACTTAAAACACATAACATTCCCTAGTTTCATCCTCTCAGCTGAGAGCTTGTTATTCCATTTTTATTTTATTTGTATGTGACTGTAAATTGAATGTCTTTGGGTTTGTTGTTGATCAGACAAAACAAAAATTTCAATAATGTCACCTTCAGTTTAGGAGACTGTAACTGGAATTGTTTGCCATTTTTTATTTTTATAGACCTTAACAATGTTTATTATTGGTAAAAAAAAATCTTGCAGATTCATCAGTAATGATAATCTTTTGTTACAGCACTAGTAACAGTAAATAACAATGTCTGTAAATGTGTCTATATTATAAATGTATTCTATGAATACTCATAAATTTCTATATATTTTAAACTAGAGCTGTAATATCACAGGAGCTTTGCTCATGAAGTGGTAGTTACTGTCATCTTTTACCTGCTTATTGTCTATGATTTTCCTCTACTGCTTCATATTAATGCAACAGAAGGCTATGAAACATCAATATGAATGCACTTGGGAACAGAATGG
>JAPZDY010000021.1:7725904-7736298 GCA_029783645.1 Ctenochaetus hawaiiensis
CAGAATGGTTAAACCGTTTTTTTCTAAAATGTCCTGATTCAGCCTGTCTGTTCCCTTCAAACAAAATAAGAATTTCTTAGTCAAACATCTGGTCTGTCAACGAAATCAAGCGTTGCCTGCACTTGATCTCACAATAAATCTGTGCATCAGCTGTAAGACCCATCCCAGTCTTTCAAAAGCAATGCTTTTGTAAAATAAGCCCAGCCTCAGTATGACAGGGATCTGGCTCACCATGGAGTCAGGCCTTGTCGTGGAGCTGATGCTGAGGCTCATCTGTGATGGTGTTGGTGGATGGATGTGCTCTGGTGTTGGGCAAGAGGGAAACCGTATTGATCCTGATCTAGTCTCATTTTTGTAAGCAGACGGCATTTCCCTCTGTGTTTGGGTACCTTTTTGATGGCCCCTGACAGCCTCTGTTGAACACTGTCGGAGACTATTTGACAGACTGGACAAGCGTGGGAGGAGGAGAAGGAATGAATGGAGGTAAAAAGGGGGAGGAGGAAGGTAGCTGTTCAGCTCAGTGCCGGCTGGTGACAATCGCCTCAGCCTTGGAATCAATTCCCTCTGTTTACAGACCATTTCACAGCCCTTTACCTGTAACATCACTTGTGTCAGTCCCATTAATACCCCCAGATATATAATGGTTGAATTAGCATAATGGCTAAAGCGAGGCCCTGGACTGTGAACACATAGCAAATGTCAACATGTTCTCTTCACTAAGCCAATTAGAGGCCATTAACAGGCCTGCTTGGCTGCAAACATCATCAAACTTAAAGCATCTCTCCAACCCCCTTTTTCACTGTTGTAATAGATGGGTCATAGAAACTGAAATGTTAGTAAACAGTCGGCCAGCTTAGACTTCTGCTGCTTCATTTTCAGTCTGCCGGTGAATCAGCTGTACAGGTAAACTGCTGCAGCTGTTTTTCTAACATTTTTACCATTTACTTTACAACTGGTGTCAGTAAACTTTAAAAAACTGCTGAAAAACTTACATTTACAGGTTAGCATGCTATATTCTGCCCTGTGTCATGCTTGTGATTGTGTATGTACATATTATGGTAATTATATAACATGTGAGTACAATGTACATCAGGTTTTGGACTCTAATCCTTAACTTTTATGTGAAGCATTTTGTAACTGTTTTAAAATGTTCTAGAAAGTTGAATTATTTTTGATATTATTAACTTCTTAATACAAAGCTTGGCAACCCATATGTTCATTGACCAGTGTGTTTTTGATCTATAGATTTTAGTATCTAAAAGAAGCAAAAAAATCAGATTTACTTGTACTCAGGAATAACAATTTTTCAAAGACTATAGATAAAAACATGTTTTCACACAGTGTAATAAAGAGCAAATGGTAGGCAGACATTTGCAGATCACTGATTCCAACATGTGCTTGGCATAATTGGAAAAATATAACTTAAATGAATAATTAAGGTGGATCTGGGGGCTTGGTTTAGTTAAAGATACAGCAAAAGTAAACTGAGCATTATTTATGCTGCCCAGTATAATTTTTACATGTTCCCCCATCAAGATAAACACTAGAGAAGTTATTTCAATAGATATCATAATGAAACCAAATGCAGTTATCTGTTAATTACAGCTAAGGAATTTGAGTAATGCAGAGAGTGAAATAAACTTGTTTGCGACTGCTCAATAGACAACAGATTTACACATGCATTTTAGGCAGCTTGCTTACTCTTTACTGTATCTTAAGCATATAGCCTTTGGCCATCATATAAAAACTGAGAGACAATAGTGCTAGTGTTAAATAAAGGCCTTGAAAGTATTGCCACAAAACTGCAGATGCAAGCAAGGTCAAGAGTCAATTGTATAAGACCACACATCAACCTCTGTGGCCTTCAAGATGGGGTTTCTGTGTATTGGCCAGATTAAAGTTCTCCTGCTCATGAAAAGCTCTCCAGATGTCAACAGGATATGTGAGTTTATTAACAGGGCCTACAAAGGGCTGTTCATGCAGAAAAATAATAATATAAGTTGTTCTGTAGGTACAAGTTGGTCATAAAGTAGGTGGTCTTCTTTGTCTAATACTGTGTCTTTTAGTGCAGCATTTTGTAATGCTTTTATAAGTTGGCAGTATACTCTGAATCAGAAGATGCATTAGACAGTCTCACTGTCTGTCATTTTGATGGGTTAAAAGATTAAAAAAAGAACTCTGTAATATAAACACCGCAGCTTCTGTAAATATCCATAGTAGTGTATCTGCTGTGGATACTGAAAAGTCAGCTTTCACCTGGTGTTTTTTCATTGTGTGCCTGTAATCTGAAACTGAATCTAGACAACAGTGCTAGGATCACAGTGCAAAAGGAATAAACCACATACTTAACGTTGATAATAATAACAGCAATGTATTTGTGTTACATTGAAAGCTCTGTATCACCAAGGTCCAACATAATAGACAAATATTGAACCAATACTGTTGCCAACCACTAGATCAGTGCATTTAGAACTAAATAAATCAAAATTGCAGTTCAGTGTCCTAAACATCTGTTTTAAAAGTCAGATGGATCAACATGATTTTATGCACGTCAGTGGATTGTTTGCTTACATTGCACTCCATAAACACAGATAACAGGTCGGAAACAAGCACACATTTTCAAAAACCACATAACCACATGTGCTTATATTTACAGTAAACAAGAAGACTAAGTACTATACTATTTTATGGTTAATCTAGAAAACATAAGCTGTTAGGTCATAGAATACATAGAGTAGGCAGTAAGCTTGTCACTTTTACACAATATTTGTTTTGTCCTCCAAACAAATTGTTGTTCATTCAAATGTTTCAAAGTTTCTGGTTTTGTTTCTCTTTAACAACTTTATAATTTTACTCAATTATTCAATCATGAATTTGAAGTCCCTCATAAATACCTACAGAACTAAACCCCACAATTGTTTTTATAAGCCCACACAGAAATCACATAGGTCACACTGTTAATATGTGGACTACAATGTCAAAGCACGACAACAAATGTAGTCTGCTTTGACAAAGAATCTAGAATTTAATGTGATTTGTTTGATTTCATTTTTTATAAATTATAGTTCCTTGCTTAAAACCTTTTGTATGAACATTTCCCCTGTATTTCTCCACGTTGACTCATAACAAATTGGTCAGTGCCTGGCAGGTAGGTCACCAACAGGCATCACCTCACGTCTGCATCAGGATGCAGCCCACTGTCTGCCGCCCTGCTCGGCTCAGCTCAGCTCAGCTCAGCTCAGCTCAGCTCTGTGGCCAGGCTGCGATGATAAGTCACCCAGCCAGCCAGTATTGATTGGAGGTCCTCGAGGCTTATACAAAGGCAAAGAGGGAGGTGACTGATTGTGTTTTACAGAGAACATTATCACTCCACTCAACGCGGGAGGGCCGACAGAATTTCCTCGCCCAAGAAATGGAGACGACCACCCGGGCTGGGAGTATATGACTTGACTCACTGAAGCGCTAAGTCCAATTTGAAAGCCAAATTGTGAGGCTAAGAACAAAAGGGAAAAAAGAGAAATGGTTACAGTTTGTCTGGTGATTTTTCTCCCTTTAGCGCTGACCAGTCCATACAACACTACCCTTTCTATTTGCAGCATTTTCTATAAATTCATAAAAGCGCTGAAACAAATTGCCTTCTCCTGTACGTGCTCTGCATACATTCACTTTAAAGCACAGAGCAAGAGAGAGCCTGCTGCTCTAACCTCAGGTTTTGGCTCATTTTTCCACCTTATATTTGGTTCCTTTATTGCATCAGTTGGATATGGTAGATAGCCCTGGATGACTTGAAGTTAGGCTACAAAGAACAAGGTACTGTTATGCGTCTCTCCTTATGGGAATTTAAATATTTTTTACCTCGGTGTTGGCATGGTTTATCAGTCTCTGCTTGCAGATTAAATGTGGATCAGGGTGGGAGTTGTTCCCACTGAATGCTGTAATGCAAAATAGAAGATGATCGTGACTGATAAAAAAAACAGGTTTCAAGATGATAGTGCTGTTCAATCGCAAACCCTTTCCTCCTGCTTTGTCCTCTCATCTCCTCTCATCCCCTCTCATCTCCTTCTCACTATCTTTCTTGATCATTTTCTGCCTAAATAAAGCTTGCACTCTCCCCGAGTAATCAGGCAAGAGTATCAGGATCTAATAGACTCACACAAGCTCCCATATCAGCCAGGTGCAATCTGAGGCTGCCTCCTGCTTAACGAGGAATTAAACATTTTTCCATGCTGCTGCCAGCACTTTAATTGATTGATGCTAAAAGTTTGGAAAATAAAAGCCTAGTGCGTCAAGCGCGGCACTGCTTTCCAGGCCCTGCCGGACCCCGCGGAGAGAAGAGCCTTCGATTAGAAGTGGCAGCTCACATTTTCAGCATCAGCCGGCCCTGTCATCTCGACACCCAGCCCGGATGTGTGTGTACGTGTGTGTGTGTGTGTGTGTGTGGCATGTGTGTCCGCTACTTCACATGGAGAGCAGCGGCTGAAAGACACATGTACTCGAAATAAGGGAATCAATAGAACACTTAATGAACAATTAGGAGAACAGCTGTAGGCCTGTCAGACACCCATCTGTACACAGATCTGCTCTGAGAGAGGGAGAGCAAGAATGAGGCCTCAGTACCGCACCGAGGCTATCGCTTCAGGACATGTGCAACCCCCACCTCTCCCACCCCACCTTCTTTAAGCCTATCTACATCCATTTACACCCTGCTCCCTCCCTCAGCTTCACGCTGCGAGAGCAAAGCCCAATTTAACCAAACAGACCTCCATCTCCTTCCATCCCTCACCTCACATTAGCCAGAGACGCCGCGAAAGATATGGAAATGGCACAGGACATACCTCAGGCTTGTGTCAGGGGAGGGGGGGATCGATAAATTTGACAATCCATGGCATTTAATTAAAATGGCTGCCGGAAGCTAGGCAGTTTGTTTTTCTGTGTGGGACCCTGCCCGGCGTTTATTGCTCAAATGAATACATAAGTGTATTCATAAGCACCCGGTACATTAAATCCACCTCACTCTTTGAGATGGGTCGGGGGGCCTTTCAACTTTCAACGCTGTGCGAGCACCCGGACAGATGAAATTAATATCTCCACCTCTCCCCCCAGTGATTTTTAACATATTCTTGATGCATAAAGAGATATCCCCCTCAACAAGGGCGCTGACAAATGAACATCGAGCACAGTCAGCTCTCCTGATTTGCCTGTCTGTGACAGTGGCGACCTTATATGCCAGTCAGGACGAAAAATAGTCAACAGTAAACGTGGACCGACAGTGGCGTTGGATAGATAGGTTCAGCCTTCGTCTGGGCGTCTGACGTTTTTACGTGTAGATCAGCAGGCTATGACTGACAGCTATTATGGTTAACTAAGCACAGGGATCTGAGAACAGTATCAGAGGATGGGCGAAGTCTGATAATTGACCTTGTACAGCCTCTCAGTCGTTCTTTATTAAAACTTCATTTAAAGAAGAACAACCCCGGGTGGCTGCTGCTGAAGACTCTTTATCTCTGGCTCCCTCCGCAGCCATAATGGATTACATAGGAATCCATTATGCATTCCACACAAGAAAGAAGTAGGGCCCAGGACCTGCTTAAAAATATATTTTTAGTACTGAAAATTAATGTGTTCACACAAGCCACTGAATCATTTTAAATGTTCTTTTTTAGTATATTAGGTATATGTGTTGAAAAGACCTATATTTCAATGAGGCCTTGGGCCCAGCAGCGTGAGAGTAATGGGTGTACTAATTTATTCATGATTTTAGCTGTGTCGTTATCTGTGTTTTTTCTTGTGGTTGTTATTGTATTTTTTAGTGTACACTGTGTACACTGAAGTCTACATCTGTTGTTGCATAACACTTTTTTTATACATTTTTATCTGTTACTGAGTGTAAATGTCATCAAGGAGGAAATAATCTGCATGTGAGCTCCTTTGAAATGCAGACATTGTACAGTTAGTGCAGCGAGACTATATACGCTCCCACTTTGCACCCCATTGCAGCTACCATACCCTATAGACTCTATTTAGGTGATGATCCTCATGGGTTGTGCCACTGACCCATTTTAAACCCCTTACCTTCTAATAGCTTTGAAATAACTGCAGTCGATTGTGAGAATTTTTTCCTATTTTATCAGATTTTTGCCATTAAAGTTTCCCTTTTTAAAAGTGATGGTGCAGTTACAAACAGGAAATAAACAAGAGATGGATAAAACATTTACTAAGGCTTATGGCTTAATAATGCAACCAATTATCAATATTTTAGCCTAACCTGTGCTTTTATTTTAATGGCAAAATTCACAATGTGTACGATGAAAAATTTCCTTTTCTCATTTTTTCTGGAAGTGTCAGAAATGGCACACTGAAATTTGTCATGGCATCTTTATGAAACATGTTCAAACAATATCGTGACAAGGCAACTGCTAGCCCCCTTATGGATAGTTAGTACAGGTAACTCAAGGAAATGCATTTATACCATCCAACCTTGTTTTGCAATGCAGCTTTTTTTGGTAGAGTGGTTTACATAAAGGTGAATGCTATTACACAGTTAACAGTGATAATTTCTCCCTTTGGTTTTTTGAGTTCTTGCATACTATTTAGACCAGCTGTGCAAGAAGATTTGCAATTTGTAAAGAATTGGATGTTGAGGTTCACCAAAGCTGAACTCCACATCAACATACAGCAAATTCATTATCAGTAGAACTGATTGTGGTGTGTAATTGTGCAGTAATAAAAGCCGGTGTGAGAGAGTCCTAACAGTACTGAGAGATTCATTTTTAGCTAGGCTTATTTACAACAGGCATTCAGTGAGTGACCAAGCCTTAAATTCTCTCTCTCCTCATGTGCAACTGTCAAGCACCAACTGTCAACATATGAACTAGGGCAGCAGGTTATTAAGTTGTTTTCAGTTATTAAATAATTTACAGGTTATTTTCTTCATTTAATTGCTTACGCATTAGAAGATAGTGAAACTCAGTTTACCAAAGCTTGAGTTCACATATTTAAATGGCTGAACATCAGTCCAAACCACAAATGTATTCAGTTTACTATCATAGCAGACAAACACAGCCTGAAATTGTTAAAAAATGTAGCCAAATTCTTGTTGATTAACTGATCATTTAATCTTTTCAATTCCAATATGAATGCTTGGTTGTAGATCTTCCTCTCTTTCTCTCTCACACTCATTCACACACACACACACACACTCTTATATGCACACTCAGCAGACTGCCACTTTAATATTTGCCTTGGACAATGGTCCACTCATTGTCCACTCAAGAGTTTCAAAATACTGAATGATTATCAGGTGTATAATTTTTTACAATTCTAATTTCTGGGGCATTAAAAGGTTAGATTGCACCATTAGGTTGACTGTGAGCACAGGTGCTGATTAAGTTGATTCACTGAGGCAATTACAGCCAGATCCCCTTTAATTACTGTGGGTTTTATTGCAACTGCGTGATAATGGTGCACAGGGCCTGCAGGAGTCTTAGATGGAGATGAGATTGCAAAGTATCACACACAGACACAAATCTACAGGATGGGGAAGATCTTTCACTCACACACACACACACATACATATGCACACCCAGACACACACATTGGCATATGCACACACAAAAAGGAAAAAAAAGGCCAAAACAACCCTCAGCTTTCTTTCAGTTTTCTCCATCAAGATATCTCTCTCTCTGTCACATACACTCATTCACAATCACACACATACACACTCGCTGTCATTAGGCAGAGAGGAATACTAAGCGGACGAAAACTGAAAGGACACAGCAATGCAGAGATTGATGCCAGTTACAATCCAAGAGTCAGTAAGAGCCAAGACTTGTGGTGTGTAAATGTGGTGGATGATACATACTCCTAAATTCATAGCATGTCCTTCCACACACATTTACACACAGAGACAGACTGACACCCCCACTAACCTCCACCCTCCCATTCACACACACACACACAGACAGCACACTTGCCACCATGCTCAACACAGGCATGCAATAAGAAACAAGTCGACAGCTACACAGCAGGCAATATCCCCTGCCTTCAGCCTCGGTGCGTGTTTCGGATGCATCTGGTTAGTAAAAGCTGACAGAGGGCCGGCCATGCCTCAGAGGACAGCAGAATGAGGAATTTCGGCGTTCCTCCACATCACCCCTGAGATGCAGGAAACACAAAAGTGCCCCCACCCCCAACACACACGCATTCACTAACACAACCTGTGATGTGCTCCTAAGATTCCCTGTCACCAGAAATGGAAATCGAAAGCGGCACACACATCCGTTATCTAAATGTTAACTCCAGTGCCCTTCTTGTTGTCGCAGCCGGACGAGGTTAGCCAACACAAGGAGAGGAGCTTTGCTTTGGGCCTCTGCCATGGTGCACCCTCTCAGTGAGAGGAGAGAAAGAATCTGATGCAAAATAATCACTGTGAAAAGCAAATTTAATCCCCTCTGTCAAGTCTAACCATTTCATTTAAGCAAAGTTAAGTAAGGAACAAGTTTCAGCTCATGTCAAATTGTTATGTTTGCTTTGTTTTTTGGTTATCCCTCCATTTTAATTTTTAATCAAAAAAAGAAATAATGATGGAGCAAGGAATTTAAAAAAAAACAAAACAAAAGTCCCAACTGTCCTAAAGGCAAGTTTATGATGTTAAAGATTGTTGTATGTGATTGATTTAACTTAGACAATGCTTCCTAAGAACTATATTAATATCCTCCTTGATGACAAGAAGCTCTTAAGTTGCCATTTCATAGTAGTTTGACTTTTTTTTCAATACAGTTGTTGATTTTGGGACAGAATTGTTATTTAATATTCAGATGTTTGATTTCTTAGTCATAATAACTAGAACCCATTTTGGGTGTGAATAGGTACTAAAGTCCAGCCCTCCATCTATACATCAATAAATCACCTAACCCAGTGGTCCAAACAAATGAGTTAGGTCTGAAAAATATACTTGAAATCATTAAACATACAAACAATTTACTAAAAATATGTTTTATGTGCCATTAACAACCTAGTTAAGTCATTTTATTACCTTTGAATATCTCTTTTTTTGCAATCATTGTCAGATTTTAAAGAAAGGATCCAAAAGAAAACAAACACGGCAGGTAAAGGAAGCAAAAAGCAAACTTTACAAGACTAGCTGAAAAAACAGCTCAGAAAAGTAAAAAAAAAATGGGTACATAAAAACATCAAAAACACACAACAGAACTTATGGAATAACAACAGGACTGGGGATCTGACAGTGAACCGAGGAACAGAGACAGGACTGGGAAGCAGAAACTGACAAACTGACAGAAGACAAAGGCACCTAAACTGAATACACACAAAACTAATTATCTTATCAAACACAGGGAAAAAGAAAAACCGGCAGGAAATTAAATAAAGACAGAAAGTGAGAAAACAAAGAGGAGACTATAAACATAAAAAGGGAAATAAGTGAGCCAGAGAACAAACCATGACAATCATTACAAAAACTGTTTGGTAAAACAATAAAATACAATAATCAACTATGTTCTCAAATTTAGTCTACTGTATTATTTCTGAATCATTAAAAGTTGTAGTTTGTGATTCTGGAGAAAAATAGATGAATGTTGACTCTTATTTCCGGGTTGTCAATTACTGATGCCGTGGGTTTGCCACTGGAACCAAAGTGTCTGTATTTGACAACCCTGGGAAAAAAGCACAACAATAAACTGGCTTTTGTTGTTTTTTTTAGGTGTGGTGGAATCTTTCTGATACCATACAGAACACTAAAAGAACTTGATTTAATTTTCACAGAATATCTGCTTCACTTACTTCTGTCAGGATAAAGTAGCATTGTCAGCAAAAATGGCAAAATGTTATTTTTATAAAAGTTACCTAATGAACATATGAGACCAAGGATGAGTCATCGAAAGACCTCCTGCTGCTGTTTTTAGTTGGTACATCAGTTACTACATACAAATATATATGCACTGGTGAAACAAGAAAACGTGAAGAAAAGCAGTTTTATCTGTACTTAAAATATGTTTCTCTTGTTTGATCCTGGGGTGAAAAAAGTTTAAGAACCTCTGACCTGCTAAGTGCTGTAGGTCATGTCCACGTGGTGAAGCACCCTTACAGCTCCTGTCCTGTGTGGTGCTGATTAATCACAGCATCGTGACATCTGTCTGGCCTCAACCCAGAAGAGAAGTGTGAGGTATGCAATGCCTCAGCACTTCTCCAGGAGCTCCTGTGAACAGGATAGATGGGGGGCTGAGTTGGTAGAAGGAGACGGCTGGAGACAAGTGGACAGTTGCGTGGACAGACTCGAGACTCTGAATGCAGTCTGATGCAGCGCAGGCGGTATTTACGCTCCGACGGCTGCGGGATCCGGGTGCCGGATATATTTAGCCGCCTAGAGATATCACGCC
>JAPZDY010000021.1:7736398-7759237 GCA_029783645.1 Ctenochaetus hawaiiensis
AGAGATATCACGCCGAGATGAGATTTCAAAGTGAAGTACCTGTTTGAAGATGCATGGCATTCCACAAGGGTGGGCAAGGGCTACTGGGTATAAATCTAGCACCCCTGCACCTGGTGTGAAGACAGTGAGGGAGTGTGACACCTAAGATTTAAAATGACTTACACACAAGCCATACATGTGTAAACTACACACTCATCCATATTAATTTACGCACTACCTACGAATGGAAAAGACCGGACGCTTCTCTTTAAGCTCTTTAATTTTCACATAGACACACACATACATACTCACACACACACACACACACAGTAGGTGCATATTAAATTTTTCCCTGCGTCTTTCCCTTTTTGTTAAATCCAATTCTCCTGGATGTTCTCACTGTCATCCATCATGGTGTGATCTTCGCTGGAGGAGATCCTGAGAACCGTAGGGTTAGAAGAAAAAAAGAAAACATTTTGTGGCGTATCACTGTTATCTTCTTCAGTGCAACTAAATGTTACAAATTTGATTATATCGTCCTGGTATGGAGAATATCTTTACACTGACACTGTGTGCACGAGACTCAGAAAACTTGAGACACCCATCCGAGTGGTGGGTATATGTGTATCTTCCGTAAGCCTGGAAGGAAGATCACGCATTAAGAAGCACCTTCTTACATTATGTATGTCCATACCATTAATTTTACAGTAGAATTACATGATTAATCCTGTCATACATGCACCTCTAATGAGCAATCCATATTGTTCTTGTTTTTCAGGCTAAATCCAAAACTGTAAAACTTTTATTACTTCCTACATTTAACTGAGAAAAAGCGACTGAAATTTTTCTGTTGTATTCATTTTTCTTGATTTTTTTTTTTTTAGTTACGTTTAGGAAATCAATCTAAACACCTTCAACAGCTTATCTTAGTATCAAGATTTACACAGCTGCTCTCAGACTAAAAATTTGGTTTGGGCAAAATGTCCCAAAGGTCTAGTTGTCCCAGTTAAATCACTGGGGTGAAACCTGGTCACATGTATGATGTTCATGTACAAAAGTATTTAAGGGTCGAACTTGTTCCAATTCAATGTTGGTCCCTCAAAAGTCTGCATACCACAAGCAATTTCCCTCTGTGGATGACTCCAAATGAAAATTTTTATCAGGCACTTCTGAGCCTTTTCGTGTAACCCCCCTGCCCCCTCTCACACTCCCCATCCATCTATCCATCTGTGGAACAGAGGAATGACTCTCATGGACTCCCTCTTTGTGAGGAATTTGCTCGGCTGCAGATTAGATTTTCAGGAATCTGCAATGTCAATGACACTTTAGGCAGCTGCGCTAAATGGGAGGGCATGGTCTGTGTTTGTGTGTGCGCGTGTGATGGGCTTGCTTTGTAAAGCCACCGCTCGCTTATTGCATTTCCCCCGAGCCTGTGACTCATTAATCAAATATTCATACATCCCCCTGTAAATACATGGAGAACACAGTCAACCCTCAGAGCGCTGCGTGCCCCCCAGCACAAACGCTCTTTCATGTTTCTCACAAAAATCCCCAAATGTCCCATCCCCTCCCTCCTGCCCATTCAACCCTTCCTCTTCCTTTCCATCCTCCAAAGTCGGAGAATGTTGCCGCTCCTTTGCTTCTGCATACTTGATGTTCCCGCTCTGTCCACACAGCCGGTCGGCCGTCGACAGAAAAAGAAAAAAGACATGAACGAACACTGAGATCAGACAGGGGATCTAAATGATGCCTTTATGTGTTTTGCCATTGCTTCTCCATGGTAGAGAGGAGAACAGATGAGGGATTCTTCTTCCTCTCCGTCCATCCATCCTCACCCTTGCCCTGGCTCCCTCAGAGAAGGGACAGTTCCTTCCTTTAAAAAGCAAGGCTCATCATAATACAAGAATTTGTACTGTACAGGAAAACAGTCAGGCATAGCTCAAACTAAGGGGGCAACACACAGATTATCCATGGTAACAGAGCTTTGCACAGAAGGATATTTTCTTTTCCTCCACAGAGGAACACAATTGCCGCCAGTGTCACTGGGTCACATTTTTTCCGGTCCCTGGTTAATGGGCTGTAGAGATGGTTAGCACGTACGATTAGTTTTAATCTACTGCATTTGACTGGGAGAGAAAGGGATTGAATACATTTCAACACACCACTGAGATTTGTATCAAGCACTGAAATGAAGAAAATATTTTTTTTATTATTTTGCCAGAGTCGCCTCAAATTCTTCAAGTGGACCCAGAAACAAATCCATTAGGAAAAGCAAATATTTTGACTTTAATAAACTTCTTTTTGCCTGGTAGAGTGCAAAACACTTTACACCTTTGCAGATGTGCAGGTGTTGCAATGCAAGAAAGCACATGAAAACGGTTCAGAATATTTCAGTGTTCTTGAAGTGAAGAATCAAAGTGCATGAGCAGACTCTGCAGTCTTACATGTTCTTGTATACTCCCCCACACCTACTTGTTTTAAGTGTTATAAAAGAACAGCAGCAAATCATTTAGTCACTCTCTTCTTTAGATTACGGGGGTGGGGGGGGGTGGGGGGTAAAAGTACAAAATATGGTAAGAAATACAACATGAAATGTTAGAAAATCAGAAAAAAATGTTAATTGCATGCAACGTATATAGACAATATTAATTTGGAGCATTAATGCAATATGTCTCTGAATTCTACAAATAATTTAACTATCATATATTTTTACTATTATTCCCCAAATCTGACTTACAAGTGTTTTTCATGTTTTTACTTCGGATGTTGTTTTAATTTTTTTTGACAAATGCAGCAAATCCTTTACCACTGTCAAATCTATTTTAAAGGATCATTTCAGGATGTAGCACATGACATTAACCCTTTGACAAAAACCCTTCCATCACCACTGGTCACTTGCACTATGATGCAGAACTCACTCAAAATTAACAGAACTCAAAAACACTGTAAGGATGGCAAACAATCACATAATCACACAACACCAACATGCATTATTGCTCACAGAGGGAAATGAGCTCTGGTGTGAATAAATAAAAAGGAAATTTTGGCAGTTGTCCTTCAAAGCATAAGTCCACTTATTCCTCTGTTATTGAGGTGTTTTAGAGGGGTGGAGAAGTCCTCTTGTTTGATTTAATGTTTGAACAGGAAAGCCTCGAAAAGTTACTGTGCTTGATTTTTAGAGAGCCCTTATACTCTTCTTAAGCCAATGAAAATCACACTTCAAAAAATACCATAGGTTTAGCCTTCAGTGAGTTAACTGAGTCAACACTGATCAGTCATAGTGACTGCTGCACTGTGACATTGTTGGCCTTGAGAGTACGGCGGCATTCAAGTGCTGGACTGGACCTAATGATCATTATCAGCAAATCCCTTTAAGAGACAATTTCAGGCCCCCAAACATCCGACACCAAATCTCCTGAAATCTGGTGTGCTGATATAGTTCCTGTCAACAGCTTGTCTAAAGTCTATAAAATTACAGATAATGGTGCAAAACAAATTGGGCTCCTCTGGCTGTTCATCTTCTCTTGAAGAAAAAACGGCTTTAAAATAGGCTGAATACCAGAAACAATGACCCAAGGCTTCCTGACAAAATTGCCCAGCAACACTCGCGTTGCTGGACAATAAACACAAGTCAAACTAGTTGGCAAAAATGAATCTGCAACTAAGTTTCCAGGACTTATCCACTGAATTACTGTAGTTCAAAAAATGTTCCGTAACCTTCAGTGTCACCATGGGCTTAGACGTGAAGCTTTGGATAATCAAGCAGCTCAGTTCATTAGAAGAAGAAGTTCCCTGTCAGTGGTCTTAAAAAACAGCGCTGTCAAAGCAGCACAAAGTCCCCTGCAGTGGTGACCGTCCTCCGTGAGTCACGGATGAAAGGCCATTCTCTCTTCTCCTGGGTGAGGCTGGCCGACAGGTCGTAATCTCTGCCATGACCTTGCACGAAAGTGAATGCTGGGTATTTCTCCTTCCCTGATGGCTGCAGCACCTGGAACAACAAGAACAGACCTGTGTTTAAGACTGGTACTAGTTTCATACTATGCTTTCATCACAGTTTGGTTTGAATTTCATCACTTAGCCTAACGAGGGGTCTCATCTCTAACCCTCATTTGTTCTAATGTTGCAGCCAGGAAAATTACAGCATTCCATTATCAATATAATCTATAAAGTCTCCTTAGCAGAGGCATGATAGATTTAAAAAGGGAACTCTGGTTTACAGCATCTCCCCAGCATGGTTTAAGTGGTTTGAAGGAGTAAGAACTCTGTCAGATTCATGGCTAAATGGTGCCACCTAGTGGTCAACTTCATTCTGTCTGACTACATATTTTCAGGGCACAAACATACTTATCACTACTACTGTTACTATTACTACTACTACTACTACTACTACAAATTCTACTAGTACTACTACTGCTGCTGCTTTTACTACTACAACTTCTAATAACAAAAAAAAATACCAATAATAATTTTATGAAATGTTGGCAATGGTATAGTGATTTTTAAGGAGTCCTGTGTTGAGGCTGTAGTATTCCCTACCTTAGACAGCTCTTGTCTGATTCTCTCATAGTCTTGAACATTTCTGGAGTAGAAACCTATGGTGCAGCTTGGGTCCATCTTGCTGAAAGGCATCTTCTTTGGTGAGGGGCAGTGATAAGACTAGACAAAAAAGACCCAAAATACACCAGAAAATCTTCATCAAGCTGAAAGGCCAGATAATGTACAACAACTGCAGGGCATACATACACTCCATGACAGCATCAGCAGTGAATGAGACGTATTCTGCATCATTTGATGAATGAAATCCTATTTATCTGCTGTCACAGTATTCATAAATTTACAACTCTGGTGTGTTGTCACATTGCATACCACTGCATGCAAAAGCATAAAACAAAGTTGCTATACAGTGCTGTGTGCCGATTTTTATGTATGGGTCCTGAAATATTCAGGCTCACAGTACCTAATCTGGTATTTGTCGTATTTCTCTTAAGTGGCAGCTTCACACATCTGTGCAGCAAATACATCAGCAGATAGGGACTCAGTAATTGGTCCGAGGGCTGCTTTAAGATTCATACCCTTAAGTACTAACAGAAACTATTAAATTCACGTTACTAGGGCCCCAGTCAGCTCGTCTGTGTAATTTCACATTACCTGGAGAGGGAAATCGCTGGTGCTGACATCCACAAAAGACTGACAGTAATGAGGGTCCATGTAAATCAAGCTGTCATCTGCAAGGACAAAACAAAAGACAAGTTATTCAAAAACATCGGATTATTACAAAAACGCGCTTCTCTTCAATTTCTATGCAGAGTAGCTCAAAGTCACCCGCTTGGCCTACTGTTAGGCTTGTGTGCGTCAAATATGCCTCCCAGAAGGTTGTTGCTTTTTAATATCCACCAGGGTGGATTAAATTCTGCATAATCAGATGCGTTTGTACAAGCACATTCGTTACACCCACGAAAAAGAGGTTGTCATTTAATTTTTGTGTGGGGGAATTACTTTTACAAACACGCAATTATATTCGACCATTTGCATATGATAAATGCTGCGCCGAGCTGCGACTTGGCAAGGAGAATGTATTGCTTGTCATTTAGACATCATCCACCACTGTATTTCAAATTGGTAAAATGTAAATGCGTAAATATTGACTGCAAAGATGTACAACTGAAGGTTCCTCCTGGTTCTTGAAGGTGATGAAGAGTGGCTCACTTTGGGGCCCCGGATGAAATTTAATGCATGCCTCCTATGGAAATCAATTACTGCTCACAACTTGGGAGGTTTACTTGTGATAAATGGGTGAGGCTTTGATGGGTCACAGAGAATAAAGTAAGCCCTGCTTCACTTGCTTCCATCTCCACTCCTCTCCGTTTTCCTCACGCAAACAGGAATACATTAACGTACTTAGTCTCCTCACATGAGAAGGGTATATTATGCAAAATAATCTGCTATTCACACCAACCTCTCTCTGTGTGTCTTTTTCTGTTTTGTATTACGCTAACACTAACCTTGAAATCCTACAAAGTAGCAGGCCTGTTTGGGCTTCCCTCCGATGATGCCTATGCAGTACTCCAGACTCAGTATGCTCTAAATGCAGAGAGAGGGACAGAGAAATACAAAGTACATCTGACTGGAGCCTAAATACTTTCACTTTGTTTGCCACACACTATTTTTCAATGACAGTGAAACAGATATTTTAAACTCTCCTTTCGCCTGGTGACCACATCCAATTTAAAGTATGAGAATTACTCTTACTTATTTATCACTGTGAGCGTATGTCTAAAATCTTCTGAAACACCAAAAGATTGACTAAAAGAGAGTTCTTAAAATTACCTCTGGTCTACATGTGTCGCTCACCTTTGCAACATTAAAATACTCAGGGTTTGTCTTCTCGCTTCCCAGCCTCACAGGGATGAGGATGATGACGGCTCGGTCGTCTGGCAGGGTGGAGGCAGATGCTGGTTGGTCGTTCTGTGGGGAAGGCGAGGCCTGCCCTGGTCTTGGTGTCCTGTGGCTATCGATGACATCAGCACTGTACACTGTGGAGGATCAATAACACAAAGGTCAGATGAGGGTCTTTAGTCTGTCTCTATGTCTGTGTTGTTTATCTGTTAATCCATCAGTCATTCTGTGCTCATCACACTCTCAGTCTTGTCTTTTTGTTCACAGTGCAAGTTATTGAAGTCTGATGGTGGTGACTGAGTGTAATTTTGCCTGTGAGTTACAAAGTTCTTGTGTCTCAACACGTCTGCAAAATTTTTAGAATTTTGCAGATTTTTCCATATGGCAGTACAAGTTTTAAATAGGTATAAATATCACTTAATCATGAAATATTTCACAGTATGAACAACAAACTCTTCATCTGTCATCTGTTGGTGAAATTTTGGCAAATATTCTTTTTTTGCTGTGACTTTTTTGTTTAATCCATCCTTCTGAAAATTAGTTTCATTCTCTTTTTGCTCTGTCCAAATACAGTCTAAAAACCATCCCCACTATGTTTTTAGTTTCATTTGGGCTGCAAAAAACAATTATTTTAATTATAAGTTCATCATCAGTAGGTTTTACTGGAAAGGCACAAGTTAAATTCACTCAATTTTCTATCTAAATTTAAACCTCTAACACGCCACAGCGTTCACTCTTGCTCCAGCTTTCTTCTTGCTGGTTATTAAATTAATTAAAACCCATGTTTTAGGTGAGAGAAGAGGCTGGAAGAGGATGTTCTAGATTTTTTTTTGGTGGATGTGCTAGTTGAGCTTCCCATCACAATTGTAAGCAGCCCCACAGTCTCCCAGCAGCAGAGGAATGGTGGAAAAGAAGGGTCAGTATGGGCATTGTGCCCAGTATCCTGTTTTATCAACAGCAGGCTCATCTTTCACACCTGTGCAGTCCTGGGAGACATAAGCAGTTATACCCGCCAAGCCAGGGTCCATCGCTTCCTCGACAGCTTTCCTAAGAGAGAGACAGAGGGGCAGACAGACAGAGAGGTTGTTAAAGTTTACAGGAGAGCTAATGCTGAGTAAGCACCACTAGCATCAACTTATGATATTAATAATTTATCATTAATAAATTAATTAGTGTTGGATCAGAATAGTATATTTGAACGAATGACACAAACACACAGTACTGAGAGTGACGACCGACGTGGTTCCTGGTTTATTTCCATTAATTTATTGACCTGCTAGCTGTTTATGCAACTTGAGCTTTTTAAAACACGTTGAACACGCAAGCGCACGCACACACACACACACACACACATAATTATTAAAATATTGCTTGTTCTTTAAATTTTTTTTCTTTTAATCAAAATGTTTTGCCACGATCTTTCTGTTTACTCAGATTCTTAATATTTATTTTAAAAAATACTGGGTAAAATAAGATCAACGAAAACATCAATACATGAACATTATTAAGGTAATCATTGTTTTGTTGATTGACAGAAAATGAATTATTACAATTTTGTTACCGTGAGAATTCCTTAAGTAAAAATAAAAATATGTTGCTTATGTTGCTGACAGCTTCTCCAATGTAAAAGTTTGTTTGCCTAATTACACACAAATGTTAAATTTTGTTCTTTGTTTTTTTTAAATTACCTAATCTCTTAAACAGCTATGGAAAAATAATTTGAATCAGCAAAAAAACATATATTATGCCCTGAGGAGTAAAAAATAATTATGTGATCAAGTGGGGTGTATTGGACACACTTAAAAGGTTTGATTTTGAAGGAACCACAGTTAAACTTACTTGAGGATATGTGCCACGACAGCAGGCCCATACCAGTCTCCTGCCTGCTTCCCCATTGTCAGGCCCGAGCGGACCAGCCTGTGGAGGCCTAACTGAGCAGAGGGGCTGTCCCCAAACCAGGATACCAGAGTGCGGTGGTACATCTCTTTCAAATGTGCATCTGCCTCCTCTGCAGACCCCAGGGGCTGAGTATGGTGCATGGGTTGCGATTCATGATGTGAGGGCCCAGGGGACCCTTGCAAAGAAGCCTCCAGGGTGGCCACCAGACGCTTGGCTGCAGTGGCAGTCCATGTCTCTGTGTCCAAAGGCTGGAGCGCCAGAGCCTCTGACCAGGTCCAGTCTGTGGAGGAATAAATAATGTATTGAAGACAGCCATAGATGCACTTATTACTTTGGTTGTGGCTAACTAAACAATTTTTATTAAGCTTAAGAACTATATTCCCTAAACCACCGGTTGTGCATCGAAAGATAAGCATCCTATATTTCTGTGGATACAAAATTTAAAAATAATTATTGAACATGTTTCTCGGCAAAAACTTGTAATAGCTTTGGTAGATTATGAAAGCATAAAGCAAGAAATCAACAAATAAGACAAATGAATTTTTATAGGTCTGAGAAGAATAAATATTACTAATTTTAAATTAGGAATCTCTCAAAAATATGTGTCTGCCACGTTTTTCACACTGTTAATAAAACTGAATACTTTTAGAGATGAGGCATAAAAGATATATTGAAAGAAATCAAATGTGGAAAACAAATGTGACATGACAATGCAGAAAACAGATAAATCAAAATTTTGTTGCACAAGAAAAGCTTATAGAATTTCAAAGCCTAATCTCACTAATGGAAAAAACAGAAAGGCACTTATTAGACCAGCTGTTAGTGAGGATCTCTGAACCCTTTCATTCAACACATCAAAGTTCCATTTACAGCATCACCATTGAGAACAAAAAGTCTTTGAGAACTTGTGAAATTAAAGGTTTCGTCTTAAACAGATGGAACATTGTGCTCTTCAGTAACAGAATTGGTGTCATTCTGTTCAATTATAAGTTTGATTGTCCCAGTATTTCACTTTAACGGTGCCTTAGCCTTACAAACAGGGTGGGAGCTGAAGGCGGAGAGAAAGGGAGTGGCCCTGGCTATAAAATGGGCCAGAGTAGAGTCTAAGGCATTAACAAAATGACCTTGATCTAAAAGTGAATCAAAGTGAAATTGATCAATAAATATATTTAAGTGGCCATTAGTCATTTTATAGAGAAATATTTCATTAGTGACATATTTTAGATTTGACAGAAGAACAAGTTTTAAATATTGTTTTCTAAATGACTGCATTAAACTGGCAGTCATCTCATTATGTGGACCCATAAAGTCTAGGACACTTCAGAGACAATAGATCTGTGAAAGATATGAGGAATTCACTCATTTTAAATGCCTTGCATCAACTAAATTAAACTTTCACTTTTACAGAGAATTAGGAAACTCTGAAAAAGAGCTACAAGTCTGCTTTCCTGCATAGAAAAAAAAGTAAGTGAAATTAAATAAATGAACTACAGTTCCAGTGCACTTCAAAAGTATGTGGCCTAATCAAAAACTATCTGTACAATCTTCTTTATGTTTTTTTTTTTTTTTTTTTTTACATCTTTAGGTTTCTTTATTATAAATAATGACTTCTGTTGTACAAATCAATGCCCATCTTCACATTTAAGTACAGAAACAAACACCTGGCGGCTGCGTGGCATAAGCAGCCTCTAAATGTCTGCCATATTGGCCACCTCAGTTCTCAGTCAACAGTAGTTATTAAATACAAATTGTACATTAACATTTGAAATTAGTAATCCAAAATGAACAACAAAATGAAAATAACATGTTTATATTGCTGTATTTTTTAAAATACCTGAAATACTAGAACAAATCCAGCATTTCACAAAAAGTTTGAAATTAAGAGAGTAAACCCAGAGAAAAATTAACACTGTTTTGTTTAGTACAAATATATTCTCCCCTGTCCTTTTCATTATATTTCAGACAACTACATGCAATTGTGATTCAAAAGGATCAAACTCCTCCTTAACAACTTTTGTCCAAACCTTTTATACTTCTTGTTAAATCAAAAGGGTTTCACCGTAACTCAGGTGTGGTGCCAAAGCTCCACTCACCTCTGCCCAAGAAGTGCAGAATAAGTGCCTGAGCCAGCATCATCTGCCCGGCTCTGAGCATGCAGCCCCAGCCGCAGTCAGAGGTGAGCGTGGAGCCGGGAAGGGGAGGAAACTCCTCCCTGTAGGTGAGCCACAATCTGGATGCAAAATCCTTGCGGAAAGCCTCCACATTCCCCATGATGAAGTCCTCATCAGAGAGCTCACAGCAGGCCTCTGCTGAACTGTTGTCATCTGAAGCAAACAATTTACATGTGACTGGATTTGCTGTAACATTGACATCTAGTGTCAATCTATCTTATGGTTTATGACATGTTCTTTTACAGTTTCACTATTTTGGTTTTGAACCTAATATGACTTGTGTCTCGTGTCAGGACAGACATGTGCATGGTGAGCATCTTTGTTTTCCTTGAACTGTAACATGCAATAAAAAAAAGACACAAATGAAATGTTGTCACACTGTTTACCACCTACAAATTTGTGATTATATGTTATCAGTGTGCAAAGTGTATGACAACAAATCAGTCAGTACTGGTGGCTTAGTGCATTGTCATCATTGTCATGATTGTTCAGTGTTTTAGTGATGCAACTCCTTTACTCTGTGATTAAATCCTTACCACAGCCCTCCTGGCTGTTAGAGTAATAATGGATATGAATGCCTGGAAATGTACGTACGTCAGGCCTTTGTTATTCATGTAAATGTGATAACAGTAAATGCGCCAAGTGTGTTTTTATATTATAATGAGATTTGCTTGTGTGTGTACACCATACCCTCGGCCTTAAAATGGTAACATTTTCCAAGGAGAAGCACGGGGGAATTTCGACTGAATGAGGTCTTTGTTTTCAAAGCCCAACCTAAGATACACAATTAAAACAAGACAATATTATGGTTGGGTTTAACATGAGAAAACACATACTCTGAGTCATTCTGTTTACCCAGTTAACTGGCACACCTACTTTACAACACTCATCATTCAATGTTCTGGGTCACTCCAAAGATTATTGCCCACTAAAGTACTAATGGTATTGTTTACCCTCTGAAACGTAAAGGGCAGAAAATGACTAGGTTAATAGAAACAGCAGAAACTTTACACTTAGAGAGCTAAAAGAATATAATGTGGCACACAAGCCAGTGTGGATAGTATGACAGAGAACTATTTAAAGGGCTGACTCAACAGCAGTACGTCCTTGTCTCACTGAATTCTGATGCTTGTTTTTATTTGTGCAGTCTCTCGTTTCTGCACAACATGATACTTTTGTTCTCCTCACATTTTACTTGTACGGATTCCAGGGCAGTTAACCTGATTCAAACGCAGTCAAGAAAATAAGATTGTGGACTGTAGGGACAGGTCGAAACAGCACAGCAGTGATGCATGAAAGCATTAGAAACGAAGTAGACAGAGAGGACTAAGCTTGGGTTCTGGTCTTTGTGTGTGTACTGGCCTCAAGCAAATTACTTACTGTACTTCACATTGTGCCACACTGACAAGAACTTTGTCTTCAATTTTTCCACCTCGTCGCTCCCTTTATTTTCCATTTAGACCAGATTGGGATGGAACCCATTCCCACACAGCCTGTAAACTCTGGTGCACGGAGTAAACACACACAGTCACATAATCTAACAGTCACTTCACGGTGCAAAGTTACATTAAAACACAGATTGAATTGAGCAAGTCGTTACCTTGGAGCTTCCTCGATACAGGTGTTCTTCCGCTTACACCCGCTGTGAAGTTCCGTTCAAAAGTTCAACCGTCACATTGTTTTACACTGATAATTTCAAACATATCGTGTCGCCCATGATTACTGAACGCTGTACTGTTATCGCCAATGTTTACATGGAGGAAGTAAAGGGAGTCAAGTCACGTGACGAACGGTGTTTCCGCCTGTGAGAAGGCAGGAGAAGGTCTCGAAAGCTTGATTTATTTATCAAAGTGGCCTGAGTGGGCGGCGTTTAAGCCTTTCTTGCACCACCCGCGCTGTTGTGGATGAATACTCCGCTTGTTTTGGTTCTTCTCTGAAACAAACCGAGCGCTGCTTCTTGTATAAATGCAAAGCGACAAATAAAAGCCGCAGGCGCCACTAAATCACCTCCACCACATTACTTAATTTTCCCTTGTCATCGCTGTTATAACAATGGTGTGTTGATGATCATCTACATGCTTTTCCTATTTATGAGAGCTACCCATTATGGTGACAAAAAATCGATTGCTCCC
The DNA here is from genome assembly GCA_029783645.1 of Ctenochaetus hawaiiensis. NCBI lineage: Eukaryota > Metazoa > Chordata > Actinopteri > Acanthuriformes > Acanthuridae > Ctenochaetus > Ctenochaetus hawaiiensis. Next base: position 7,748,976 of record JAPZDY010000021.1, read on the forward strand.
TTGCACATGTAGATATTACAAAATTTAAGGTGATACAATTATGCTAACACGGTTTAATTATTTTTAAAGTCGTTTTTAGAATCTAGGGACTTCGAAAAGGAGATTGAATTTGTTTTTATTATCGACTGGAAGTGGGAAAATGTGTTTAAATAAAAAAATGCGTTTATGCACACCTTGACTTTTTCCTCTACCCTGTGTTTATTTTGCAACGTCTATAAAGATAAAATGTCTTACAATGTTTTTCTTGTGCATGACACTTATTCCAACTAAAATCAGAAAGTTTGAAATTCCATTGACAGCCTTTACCCAAATTTTCTGATTGGAAACTGCTGTTTGCACTGAGTTGCTAGGGTAGTCTAAAGAGAATAAATGGACGGTAAGAATGGAAAAAAATTGCCCTGCCCGTTTGCACATTTTCCAAATTTTAGTAAGTTTCATGATTGAATATAGTGTTATTTGTTCTGTACAGCGGTTGACATTTTCTCCGTTTACCTCTCATAATACAGTGCGCAGGGGCTTTTCTTAGGGTGTGTTCCGTTGCACATCATTGTAGTCATTACGGTAATGATCCCATTCTCCCGTTTTCCCTGTGGCCGTAGTGAGTGAGTGGAAAGCGGAGTCTGCCTGCAGTCGCCTGCCTGGGAATTTCGTGAAAGCACATCAGCGGCCACTGCCATGGCTGAACGCCGCGCCTTCGCCCAGAAAATCAGCAGGTAAAGACTCGAGACCCCCAAACAAGCTTGTTAAAGGCACACCGAGCACTTTTACGCTTATATGTAGGTCGCCCCAGACCAATGCTGAGGGAACCCCTGTGAAGGAGGCCCAGCTACCAGAACAGCCTGGCTGCTCCGAGCTAGCCGCTCGTTAACGTTAGCCATATCAGCAAAGATGCTCAGACCCACCCAGACAGACAGCGACTGGTGTCTTTTTTTCTGAATGCTAACAAAGGAGTGAGATGTAATACCGTTGTAACACATGTATTCTGGCAAAAGGAGTTAGGTTTTCAGTAATTATTCGTAGCAAAAGTGAATTACCGTTCATTAAAAACCGTTAATTTTGGACAGTTAGCTAGCCATATTGCCCGCAGTAGCTAACGATGAGCCGCTAGGTACAGCTGGCTCTGGTAGAGATGTGACTGAACTTTGTAGAGTTAGGTTTTAAGTAGTAACCCATTGATAGGAGAAAGTAGATATTTTTAGTACAGTATGACTGGAAACAAAAGCCTCCCTCGGCAGCTATCAGATAGCGATATTATAATCTGCTCCCCGCCCCTCAGACAGATCAAAGTAATCTCTTTAACAAAGAGCTTTGTGCTCGCTGTCAAATACCATCATCCAAGGCGATAGATGGATTCAAGGATTGATAGGTAGATAGAGAGAGAGTTTTGGTAAAACCAGACAGTTTGCTCCCACAGCAATGAAAAATATATTTTTTTCATTACTCGTATTAATAAAATTCATCTAGTTGTGCGCTGTTTATTTAACTTTAGGTCAAAAATAAAAAAGACAATGGGTAGGCTTAAAAGTTGCAGCTGCCATGATCATGCTAAAAGCTCATTTCTTTGTTTGTGTTTGGGTATGCTCTTTTAATATACTGTGATCCAATAACCATAAATGAAAACTGCAACAAAATATTGGAATTTCATAATGATTTCTATGGACATGTCTTACCTCTTGGCTAGTTATTCACACAGACTGAGAGAGAGAGAGATTCCTGATACAGATGCAGATAAAGAATGAAATCATATGCCGCTTAAAATATATTGCGACTACTACCACATTGTTACAGACTATGGCTTTAAAATGTCACATACAGATGAGGCAAAAATTATCTGACACGCAATAATGAACATTAAATCTCCATAAGGGGTGCATCTGTTTGCTATCTGTTGTATCACCGTGTCTTTGTGATGTTGTATCCACTTAGTGATTTGGTCAGTTCAGTTGGCATCTCAATGCAACTTGATAAATAAGTGTTTAAGAATTGTGTACTGTTATTCACATGTTATTCATTTAGTGGTGAAAAAGCGTCTCTTTGTATATATCTAAGGCATGCTGACTTTTAAGTAATGAAAATGAGTTAGCTCATGTCACATGTTTAGGTAAATGTTGTGACTAAAATTGCTAGTGGCTTTGGCTAGAAGTTTAAACCACATGTCTCAGTGGAATTGCCTGCTTATTATAATCTACCATTGCCACCAGTTTAGAATTTGTTCCTCTGGGTAAATATTGTTGCCATCTTGAAGTGATAGCCACAGAGGCTGTTTGAGTAATCAAGTTATTCCTCTGTGCTGTGACCAGTGCTAAGTAAAGATCTGGTAAGAGACATTGGGGAGAACTGTGGAATGTGTTTGTTGGTTCAGTGTTTCCGACTTTCTTCAGTGGTGACAAGACTAGAGGCCATTGGATCCCTATTAAGGAACATTATCAAGCTATCTTGAGCTGGCAGGTTAGACCATGCAGCTTTCATTTTACTTTTTGTTTTGGGTGATAAGGACCATTTCTGCTTTGTTGGAGCAGTGATGATCTCAGCACTGCAGTAGTTGGCTTTAAGGGGTTTTGCAGTTCTGCTGATTGTATCCCACCTAATCCTTGAACATCATCACTGAATCATTGTTGAGAGTTTAAGGTAATATTCAAACTAGTTATTGCGATTCGCTTACAGATTAGAGAACAGAAAGAGACAGGGAAATGGGACAGCTTACTGTTCATAAAAAGAAAGGAATAAAAAACATTTAATTATAGGATCCAACAGTTAATCTGTTGGATCCTTATTGTCTCTGTGTTACCTGTGAACCTTGAGTCTTCAGTGTCAAGTCTTACCCTTGGTTCTAATTGTTATTTGTTCGTGTCACTTTGGGCTACTTGCTGCGTTGTTGTTTTGTTCAAGGCAAAGGTCTCAGAGTGGTTATGATGGTTGCTGTGATTTAAAGGACCTGTGTATCGGTTATACACCAAGGGCTTTGTGCTGACCACTGGGGTCTGGAGGTTTTTATTTCTTTCCTCTTTGTCTGGGTGTAATATATTAATGCTTTCTGAGATGAAATAGTAAGACTATGAGTAGAGATGCAGAGAGAAAATCTTAAAAGGACAAGAAGTGTAATGGTCAGTGTTAGTCAGCCTCATCTCTGATAGCTTAAGGGACTGAAGCGGAAATTAGCAAAATCCGGAGGTATGAAGACATGTTTCTACGATTCAAATTTATTTTAGTTGAATAGCATTAAGTCTCACCAGACACCAACTGTCACGTTGTGTTAAAATCCTAAAATACAATATTATTGCATTAAATAATTTACTTTATAATAAAGTGGTTGCTCCTTATGTTCTCAGAAATAAAAGTTTGATATTTTTTATCCTCACCCTTTACAATTTTTAGAGGTTTCCTTCTGTTTCCGCACACATTCGACATCTCAGATTAAGTTGTTAGCATTTTGTTTCTATTTGACAGTTACACATTGTAGAAAGAGACAGGAAACAATGGAAGAGAGAGGGGTATGACATGTCTTACTGGAATCAAACCTCTGACATAGCACTTGTAGGGTGTGTACCTTCACCATCAGGCTGTGGGGATGGAGATACCACCTGAATAATATGTTGCTTAATTTTGCCATTTGATTAGGATAATTTCCTCCCCACTTGCACAGGTATAAGACGATGTAATACAAGACCGACTTGCAGCATTAATCATAAGCAATAATAGCCCACTCTGGCTTTCAATATTGTTTATTGCAGAATCACATGTATGCCAATCCTATTATTGTTTTTGAGGACAAAATGTTGCTATGGCATTTTGTTATTATTTTCTTTGCGATCCTCAGCCCTAATTACAATTGAGCCAACTAGGTCTTGTTTGTGGATCATAAATCATGCATGACTGTATTCACACTTTTCCTCTTCTGATTTCTCCTCTTTTTGCAGGACTGTGGCAGCAGAGGTCAGGAAGCAGATAGCTGGCCAGTATGGGGGCTCCCCACAACTCTTTAAAAACCTTAATGTTGGGACCACAACAAGCAACACAGTGAGTAGTCTGAAAGACTGTTAAAATTAAAATAATGCTGACAGCCTTTCTTGGATCAGAATTCTAGTGTGACAGCTGCTGCAACTGCTTTTTTCTCAGAACGTCCAGCCTAATTTTCAGTGCTTGTGTTGTGTTCTCAAATGTTTAATTTTTCACTTTTGGCCAGATATAATTCTGGTGTTTGCTATGTCTGTAAAACAAGCGTATGAGCTATCAATAAAGTTAAGCTTACATTTGATTAACTCACGTACATAAAACAATTTAACAAAGCCTATTGCTCAGTGGGGTATGATTTCTGGTATTTGCTATGCTTTAGATTTTGGTTACCTCTTTACTGGTATTCCTTACTGTACAACTGTAGATTTTTTTTTATTTAAACTTAACATTTTGCAAATTTACAAGGATGGAAAAGTAGGCTCAATCATAGACATGCATTATGAAGTAAACACAGTATTTTAACAATAGATCTGCTTACACTGGTCTAAGTGTAACACTGAATTACAACCTAGGACATTTTCTGTGAAGTTGGTAGTTATTTAAATGGCTAAAGTGTTATTTATGTCTCACTAAATACCTCAAGGGATAACCATTTACTGGCCTGTTCGCCACATCCACTTGCTACTGCAGTTAGAGTTATGAGGGTTACAAGTATATGTTGCCAGAAAGCATGTTTGTTAAAGGAGTAGCGTCAGTTGACTGTCAGTAGCACTGAGCCAGAACACCAGCAAATACTCCCCCTCTTCTGCTTAATTAGGCCACAGTTGGCTTTTAATTAAACTCTGAACGGTATTTGTGTTCAAATTCCTCAAGACGGAGAGCGGGACTGACAGACATGGACACACACACTCAGACTTAAACTGAACCTGCTGAACTTGCTGAAACAAAGATTGACCAATAACTCACAACTGCTACTTTCCTCAGAGGCTGTATGGGTAATCAATCCCCATAAGCCTTTACTGAAAAAAAAAGTGACTTAATGATTTCACCAAGACATTTATGTACAGTTGAAACAAAGAAGAGGCACCGACAGGAGAACTGAACGGCATACTATGTCTTAACAGCCAATTAACTTTCCCATCCCACTGATCTCTCCTTCCTTTATTACCAGGTTCCCCTCACAGAGGCAGTGGAGCCGGTGGATTTTGAGGAGTACCTTATCACTCACCCTCCCATCGTTGAGTCAGGTCCCCTGAGAGATCTGATTGAGTTTCCCCCAGATGATATTGAGGTCATTTACACACCCAGGGAGTGTCGCACAGTGGCACAAGCTGTCCCAGAGGAAGGGTAAGGCTGCTGTGTGATTAAAATACTGTATGTGGTAGTAACAGGTGTGGAGTAAAGTACAGTCTCACACCGTGTTTTTGGTGACCATGCTAGGTTTTTACTTATTAGAGCATTTTAAATATTGCATGTTTCTAAAGCAAATTATTTATATAAACTTGATAATAGCTGGATTCATTTTTTAATTGGCCTATCCACACATTCAGTGTTAAGGCTCGATTATTAAATCAAAATTCATATTTTTGTAATTAGAAACATTCAGAAACTTGAATAAAAAAACACACTAAATCAATTCAGTTAAAATATGAGTTGTATGCCACATGGTCATGAGCTTTTCTTGCAGCGTTGTATTACATACTGCATGCAGGGAGTTTCATATATCTGTATTATCTTATCAGTCATTCAATCAGCATCCTATCTAAAAAAATAGTGGTGTTGTTGTGTAAGCTTCTATCAGTATTTTTTTCAAATTTGATTTTTTTTTTAAATTTCTTTTGGCCTATTGAAGGTTAAAATGGCTCGGGAAAAGGTGACTTTTTTTCTATGTATGCAAAGTAGTGCTGATAAGTTGATGCACTTGCTTTGTGAGATAAAGCAGAGTGTGTATTTCTTTAATGTAATGATTCTGCTAGACTTCATTACTGCTGTTTTTTTCTAACTGTAATAGTTGCAGTATATGTGTAAAGATAAAAGACCTGTGGACTTGATGTGATTACTTAGTGTTGCTCTGGCTCATTATATTTCTGAAGAGGTGGCACAAACACTGCAGGTGTATGTTGTAGTGTGTGATATGGGAAAGATTAAGTGACATCAGTCTAGTAGCCTGTCATCTTTTTTCACTTAGATGAATGCATTCAGAGTCTTACTGTTCCTATTAATATAAAGCTCTTTTGATTGATTGAGTCTGTCTGGCTGCAGGGACACTGATCCTCATGTGAGAGACTGTGTCAGATCCTACACAGAAGACTGGGCTATCGTCAACAGAAAGTAAGACTCCACCATGTGAAAGTGTCACGAAATTCACTTATTAACGCTTTACAGCGGGGATTATATCTAAAAAATTAAGATTGTGTTAAGAATAAGAACAAGTTAATGACAGTGTCCTAAATCACTGCTCGCTCTCCCAGATACCACAAACTTGGTACAGGCTTTAACCCCAACACTCTGGACAAGCAGAAGGAGCGTCAGAAAGGCCTTCCCAAACAAGTGTTTGAGGCTGATGAGATGCCAGACAACAGCAGCTACCAGGACGACCAGGTACACAATCATTCAGTTGTAAAAACAATTGATTTTTCTTCATTTTTTATCTAATCTAGAAAATATTTAATTGGTATTTCAAAGATGTTTTTAGGACCATATAAATTCAGATACAGGAGTTGACTGAAATGCTGTGGAAGTGAGCAAGTGTGCCTGTGACACACTTTGTTGTGGTTTGTCCTACAGGATGATTTAAAGCGGCGGTCGATGTCCATAGATGACACCCCACGCGGCAGCTGGGCCTGCAGCATTTTTGACTTGAAGAACTCCCTCCCCGATGCCCTCCTGCCTCACCTCCTCGACCGTGCCCCCAATGAGGAGATTGATAGGCACAACGAAGAGCAGCGCAAGGCCAACCGTCATCGTGAACTCTTTGCCCTTCACCCCGCCCTTGATGAGGTAGAGTTCACTCTTTTACCAAGACAAATGCTGAAACCACTTTCTGCTGGTCATCATTATATCTGTAATGAAAACTTCGTAAATCTTTTGTGTGTTTCTCAGTCCGAGCAAGCCAATGAACGCTTCCCTTAATATTAAAACCAGTGTTCAGGGTGTCAGTAATTTTCTTTGTAATGATACATTTGAATGAATTAAGAACTTTATGTTTTTAATCACAGCATAAACATACAAATTTCAAGTTGCTTTGATAATTTTTATTGACTATGTATGCCGTCTTCTGTGCAAATGTGTAGGAGGAGCCCATTGAGCGCCACTGTGTGCCTGAGGTACCTAAAGAACACTTTGGCCAGAGGCTACTCGTCAAGTGCTTGTCCTTGAAGTAAGTGGTGGATAGCCTTTTTTTTTTTTATAAGAAAAAAGCCTTTTAGCTCTTTTATTTAACTGCTGCTTTCTGCTGACCCATTCCTTTTTCTCTCCCCTTGAAGGTTTGAAATCGAAATTGAACCCATATTTGCTAGTTTGGCCTTATATGATGTCAAGGAAAAGAAAAAGGTAAGCTGTTATGCTTTCCTCAGTGCCTCCTCAGCCCTGAGTTGTTAGGTCACTTCTCAAACCATTAAAATTGTTGAAAGACCAAAACGAATTTGATGAGTGGACTATAAAATTTTATGTTGTGGCCCTGTTATGCTTTTGGGAATGCAGTTAAATCATATACCCGAACTACATATCTATCTGAGGACCATCCACTGCTGGTTCTTTCATCTCCACTGTGGCTTACAAACACTAGAGGGTAGCAGTTGACTAGGTAGATGTCTCATATATATTGCCTTGCACAGTGGCTCCATTAGTTTACAAGTGGGTCATTTGTCACTGAAATGTTACCATGTCTGTCAGACACTATAAGGAAGAAATCAGGTTGCAGCAACACAGTCATTCTCCCAAGCATTATTATTAAATTATAATGCTTGTCATACTGTAGCCATAAAATGACATATATGTCACAATCGTGCTTTATTAACCTACGTGTCTGTCTGAATTTGTCCCTCAGATATCAGAGAACTTTTTTTTCGACCTCAACTCCGAGCAGACAAAGGCGATGCTGCGGCCGCACATTCAGACAGCAGCCATCTCCACGCTGGCACGCTCTGCCATATTCTCCATCACCTACCCCTCCCAGGATGTCTTCCTTGTCATCAAGGTCAGATAGTTGTTATATAATTTCCCCTGTCTTGTCAAGTTGTAAACAAATAAATAGGCAAAAGTACCCTATTGTAGTTCCAACACCTTTTTTAAGATGTGAAAAAAACGAATCCTGCTTTTTCCGTAAGATAATCTTAGTCCCAAGATAAAGTCCTTATTATTGAAGCCTTTTCTTTTGTAAAGGTAACAAGAACAGATGATTTTGTCCTTGATTTACTTTTGCAGTGAAAAGAAAGTCATGCAACACTTCAGACATTTTTTACACACAGTATTTCCTTCATGGCAGCAAAACACATAACATGAGCCATGAAAAATACTTGTGGTTTTAACTTTTGATGTACTGTACAAGCACTTTTCTCATAATGTGTTAGGTTAGGGACTAAAGTGTGTGTTTTGTTCCCAGCTTGAAAAGGTACTGCAGCAAGGTGATATTGGAGAGTGTGCCGAGCCCTACATGGTCTTCAAAGAGTCAGATGCTGCCAAGGTATGATCAGTGGTAATCAAGTGTTAAATGGTTAGTCTCAGGTATATTATATTAGTGCTAATACACCGTGTTAATAACGCATCAGATAAAAAAAATTGTTCTGTTGTACTCATTATGTTAGTCAAATGTTCTGTTTGAAATCTACATCCTTGGTCCTGGCAGTGGTTCTACTTTTATTACATTGATGTTGCTCTGTGTATGATCATGTTTTCATGAATGAGTAAGTTGAGTATAGGTTATTTATTTTTTATTCATTACATAAATCACTTAACTTGAAAAAAAAACCATGTATTTTAATTGTAGAATAAAGAGAAGCTGGAGAAGCTACGCAGCCAGTCAGAACAGTTCTGCCAACGTCTTGGTCGCTACCGCATGCCCTTTGCCTGGACCGCCATCCACCTGATGAACATCGTGAACAGTGCTGGCAGTCTTGAAAGAGATACAGAGCTGGAGATGAGCCTCTCAGGTCTGACATACAGTTTTTAATTCAGCCTTTTAGAGTGTAACTCTACACAAACAGTATGCATACATACATCTCAGTATCAAGTTGTTTTCAGTCACAGCGTGGAGACATAAAGAACCTTGGTTTAATTTTTATTTTTCTAACCACTCACAGCCTCAATGTCACATAAAGGCCTGGTTATCAGGGGGCAGACACTGTGACAGCAACACTCGAGTCATGCACGAGGCTCATGGGCATGTCAATATGTTACCACACTTTAAAATCTTTATCTGAAAACAGCTTTCCAACAACAAATAGTTAGAAAGGCAAATTTAAACAAAGCGCACAACATTCAAAGTATCCAGCCATATTGATCTTTTGTGTGTTATTTTGAATTTGACTCTCCATGTTTGTTCAATCTTTGACCTCACAAGTTATCTTTGATGCTGGTGGCTGCCTTTTTGTTGCTAGGCACATCAGAGATACGGGTATACTCTGTCTCATGGGACTGAATTACAGGATTATCTTGAGCCTGTATTCCCAAAAAAGAAAAAGCTGTCAATTAACAGACTCAAAGATTTTACTATTTTTATTACTTTTTTACAGAGAGAAAAGGCTCATGGTCAGAACGAAGGAACTCAAGCATCATGGGAAGGCGTTCCTTGGAAAGAACCACCAGTGGAGACGAATCATGCAGTCTAACAGGCTTTAGACCAGCAACACTTACCATCACAAACTTCTTTAAACAGGTCACATATACTACACGTACACAAGTCTAAAATCCTTGCATTTTATGCACTTCTTGTGTCACACAAACAAGGAACAAATGTCTTTTAGATTATCATACACTGTTTCAATTCTGTTTACAGTTGTTAATTTAATAGGCTTAAATATTATACTGCCCATATGTCATTTAGGAAGGAGACAGACTGAGTGATGAGGACTTGTACAAATTCTTAGCTGATATGAGAAGGCCTTCTTCAGTGCTGAGGAGACTTAGACCCATCACAGGTACAAATATGGATTAAGTGTCTTTTCAAGTCTTGGTAGTTGTTAACCTGAATCTTGTCTGATTGGCAACATTATTTCTTAAATTACTTTGAAATTTGAAGATATAAACAGTCCCTCCAGGATTTCGCGGGCGTTTTTCATGATTGTTGCGGCCTAAAATGCCTGAATTCT
>JAPZDY010000021.1:7759337-7769616 GCA_029783645.1 Ctenochaetus hawaiiensis
CTGAATTCACGGAGATTGGTTGAATTCGCGTGATTTGGTGCGATCGCAACATCGCGAATTCCTGGAGGGACTGTATAAACAATGAATGAGTATATTCCTTTCTCTATTCCTGTACCTCCATGTGTTCTCACTCCCTTCCCATTCTGCCCTCTGTGACTATCATCACAGCCCAGTTGAAGTTGGACATTTCTCCAGCTCCTGAGAACCCCCACTACTGCTTGACCCCTGACCTTCTTCAGGTTAAACCTTACCCAGACAGCAGAGTTCGCCCCACTAGGGAGATCCTGGAGTTTCCTGCTCGGGACGTCTATGTGCCAAACACCACATACAGGTACAGAGAAACACATTTGAGTGTATTAAACTGAGCTTTATTTCTTGTTTTTCAATTTGGTCAATTTTGTTTGAAGAGTATACTCATTGTAAAGATAAAGCTTAGATCTTAAATTCTTGTTAATGAATAAGTATCTTTTTTTTGTTTACCATATTTAAAGCAACAATTATTGTAAATAACTGAAGTGCATTTAGATGTAGCCATTTTATGTTGACTATAAATTGGATTCTGACGCCTCATGGAGTAAATGTTACATTCCCATAAAAAAAAAACCATAACAGCTGCCATTTTGAAAAGTATTCAGATATCTAAGGATTAGATTGAGGATACAGCAACTTGCAACTACTGTTTTTTCCTTTTTTCTTTTTTTGAGGGTTGCACTGATTGCTTGTCAGAAAATATAGATGAATGTAGGAAAATTTAGTTACATTAAATGCAGTCTTTTAAAGACGATGACCTAAATGAAAGCCTAAACACATGGCCAACCTTTAGAAGTCAGCATACATCTGTTCAAGCTTTGCACAGTGATTTCTGACACTGGCTTGTTAATGTTCACCTCCTGTCTGCCAGTGGACTGTGTAAATATCCCATCTGAACAAGTGCTATTTTTGTCAAGGTCACTTGGAGAAATGTTCTCATTGATGTATGTTGTTGCTGACATGGTTGTCTTACCTGGCCTTGTTTGTCTGCAGATAACCAGTTTTCTTTCTACTGTAGGTTAATAAATACCAGAGATAATTGATCCACCGCAAAAAGCAAGCAAATCTGAGTGAAAGGAAATCATGATGTTGCATTTTTTCCTCTGAATCTTCTTTTTTAATTATTGTGTAGTACAAAGATATCCGTCTAGGATCACAAGTTTTCTGGAAGTCTTACTGTTTCATATTCTCATTCCTCACCACTTCCTCTTTTAAGTATACGTCTAATAAGCTCTCTGAGGTCCTTCAGCATGATTATTAATGCAGGTTACAAAGCTTTATTCAGGGTTCACAGCCTTGAATGTTTTTGTAAAATGCTTTATTTCAACCGTTTTGCTTTCTTAGTTTGGAGTATGGTGAAGTTTAACATTTAGTTTAACAGTTTTAACATACAGTAATCCGGTGATTCTTCAGAATAGTTCGCTGTTGTTTGAACAACAAGAAATCTGTTTATTTGAAACAAAACAATCCTTTCATATTTGTTTGTTGTTTCTTGACATCAAAACTACGAAACATTTAATAATCATAATCAAAGTTAATATGACCAGCTGGTAAAATAAACATGGTGACAACATACATTGAGTACTATGGGAATGAAGGAATGAAGTTTGGCGAAGGTATCTCAAAAGTGCTTGAGAAATGCTCAAATTCTACTTTTTTTTTCATATGCTACCAGCAGTGGGAAAAAGGCCTGAGCTAAAGAATAAGCCACTGTCTTATACTTTGAACTAACTTAGATATTACTGAATGTATGCAGGAAAGCAACATGGCAGCATGCAAAGTACATTAATAGGGAAATATATTGTCTTGCTGATAATAACTGTTGTTACTACCTTATCTTGCATGTTATTCTAAAATAATATCTAGTCAATGTTATGCTTTAGTTTTTTTCACTTAAATTTTGTTTAATTTGATACAAAATTAGAGATCACACTACAAAAAATGTAGTAATGTTAAATCATGGGGATCTATGGACCATGATTTTATATTGTTGTTAAAATATTAGATTTATTGGAACACATATATACTTGACAGTATGACTTGTTTGTATGAGGCACATTTACAGTTAGCTGTGTCTGGATAATGGACAAGAGTCAATATGACTCAGCATAGGATAAATGTTGAGATGGTGTTTTCTTACAATACCAGCAACAGAACATTGTGAACATTGCATAAATACTTTACAGAGTAAAAAAAAAAAAAAAACATAGAACAAACAGAGGCAAAAACTTAGCAGTGTGCGGCCATAACCTCAGATCTGCTGTAATTAGAATAGTATTTTACTACTGGCTTTGTAGATTTATTTTACATGAAACTAGGGATAAAGCAGTGTAACATACCAGGAGATAGGCAGTATAAAAATATATTCACGGGTGTGGTAACTTTTGAAGATGTTGGAGATGAATTTTTTCTCTTCCACCTGACTTACACAATTCCCATGCTTTATGCAGTAACTGGTAGTATTGGTGCTAGTAGCTCCTGAACACATGCAACAGTTTTGTATCACAAAGATAAAATACATTTTAAATAGCTGACATAGAATCTTTCAAATACATGTACATTCACTGAAACAATAGTCAAGCAGTCTCTTTCTCATAGTTTTCTTTTTACTGCAGCACTTTTTGTAGCCAGCAGTGAATCAGGTTACTGATGTGGATCAATATGTCCGTTTTGCAAGTGATTGCAAGTGTTGCATAATGACAGTCCTTCTGTTCCTGCATGATTAGGTTAATGACCTGTGTGACATTGTTGCATCATTAGCCCCGTTTCCACCTGACCGCCTGGTTCAATTCAGTTCAGTTCAGTGCACATTTAAACAGTTATTTTAGTGTTTCCATGATCAAAAGTTGAACATGGTTCAAAAAGAACCACTATAATCAGTCCCATTTTTTCATATCATGAAGTACTTAACTCTAAAAAGTTGAGTCTGTTAAATGGTCAGCAAAGATCAGAGCAACCAGAGTCATCTGGTTGTCTGTGCTCTGATGACTGATTTCACAACTTACCTTTTTTTTTCAACAGCCTTTTTCTTGCTGCCTGCAGCCTTTTCTCAAACATAGCTAGTCCTGTTGTTGTAATACAAAACAACCAAAAAGGAAGAACATGAAAAATGTGTGCGTAGTGAGTATGTGTTTAACGAGAAAGAGAGAAAGCAGAAGAAAACTGATGGTAAATCCAAGCAGTGCAGCATCAGAGTCTAGCGGGAAGTCATCAATCTTGTCGTTAATGTACACGGAAGGTTACAGTGTGTCAGTCAATAAATGCTGCAGCATTTCAAGACCAAGAAAAGTCTGGTATGTTTTTTTTTTCTAGCTGCTGAAAAACTAAAGGGGGTTAGCTCTGAAGCCATAGACCCCATATACATTTTAGACTACGGTTTGCATTGGAAATGCAGTTAAGCTACATTATTGTATGTGTTGCTCAAGGTTTTAAGAGTGCAATACTGAAAGTGTTGAAGGTGGAAACATGACTATTGGAGCTGTTCAGCATACTGTAGCTTGTGACACTTTTGACTGTCAAAACAGTTCTCACTAGCCTGAAATGATGTCAGGAAGCAATCAGCTCAATGTGGTTGACAGACCAAGAATTCGATATCGCAGACATAATAAATGTCTTTGATGTTATAGTTCACCATCTATGGAACTTTTTTACACGTTAGACACATAAGTGTATGTGAAAAATGCCAGTGGTTTTGTTAGAGAATGTGTGAATTCTGTTGATGAGCAGAACATGATTTGTGGGGTTCAGTTGAAGCGTTCATTTGAAGGAGCTGGTCGTAGTGTCATCTTGGTCATCTTGAGGAAATATGAGGGCCCTGTGCCAGGCCTCCAGTGAATGCCCCTTCTTCTCATTGAGCGTCCTTTTGCCCTCAACCACAAATACTTCCCATTAAGGTTTGTCTCTCCACAGGCATTGAACCACCAACCACCTGCCAAAGGGTTAAGATAAGGCACATATGAGTTATTTTAACAAAATCTATTGTTTTTAACAAAATTTTTCTCTTTGCCTTAGTGTTTTATACTTCTAAACAACCCTCGTTTGAGTGCTGAAAATAGCAGAAATATCTGCAATGCTTCTCATTATTTATGGCTCTGTGGAGAACCAGGTCGCTATGAGGTCCTTGAACTGAATCAGTCTGTATAACAGATTACCTGTGTAATTGCGAGCGCAGTTGGTGTTTCGGTGGCTGTCATTATTCCTGTCCTTTGTTGAGAACCTCATGCCAGTAGTGTTGGTCATGGCATCAGGCAGGTCACTAGAGATGTGGCTGACATAAAGGGTGTAGTCCTTGGCGGGACCCTCTAATGAAAAGCGATACTCAGCCCAGTGCCTCTCTTCCTTCCAGTCCTCCATATCAATTCGTAGGATATAAACTCCCTGCTGTGCAAAGCTGTGGATCTTCTTTAAGCCCAACCAGAAATCTTCTGCATATCACAAAAGTCGGGGTTTTTTTCTTGTTAGTATATCTCATGGGAAAAAAAAGTTGTTCACCATCTTAATATTAGCAGGGAGACTTCATTTAGTCAGTGAAAGGTACTTATTGAAGTATGTGTGACTTAATCATACATGTTTTTCGGTATCCCTTTGAAGGGCAGTTAACTTATGTGTATTCATTACAAGCAAGAAAAGTCTTAATTAAATTATACATGGTTCTGGTGAATGATAGAGGTGCTCACTTTGCATATCACCAAAGCCTTTCTCGTACTTGTTCCATGACTGGTCAAAATCCACTGAACCATCAACTCTGCGTTGAATGACAGTTGAACCCCCATCTGTAAAATGGGATTACAAATCTATATCAGGTCAAGTCTCTGTTGCACAAACTACACAAAAGTTTACAGAAGGAACAGGAAGCATCGTTATCATAGATAATGTGAATGGGATATCCTTTGTTTTGTCTGCCTTTTTGAAAAACTTGTTCCTGTGGCTGTCTTTTTTAAAACCTTTAGTTTTTTTTATTCCATGCCCAATGCTCCATGTCAGTGCCTCAGACTTATAGAAAGTTTGCAGTTTGCAGATTGCAGTAGTCTCACCCACCTGAAGCCATCTCACAGTAAACATTAAACGGCTCAGATTGGTTTGGCTGGATGACATAGATCCCACTGTTTGCTTCTCCTTTGTGAAACAACTCACTGCAGTCCATGGGGAGGTCTGAAACACAATAAACAAAATTAAAATGCATCCAAATTTTCCCAAACCATTGCATTCTCCTTTTATTTTAGGCCATTTCATATTCCAACCATTATTTTGAATAAATGATAACACATTTGAAATAATATTACCATTTATGTCATGGCCAGATGAGTTTGCTGTCAGGTAGTCAAATACATCCGTAGCTGCGCTATCTGAATCCACTGGCTTATCACCTGTGTCTTGAAAGCTGTCATCGTTTATCTGCAAGTGAATGTTAATTAATTCACATTTTTTTAATATTGGTGTCAACCCAAGAAAAAGCAGTTTTCCTTTTCACATTCATGTCTTTTCTTAGGTAAAGCAGAATTTTCATATATACACAGATAGTTCTAAGTATAAATCTTTTCAAAGAGAACGATTGTTGTGTATGTAAAGACAAAATGGAGTGAAAGATTGTTTAACAGTTGTCTACCTTGTCCTCCAGATTTTTAATCTTGATTTTCTGGTTGTCAAGCTGATCATGCTGCTCCTTCACAGCTTTCAGTAGATTGGTGATTGTTTTCTCTTGAGCTTCAATCACCTCCTGAAAATATCATTTCAGATCCATTATTTTTCCATTAAACCTTCACATGTTTGTAAATAACATTTTACAGAGCAGTTGTTAAGTCATTTAAGTTGAACTAACTGATACAGGTAGATGATACTAATGCATTTTTTATAATAATAATTAACATTATTACTTTTGTCTGTAAATAAATGGAAACCAAGAGACTGTAGTTCATGTAAATTTTTTTTATCAGTTAAGTTTGTACAGTTCTATAGGCCATATAGCCCACATACTGTATTTTAACATGTAAGTGTAGCAGAAATTATTAAATGTCAAAGACACATGGTTTATAATCATTATTGTTATTAACACAGCAGTTAACTTGATTGACAGAAACATTTACATTTGCAATGCACTTGAATGAGCGTGTTTCAGCTGCTTACCTTGAGAGCTGTGATTTCACTCAGTTGGTCAACAGGGATCATGCTCTGCGACAGTCCTTTCAGCCTTTCCTCGAGGCTCCCCACCTTGCTCTGCAGCTGTGTGCGCTCCTGCAGAATGTTGTTGATCTTAGAGTTGATTTCCATTGACAGGTTCTTGATCTCCTCATTGTTTGTCTTTAAGAAGGTGGTGGTCTTTTTCAGCTCCTCCTCTTCCTCCTTGATCTCTGATGTGACCACTGAGAGCTGGTAAAAAGAGCGATCAAATATGTTCAACTTTTGAAAGATGTCGTTAATTTGGCCTTTGGTCTTGTGAACAAACTCCCGTAAACTCTGGCCCAGCTGAAGCAAGCCGTTAGCAAGTAAACGAACATCATCCAGCATAGCAAAGCGAGATTTCGCCTCGGTTGGGCTTGGTCCCATTGATAAGACATGGGAGGGCACGGTGGGATACTCTTCTCTACCTGATCGCTCCAGAGAGGTGGCTGCAGTGGAACTAGCTAGCAGCAGCAACAGGCAAAAAAGCTTCATTATAACTTTCTTGTCCAGTCCTGGATTGTGGAGTATTTCTAACACAGTGCTTCACTCCTTTTCCTTTCCTAGACTTTGTACTCTTCTCGACAGTCTTTTTTCTCCCTCTGCCTGTAATCTGGACTTCCTTGCTTTTTAAATGAAGTGAGAGCAGCAGGCTGTCGTGTTATATACTGCCCTCTCAGTCGAGGGGGGGTTGGGGTAGGGGGTGGGGGGTTAGCTGATCATTAAACCCTACTATATTTTAACTGTGTACCCTGCCTCCTCCCAAATCCCCCTCCGGCCCTCCCACTCCTGAACAAACAAATCACAGCAGTGAGCAAGTGACATATACAACCCCCCCTTCACTACTACCCATTTAACCCCAATCCCCTCTCTATACCACACCCTTCCCTGATCTCCATCTGTGGTGCAAAGCTTTAGCTGATCAGCAGAAAGCCAACAATGGCCATCACAGGTTTTTGATGGATCACCAGTCTGATCAATCTCAAACCATATAATCCTGCGCACACTTTGCCTTGATTGATAATACTGTGTGTAATTAATGCTCTGGGGTTTGATTTAGCATCCTGCTGAATCAGCCTAGCATCAGCCTCTCCCTCTCTCTCATCTTCCCTCTTGGGGAGGGGAGTGAGGCTGTCATCTGTGCTAGGGGTGAGATCCTTGGCATGAGTGATGTATTAGAGTTTGGACAGTGTGTACTCATCATACCAGTTTTATTGCTTTGCCTTGTCATTTTTTTTTAATTTGTCATGTGATATTTTTAAATACTATCAGAAATGAAATGGAGGTAAAAACATGTTTTTATAGGAAGCTGTAAGTAAGTTGTTTCACCTGCAGACTAACAATTTTGTTAAAAAATGTCCATATTAAGCAAGATGGGGAGGAAGGCCCAATAAGTGAAATAACTTGGTGTAGTATTCAATTAAAATAAGAAAATGTTTAATTTTAGTATCCAGTGCTGTGCGGGTTTTAACCTCTAAAGTAAGCTATTCCTGTTCTGTGGTGAAGAAAGGCCTTCCAGACCAAAGAATAGTTATGTAATGAACTAAGTGTATTTTTGGTCAATCAAGACTCAATTTTGTTCATGTTTATACAGGCCTGTATCAGTAAAAATATCCCTGCTTCCTGTGCCACTCTTTTGGAATTAAATAATAGAATAGAACTTTAACAGTCAAACGACCAAGGCTGGTGGTATTTGTTTTCTGTATATGTTAGACTGCACACTACTTAATTTTTTTGAAACACATGAAAACACATACAACATAATAATAAAGCACAACCAGTACTATACACCACATATGACATAAAACTAAAGTGCGACAGGTGCATAACAAACCAAGAACATAGCGTGACAGTAACAGACATAGATACAAAAACACATAAAACTAAGCTGTTAATTTACCATTTGTTAATTGTTGTTTAAGTGTATTTTTAGTGTTTGGCATATGTCATAAATTATACACCATTATAGAAAATTTAAGTAATCAGAAATAGCAGGAATTGCTTGGATATTTGGCCCCTTGCCCTGATTAGCTTCAGTTACTAAGAATAACTTTTTTTAGTCCACTGGGTGTTGCAGTGCACCTTGAAATGCCACAGAGTAATCTTAATGACCTCTCACTAGTAGTTTGTGGCTGTAGGAATGGATTACCTCATTTCATAGTAATGAGGGACCTCTACTTTTTCCATGTGACTAGAGCTTGAAACAAGGGTCCTATGGATAAGAGAAATTTTGCCACAGACTGAGTGAATGTGCCAGGAATTTGCTTGTTCAGCATAAAGCTGGTAATGATACTCATTATCCTTTATGCCGGCGCAGTGGTAAGCACTGTGGCTTAACAGCAAGAGGGTTAGGGGTTTGAACCTATCATGGCTTGCTGGGGCCCCTTGGCGCTGCCATGTTCGTGCACAAGTTCAGTTTTGCAGTAGAGCTTTCACTCAGCAAATTTAAAACATGATACTGGACAACCTCAAGTCAGTTGTAATAAGTGGATCTTTACTGTCCATTGCAGTGTTTGTTTTGTGGGCATGTTAACTTCAAGTAATTAATTTTGATGGCGCTTTTTTTTACTGTCAATACTGCAGTATCTATAGCTATACTGTGTTTTATCATACGATCAGTTACTTGTTATACCATTACACCCTTTCGAGAGGACCAAGTCAGCTCTATATTCCCACCCTATCACCACCCCGTCCTTTGTTTATCAAAAGATGAATTTAAGATCTGCCTCAGTTCAGTTATTCTTGCTTGAATTAGGGATGAACAATTTATCAAAAAACTTTTGAAATATCATTATGGCCAAGTGCAATATCCAAATCACAGAAGCTACAATGTCTTGATAAAGATAAAATATGTAACAACAAACCATTAAGAATGAAAACTG
This sequence comes from Ctenochaetus hawaiiensis, assembly GCA_029783645.1. NCBI lineage: Eukaryota > Metazoa > Chordata > Actinopteri > Acanthuriformes > Acanthuridae > Ctenochaetus > Ctenochaetus hawaiiensis. The sequence continues at coordinate 7,768,406 of JAPZDY010000021.1, forward strand.
TGGTCTACAAAGATGCCAGGCATACAGATCTTTTCTCCAGACATAAAAGAACATGCTGGTTTGGTTACAGACCCTCTAAAATCAGGACTCATACCGCAATTTCCCCTTACATTGTGACTCATACCACAATTATGATTTTTGTCAAATAATAGCATAATGCTTTTTTTTCTTCATATGGTTCTGTCCTCATTAGGACATTAGCTAGTTGTTTGGGGAATAATAGACGAAGGGAAGGAGGAAAGTCTCATTGATGGACCAGGGAGATTCCCACGCTTCTTTGTCAGTTGTGGTTCCAGCTGTTGTCTCTGTGGGGTCATCCCCCACAGACTTGACTACGTCACTGTGGTTTGTTAGATGATCCCAGGTTACTTTGCACTTTCTATTATGAGACCTTTTCCCTTTACCAAAAGTATAGTTATTAGTGTTTTTTGGAGTAAAGCAGCTTTCCTCTGCTGACAACAATGCAAAGGGTTTTTGAATTTCCTCAACTACACTCATCCAAATCCCACCATTGATTTTCTACCAGTAGAAAGTTTGCTGTTCTGTTATGTAACTTGAATAACTTACATGACAGTTAGTCTCTTGATGGCCATCACTCTATCTCTAGTGCTGTCAAGTTTGTAAAGAGAGGTTCATTTTGTAGTTTAAAAATGTGTTGATGTAATCATGCAAAATTGTTTTTAGTTAATTTCAAGAACTTTGCTTTCAGTGGTTGAGAGGAGTAAAAGGCTCTCATAGCACCTCTCAAATCAATAGCTGCCCTTTTTAGAAAGATAATGGCCTTCTACAGTGAGTCAAACTCTCCTCCCACTGTGCTCTCACCTTTCTACAAAAGGTTGTTTGTGATTTCTAGCTTGCTGCACCTCCCATGGTTACTGATGGGCCAAGCCTCCTGTATAGGATGTTTTGCCTAACATGGTGGCCTTGCCCTTTTAAATTTATCAGTTCACAGAATCTGATGTAACTATGCTCACTAAATAGGTCAAGCACTTTTAAAGACGCTTGGTTTCAGATAACAGTGTGGGAAGTCATAGGTTTAATCCTACACAGTTAAGTGAAATGTTTGTTGTCATTAAGTTTATATTGTACTTTCTTATATATCCTTATGTATCTGTTCCTACGCAGTACTAACAGATATATGGTTGAGAACTCACTCATTTATTTTTGTAATAGTTATTGTTAGTTAAGGCTATGAACAGTAGTTATATAGT
>JAPZDY010000021.1:7770203-7782305 GCA_029783645.1 Ctenochaetus hawaiiensis
AGATAACAGTGTGGGAAGTCATAGGTTTAATCCTACACAGTTAAGTGAAATGTATGTTGTCATTAAGTTTATATTGTACTTTCTTATATATCCTTATGTATCTGTTCCTACACAGTACTAACAGATATATGGTTGAGAACTCACTCATTTATTTCTGTAATAGTTATTGTTAGTTAAGGCTATGAACTGTAGATATATAGTACTACTTCTCGAACTCATCCTTTTATCTAAAATGCATGAGATGAAAAATCCAAGTTTTTACTTCACTTTTCACTTCACCTTTTATTAAATCACCTAAGATAGAGTTAAAAACAAGTCATACATATCAGTACATATCCTTCTTAGTTTATGACACAAATGTATCATCCATGTGGTTCTGCAAAAATGCTCATACATTTTCAAAACTATTAAATTAATGTCATACATAATGTTTTGCTTCAGATGCCCTTCTTGTGTATGTAACCCATTAAACTAAGATTCAAATAGATTTTCTTATTTCTTTGGTGCAGTTACTCAAATGAGATCATTAACAATGTGTCCTTTTTGTCTTGTGTTTGTGTCTGTGTAAATGTCCGACTTTTAGGAATCTGCTGTATGTAAACCCACAGAGTCTTAACTTCGCCAACCGCCAAGGCTCTGCCCGCAACATCACAGTCAAAGTGCAATTTATGAATGGAGAAGATCCTAACAATGCAATGCCGGTATGCCAGAATGAGATGTTATGAAACAAAAGACCTTTTTTTTTGAATTTGTTAATCTACTCAGCCAATCTAGATATACTATTTTTATGTTAACAACTAATGTCTTTAACTATCTGATGGTTAAGTGAATGATAAAGATAATATAGTGTCATTTGAGGTCATTTGATAGGAGCGTTGTTTAATGTCAGAGCTTTGCCGTGTAACAGCACCACATTATTGTGCAGCTGTGTTAATGCTAACTAATATGCTCTGGGTAAATACATAGACAAACAATTGAAATTCATTCTCACATGGCTTTACAACCTCTTAAAACATATATAAATATATATATGTATTATTCTAATTATGCAGGTGATATTTGGGAAGTCCAGCTGTGCAGATTTCTATAAGGAAGCCTATACTGCTGTGGTGTACCATAACAGGTAAGTTCTTTTCCTGTGGACATCATTTGGCTTGGATAGTCTCTGTCTCAATCTGCTGGGAACTTGTGATTGAGATAGTGGTGAAACATGGATAACACTTCCTTAATCCAAATATCACAATTTTTATGAAACTCCAATTAAATAATAGTTTAATTAAGTAAGGTAGTTATCATTATCACAGTTCAAGCATTGTACTTGGCACAAGTTTCTTTCATCTCTTTCTATTGCACATAAAGAAACATTTGAAGAAAACTAAAGAACAGGGAAAGAAAACAATTCTCTACTGTAAGAAATGCTTTGCAATTTTCAGTCTTTGCAGCACTGTGTGCTGCTTTTGGCTTTGATGTAATGTGCTTTGCCAAAAAAAACATTTTTTACTGATCTAAAAGTTGCTCCCAGTGCTGTTCTTCCATCAGGACTTGTCTTTGTTAGGGTCCATAACCAAAATTTTGGTTCCCATGAGAAATGGGGCCACTAGGTGACCTTTTTAAGCACATTTTGTCATTTCCAGCCTAAAGACAATCCTAGTGGGTTTGTTACTTGGCCCGCTGCAGTTGTGGATTGTTTGTTTCTGGGCACTGGCCTCCAGACAAAGTTTGCTCCTGGGGGACTATAAAGATTTCAGCTCAAGTGAATTATGATGTGTTATTTAAATAGTTTTTAGTAGATCACTATTAACCCTTCTCTGTCTTGAGAGAAAGATTCCCATGTTTTGAATGAACTCAGCTGGAAAAAAAATTGTTTAGATTTCAGCAGATTTGCTTAGTTGTACATGCAAGAATTAAAATGTACTTGTATGCTTGTCTAAGGCTACAATACAACCCAATTCAAAAAATGTGACGACGTCAATAACAAAGCAACGATTTGCAGACCAACTTTGACCGACCATGGTTTTATGAGATCCATTATTCCTGTGTCTGGTTAGCTCTACCTGTGTGTTTAGCTTCTAGCCAGCTGCAAGTTTTCTGTAAATTATCCTGGATGGCTGGTATTAATCCATCCTTGAATTTTTTCTGATTCCGTGTGGCTTTCAAATGCAAAAGCGTTTGCACATGCTATGTAATTCTGTCTGGCCAGAATCATAAAGCATTGGGCAAACCATTGTTAGTGGTTTCTAGTATGAGTCTTTGAAAAGTTAGAGAAAAGCGGTGGCACCCTTGCAACCATGATACGAAAGGAGATCTTCAATGGGCAACAATGAAACTGTTACCCATCGGCAGAAGTTGTGTCTAAAGCATGACAGTGTTTTGGTTATATGATGTGTTTAGGCCATGGAAGATTGATTGTCAGTGTGAATATATATAGCAATGTAAGGTTTATGTGGAATGTCCCTGAGATGATTGCCTGTATCTAACCTGTGTCTACATGGTTTGTAAACTAGTTTGTTTTGAAAGGCTTTCTTTCTTAATCTGTCAGTTTAATCAGTATAAAACAGTTTTTAGAAGTGTCGTTAAATAGTTATATATTTTTGTTGCTGTGAACAGATCCCCTGACTTTCATGATGAGGTCAAGATCAAGCTGCCTGCCTCCCTGTCAGACCACCATCACATTCTCTTTACCTTTTACCACGTCAGCTGCCAACAGAAGCAAAACACACCACTGGAGACCCCTGTGGGATACACGGTAGGTAACAAATCAGTGGTTTGATTACATAGACTACAAAGGCTAATTGGGCTAATCCTGTGGTTGCAGGTTGAAGCTATTTATACTCTTGCTAAGGGCTGATAATATAACAATAATATATTTATATATAATTATTGTAATATGATAATGTTTTTTTAATAAATCACAACACCTGTACTTCAACTAATGCAATGTTCATGCGAGCGTAGGTGTAAACTTACGGTCATTTGTAAGACCACAGTAAATTCAGAATAGGAAATGAATAAATAAAATAACCTCTCTGTGTGTGTTCTTTTGTGATCTGTATTTTTTTCCTCTCCCTTATAAGTGGATCCCCATGCTGCAAAATGGACGTCTGCGAACGGGACACTTCTGTCTGCCTGTATCTCTGGAAAAACCACCACAATCCTACTCTGTCCTCTCACCAGATGTAAGTGGATTTTCTTTGTTTTTTTTTTTTTTTTTGTTGACACTACACTTTTTTCAAGTATGAATGACTTGATCTATGTATGAAAAGCATTTTTCTTATCTTACAATAACTGTAGAATAAATTGCCTTACAAGATCTTCAGTAATGTTTATTCATGTGAAAGCGTTGTTGTGCTGCAGAGACCCAGGTTAAGTGTCGAATTACTGTATTTTTGAGGGATATAATATAATGCAACATGATTTCAAGGAGTCCAAGACAACCTTTTGTAATATATGTAATTTAACAGAAAGGAACATCATCAACATTTACTGACCTCTTTGTTTTGTTTTGTTTGTACAGTATTTAAACATTTTTATTAAAGAAGAATCTCAGCCTCCCACAAAGTGTTTGTTTATTTTTTGATTATTTGTATGGCTTGTGAAATGCTTATTTTGCAGAGATTTTCTTGGTTATTATACTACAGGTTCCTCTCCCAGGGATGAAGTGGGTGGACAACCATCGAGGAGTATTTAATGTGGAAGTGGTGGCTGTTTCGACCATCCACACACAGGTAACAACTGCTGAATGAAGTTTTACCTACTTTGTTTTGGGGATTTTGGAACTGAACTTTGAAAAAAATGAATTTTTTGCACAAGATAATAATGTCTATCAAAAAATGAACTCCTTCAGTGCACGTAATTGCCATATTACACACTCACTTCATAGCATTTGTGGTTGGCAAAGACAAGCTGACAAGATGATTAGAACAAAGTCGATGCATTCAGTCTTATTGAGTTTTCCATCTTTGCCTCAACTGGCAAATATATTGATGTTGGCTTCATTAAATGCTAATGTTAAAGCTGAATTGTATCCATCCCACAATGTGGACTGTATGTGTATTAACTTAGACTGGATGCTTTCTGATGTGATGAAATATTGCTATTGTGCTATTATTGCAGGCTAGTTTGGTATTCTATTATTGTGCAGAGTTTTGTTTTGTTTCAGCTTAAAGTAATTGCAAACGTTGGACACTTTTGATTGTTTCCTCTACCTTGTCTCTTTTCTTCACCTCTCAAAAATTTCTTTCACTTTCTTACACATTATGCTGTTTGTGGTTATGTGGACAAAGCAAAGCTTCTGAGAAAGAAATTTGTATTAATGATTTATGGTTATAAAGTCAGTTGATTTTCTCAAGGAATCGTTTTAGTCGTAACCTAAATAATAAGAATAATTTTATAAACATCAGTCTCAGGTTAGCATTCAAATTTTTTGTTGAGCAAAGAGAAACAAACACAATATTTTCAGTTTGACAGTAATTCAGTAACAGTAATTCCTTCCAAGGATCAGTTCATTAGTAGGTGAAGTGTGCCTCGCCTGTTATTAACCAGGCTCTACTCCATCTCTGTGTCAGCTGGGGTGTGGAAGGCTTGTCTGTGGTCCCCAGGAGCTGAACTGGGACTAATGTGCTCATAAATCACTGCTCCAGGCGCAGATTAGACTCACAGGATTCAACAGTGCACTTGCAGTAAAGTTCGTTTTGTGTTTTTTTACTTGGTGAACCAGCTTACGGACAAGTAGATTCAAACCTCCTTCTGTATCTTGACTCCCTTCTCCCCTCGTGTTTCCTTTTCTCTCTATCCATCTTTATCATCTCTCTCTTCTTCTTCATTGTTCTTACGTTTTGTGTGTCTTCTTATCTACCCTTTCATGAATGTCTTGCATTTGTTGTGCCAACATTTCTTACTCTCTCCTCTCATTTGCAACTTTTTCTCCTCTCCAGGACCAGTACCTGGATAAATTCTTTGCCTTGGTACACGCTCTAGATGAACACATGTTCCCAGTCAGGATAGGAGACATGCGCATTATGGAGAACAACCTAGAGGCTGAGCTCAAGTCCAGTATTGCCGCGCTCAACTCTTCCCAGCTGGAGCCAGTGGTTCGATTCCTTCACCTTCTACTTGACAAGTTGGTGTTGCTTGTAGTGCGACCACCTGTCATTGCTGGGCAGATAGGTATGATATCATCTTACACATGGGAACTGGGCCACAGACTTCTTACACTTAGTCATGACATTACTAAAGACTTGTTGCTTGTTATATTAAACAGATTTGTCGCCACTGAATTTGAAACTACTCAGAACTATAATTATTTGTCTGAGGAGCCTTTTTGTACATTTTGGGAATTGCTGATGAGTTTTATTCTGATCCCTTAATATATAATATCTTTATTGTACCTAAAATGGGTTCTGTATGATATACAATATACATATGATGACTTTTTTTGATGTTTGAATCATTTGAGTCATATCAGCTCCAAAAGTATATTATAATAAATAGATGTGTAACAGTTTGTTAGATGTTTTATATTGTCCTTTCTTTCAGTGATCTGCACTGCTAAAATCCATACCTTCATTTTTGCAAACATATCACTTTGTTTCTGTCTGCACTTCTGTGTGTGTGTGTATAGTGAATCTGGGCCAGGCGTCCTTCGAGGTCATGGCATCAATAGTAAACCGGCTTCATAAATATCTGGACACCAGCCAAGACTTGCATGGGCGCAATGGCCTGCTGTCCTCTTACATCCACTACGTCTTCCGTTTGCCCAGCACTGACCCCAACTCACCCTCTCCAGGTAATTTACTGTCAATAATGTTATTTGCCTAACACTTTTCTTCATCCTGTGTTTGTTTTTTGGTTTTCTCCTCTTCAGTTAACTTCATTCAACTCCTGACTCATCTACATGGGGTGTCTGTTATCAAACTTACCCACCATAATTTTTCTTCTTCTATTTCTTTTTTATTTGTTGTTTTTTTCCTCCCTCATCTATTTTGTCTTCTGCCTGCCCAACACAGACCCCAACTCATCCTTAACAGGTAGATATGGCTGACCATTGTACATTTTAATCTGTGTGCAACTTCTGTTTCCCGAAAAATTCAAATTAGATTTAGCTCTTTATGTTGTATTATACTTCAGTAGAGCATTAGATGTATGGTACATGATTTTCAGCAGTTGTTCAGTATTAGATAAAAATGATCCTCTGCCAAGATGAATGGGTTGCTTAACATTTATGAATAAATGTGTTTGTTAACACTAACCTGTGTGTTCCCTACATGCTGTTGGGTTTGGGGATGTACAAATTTAACGTGCATTCATCTTATCAGTGGATCAACAGTGGTTTATATATATATATATATATATATATATATATCACATCCAGTTGTCCCATTTTTCCTCCTCTGTTTTTTGCCCCAGGTCCAGGAGGGTTGGGAGGTTCGGTCCACTACGCCACCATGGCTCGCTCAGCTGTTCGACCAGCCAGCCTCAACCTCAACCGCTCCCGTAGCCTTAGCAACAGTAACCCTGACATCTCTGGTACACCGACCTCTCCTGATGATGAGGTCCGCTCCATCATTGGCAGCAAGGTAAGTTCATCATATAATATCTTGAGATATTATATCATCATATAATATCTATAAGACAGAACCAGCTGACATAGATATTTATGTTATGTTTTGTCTTTTTTTGATCTTAGCTCTTTTGCAACAATTGGCTCATCCACACTGCAAGTGCATGTCAGATGTCAGAACTGAATACATAACAATGCTGTAGTGAAGCAGCTCACAATGATATTTAATGTATTTTAGACGTAACTATGCAAGGTGATTGCACTGTATGTATAGTTCTTCTTCCATGTGCACAGTGACCTAAATGACTATTTTATCACCATGTAAACTGCATAGCCATTCTGTAAACACAAGATTGGACATCTTATCTCTCTAACCGCTGTAACAGCAACCTGATACACACATACACGCAGACACACAATGCTCAATGCGTGCAGGTTGTGAAAGAGACCCTTTTAGTTTACGTTATCATCAGAGAGCAAATGCTGTCAAGAAGATACAATAGTACATTGTTTCCATAGTCATATATCTTTTGAAGACATTTATAATTGTTATTTTTGTCAGGTTCTACTATTTTTTTCTTTCGATTTAATTTATATGTTGTCATGTATTTTGTCTTGTATAATTTGTGATTTTACACTTCAAACATTTTTTTAATTCCACCAAAAGAACTTGAGCAGTGACTGAATGCAGCCCCTTGTTTGATGAATGTTTCCTCTTCTGCTAATACTTAACTAAACCTTTCCTCTCTTGTCTCTGAGGGAGAGAAGGTTATTTCTTACACAGAGAGTGAGAGAAAGGGATAGAGAGAACCTATGTGCTTTGCTCCTCTGTGGTGATGATTTGGAATTTTAATTTACTGACAGCTAACCTTGTTATGGTCCTTTGGCATCTTCCAACAGTCCTGACCTCTGAACTTCTTTAACCTGTAATTATTCCTTCCCTCCTCCTTCCCCCGTGCTGCTCGCTCATTCCCTTGCTTCCTGTCTGCCTTGTGTCCTTTGACCTTGGCACGCCTAGGGCTTAGACCGCTCCAACTCCTGGGTGCACACCATGGGCTGTAAGAGTGCCCCCTGGGGATCCAGCCCTGGTTCCGCTCCAGAAACCATGCAGGTGGTTTTATGAATGCCCCGTCCTCCTCTTTACTCACTACAAAAAAAATACTCACCCTATTCACCTTGAAAGGATACTGAGATATTTAGAGTTTTGGTTTATTTGTGTACTTTGCTTTGAGTTGCTGAAGGAAAGATGAAAGTTGGGATAATCCAAACCCTTCCTAATGAGTACTTTAAGTTAAACATTTGTATGCCTGTTGTCATGATCCCATCTTTCATTTATAGACTCAAATTATTGGGAAACAACTCCCAGAGGTTTTAAGTCACATCACTATGGATATGAGCTATCTGAGTTTCTCCAAACTAGAGAGATTTCTAGAGCATATACAACATGACAAGTGTAGCACAAAGACATGAAAGACCAAAACTTCAGAATATTGCAGTATTCTGGTAAACTTGAAATCACAACCCTCCCATGACCATACATGGGAGTCACAGTCGCCTCCATGACCCTCAGTCTATCATGCTAGAGTTTTAGGTCTCATCTCTGTTTACTTATTGCATCTAACGCCTCCCTTTTTCTCAGCACTTGCATAAAAAGACACATAGTCGTAATCCAGATATTTTAGTGCTAGCACCAGCTACTCATGGCAGCAATTCCTTGAACATTGTTGGCCTCCCTTCATATATGTCAAGCTTGCCTGCTGATTTGAGTTTACTGTAGTCAGTTAAATCCCCAACCAAGACACACTTAACTTTTCATCTGTGTGTATGTCACAGATGGTTGCTGGAGTAGTAGAGAAAAAGAGTAGTGTTAGAAATCACCTTTATCAGCAGATTTGATTTTTTTCACATTTTTTTCATTTATCACTTAATTAATTTCCTCTCTGCCTCTAACACATTCACTCTTTCTGCTTCAACTTCATAGTCTCTCAGCTAGTATCCCTGCATGACTTTCTAGTAACATCCCATAGCATTCACTTTGTCACTGGAGCATGGTGTATCTGTGTGTGTGAGCGTGGGTCTGTTCTCATGTGTGATGTCTTTGTAAGCTTCATGCCATGTTACGTTTTCTGTCATTTTAAGTTGTCATTACATATGCTTTGGTTTGTCACTAATTATTACATCATAATATTATTAATTTTAAGCCAAGATCAGACTAATTATACATATGTTAATAATAAGATTACAGCTAGATTGCACCATTGCCACTGACAGAGCACATACATTATTAGCATTTATTTAAGGATGGAACAATATGTTACCACTCACTAGTAATTATACCTATGTAACTCAATGATGTTTTTTCTGTTATACCATTTTACATCTCTCAAGTATTTGATTCACCTGGAGGGATGCAAAATAGCACCTTATTAAGTGAAGGCTGTGACATTAAGGAAAGGAAAACCAAAATATGTATTCACTTGATGTCACAACCTTTTATGCAGTCATTTTGCAACCCTCCTTAAGGGCTTTTTGTGTATCTGACTGTTTCAGACTATGGGTACAACACTGTCAAATGTTGTGGCCTTGTCCTGTGTCTAATTGTTTTGTGTCTTCATGTGTACAAGCGTGTGTAAGAGATCACAAATGTATGCATGTGTCTGTGGGGGTGTGTGACCCAGCAGACACATTTTCCCTGTGTGCTGAAAAAGGTGCAACCCCACATTTCCGTTGCTCCTCCACTAACCTTGTTGTCACCATTCCATTCATCCCACCCATAGGCCATGGAGCGCTGTGGCAATCGCATGTCTTCGCACACTGAGAGCGCCAGTTTCTTGCAAACTTTAACAGGACGGTTGCCCACAAAAAAGGTAGAGCCACTTGCACTGGGGGAGGAGCCAACCCCACCCACCTCTTTACTCGCCTTCTCACCTGTCTTGTCTGTGAATGTGTGCCTTTGGATTGGTTGATGTTGTATTTGGTGATTGTGCAGTCTTGTTGAATGCTGAATGTCACCGATCTGCGTCTTGTTCTGAATGTGTCAAGGAGTTTTTGATGTGACATGCGGTTGTATTCTGGCTAATGCTGCCTGGCTAACTTAGTCTGGGAAGTCTCCTGTTAGTTTGCACTTTTCACTCAGGGATTGAATGCATGTGTGTTAGGTTTTATTTGAGAAAGTGCAACACAGTTTGTCTTTCAGTCAGTGTAACTGTACAGGAGTTACTGTCCCAGAAATACAATTAGTAGTAATACAATTAGTAGTAATTAGTAAAATTAGTTTTCTCATAAATTCTTAATACGAGGTCTGTTTACTTGCTCTTTTCCTCTAAGCCTCAACTGCAGTTCACTCTTTTGCAGCACATAGATTCTGCTTGGTTGTCTATGCTGAGCAATACTCAATTGTCAATATTGATTACTTTTAAGATGTAGGAATTAAGTCCCTAGAAAATACACAGAAAATCTGAAGGAGATTAGCAAAATGAGTAATTCTGTAGTTAGATCTCAAACAATGTTTATTATCACAATGATCCAGTTCAAAATTTTAATTTTTATCCAGTCTTGCCCCTTCATAGTCTTAATAATACATTGCCAAACGTAAGGAAGACTTTCCAAACTCTGGACAAGAGTCAGTGTGTTAGCCAGAGTGTGCTGGATGTTGGTATTGTAGAAAAGCACACACTTAAGTAAAATTCTGGTTATCAATGCATAGTACTTAAAGAACTGAGAAGAATAATTTCTCTCTCAATGTAAAAAACCTCTGCATGCAAATGGTTTATAGCTGTGACAAAAGCGCATTTTTCATAATTTTTCAGAAGTAAAAAATGTTACTTTTTTAAAATTTTGTCTTAAATCATGTAACCTTTTTAGTGTTGTGGGCACAGGAGCTCTTCTGGATTGTATTCTTCCTTCATATAACGAGAACAGTATTAGACTGCTTGTAATTTTTAACTGAACCCGTTTCACTTTTCATTCATGTCATGTATCCCATTGAGCAAATATGCTTTGGAATCCTGTTAACAGTACATTCATGAGTAATATATTCAAACCATGCAAACCTAGTTGTATTTTATTTTATTTTATTCTATGATGGACTGTGATACTTTTCTTTTGTGCCTCACATTCTCTCCATCTGGCTTTATTGCCTCTCTCTCTGTCCTTCCTTCTCCACTTCCTTGTCTCTGTTTTTTGCTCTCCTATTGTAGCTCTTCCATGAGGAGTTGGCGCTCCAGTGGGTGGTGAGCAGTGGAAGCGTCAGGGAGGGCGCTCTACAACAGGCTTGGTTTTTCTTTGAACTCATGGTAGGAAACAATATTTCCACACCTAAAAAAAAACCTGAAACAGATGACTTTGATGTATTTCTCCAGTAGTATATGTCAGTCACTGCAGCTAAGTACTTTTCTCTGACAATATTTCTGTATTCTGTACCTCAGGTGAAGAGCATTATCCACCACCTGTACTTTACTGACCGTTTAGAGTCACCCAGGAAGAACCGTTTCCCAGAGCGCTTCATGGATGATATTACAGCCTTGGTCAGCACCATCGCGGGTGACATTGTGTCTCGCTTCCAGAAGGTAAATAACAGCCTGGTTAAGTGTTTCAAAGTTACATGAAAAAGATTATACTGTATCTAACAATTTTTGAACACTTTGTGTATTCTTTTAGCTTTATTATCTTTTAACTTTTATAAGTTTGATGCTAAAGAGGATGTCCCCTATTATTCTTTTTGCCTGTTTCATTCACTTTAAACCAGCGGTTCTCAAACTTTTTCAGTGTCTCTCCCTTCTGAAGTCACAAATTCTTCATACCCCCTCCCACACCAAAATTGTTAGAAACGGTTAACAGCTGCTGCTTTATACAGTTAAACAAATCAGATATAGTGTTTGAACTACTAAATCTTGAATCTTTTAAAATAAATATATCTCATCCAATCAGGACCTAGAGTTGGTGGAGAGACTAAACACTAGTCTGGCCTTCTTCCTCAATGATCTGCTGTCAGTCATGGATCGAGGCTTTGTTTTCACTCTGATCAGAGCATACTGGAAACAGGTAAATGCCTTTTTTGATTATCAAACATGTCATACATTTCTTTTATTGGTATATTTTTCTCACGATAAAGCATAAAAATCTTAGCAGGATCAGTATAAATGAAGAGAAAAGCAAACCAAGATGTAACTTTTAGCTTAAATACATTAAAACTATGGGAAGTATATAAACTGATTTTTAAGGCTCCCACAAACAAATTAGGATCTTCTTTTATTATGAGTGTCTTTTGGAAGCATCTGCCAGATATTGGAAGCATATGCCAGATATTCTCTAAAGTTAGGTGCGATATAAATTAGGGATGGCTCGATCCGATCCACTGGATCGGCATCGGGTCCGATCCAGGCCAAAATGACCGGATCGGGTATCGGATTTTTTTATTAGATCACGTCCGATCCGATCCATGAGCCCAAACTATCTCATATATCTTTAACTTCACTTTGCGCGACATGCCGTAACACAGACGAGCTGTCGCCATGGTTACCATGTGCCTGTGTTTTCGTCAC
>JAPZDY010000021.1:7787982-7810914 GCA_029783645.1 Ctenochaetus hawaiiensis
TTCGTCCAGCAACTAGAGATTTGTGTTGCATGCACTCTTTAAAAAAGCTATAGCTTTGTATCTCATGCCACTTGAGCATCACTTATTCTGTTAAATGGCAGCAGTAGATACAGTGCTATGTTTTTTTTGTTTCCTTTTGGTTTAAAATTTAATTTGTCTTCTGTTCTTTTGTAAAGTTAGCTCCACCCTTTGCTTTCTATTAATTTCCGTTTGTTCTCTCACGTTGCTGTGTGTTTATGTAGGAGTCACAGATCAGTCAGGTATTGTATGGTCAACTTTTGCTGTGTGCTCCTTTGAAATCCTCTCTGCTTTAATTCCTCATTTATGGTGTATTTACATGTGTGTAAGCAGTCAGATAGTTTTGGTGGAAACAAAAATGAATTTATCACCATATTTCCTCAAATAGCCATCAGAGTCTTCATTCACCTCAACTGCAGACACTCTGCAGTTGATGGGAATAAAGACTGCAGAGTGTCTGCAGTTGAAGGTTAAAGTGGACAGAAACCCTTCATCTCTTAGCAAGGTTTAACAGCAAAACCCTGTGGTTATATTGTTACGTGTATTGAATTAAAGCTTAGAGATGTACATTATGCTTAGTTTGCAAGGACATAATAGGACAATCACTGTCAAGAGTTTATCTGCTCTTTTCCTCTCAGTCCGTATTTTAGTTCAGCCTTTATTTGTTTGTGTTGACTACCCCCCCAGCAATTATCTAAGACATGGCTTATTATTTGATTGCAAGCTTTTGTTTGAGGAAACATGGTAGTTTGTATTAGATTTCTTTCTGATGGATTTGACTCTAAATAAGTTATGATGTGCTAATTTTTTTAGGGGACCCCACTTTAATTATTCCAGCCTCTGACACACCCATTTAATAATTAATATCTTCCCCATTTTGACTTCCAAACTTATACATGCACATGAATGCACCCACAGACCCCCTGAACCTGGTTCTGACCCTTGAACCCTCCCATCCCCTATCAGTCCCTCTGTCCTGGTAACAAATGTCTGTCTCGGGGTTGTAGTGGTTGCAGTGGGTCTGTCTTGCTTCTTAACCAGTGTGCTTCTTGTTTTGGGGCTCTTGACATGTGTCTCTCTGGTTTCTGCTGCAAGCAAAAAGTAAGACAAATGTAGCAAATAGCTCCTGTTTGTCATAGATTATTTGTTCTTTTGTAAAATGTAAATTTTAGATGCATTTTGACTAAAAGCGAGTCTAGTTCTAATTTCATAACCAAGCATAGCCTTTACAGGAAATGTAGATATAGAATATTTATAACTGGTGCTTTACCTGTAGACCAGGAATGGAGACCTTAGTTATAATTTAATCATTAGAAACAGCCCTATTAATGCCTTTAAACTTTTTAACCCTTTTGTGAGGGAAGCAAGCCGTTTTGACTAACTCCATGTGGATCAGCATGCATTGTTTCTGTGGATCATTTGAACTCTTTGAGGTCTGTGCCATGCAGTTGAATAGATGTCATGCAGCCTAAAATGAACATCAGAATAGACAGATAAACAGCTTTCTATACTCAATACTATGCTTTATAAAAGAGGACATTTCCATCAAAGTTATTGGGAAAAAAAGGCTTAGGTTCTACTTTGTCTTCCACACAAGATACTATCTTTAATGTATGTATGAGGCTTGAATGACATGATGGCTGCAAGCTCGTGCAACCTTCAGGGCTACATTATCATCAAGAGCAATTTGGAAGTAGTAACCATTTTTGACATTTTTTTTGGTTTCTTGATTATAGGACCAGAGCAGAGCTGGAACATGAAGCACTTATTGATGGCAACCTTGCAACGGAGGCCAACATTATTATTCTTGATACTTTGGAGATCATTGTGCAGGTATACAAGTTAACAGGACTTTATACTTTTACCCATAAACGAAACACTCATGCGTGTACTCTGTTTTTTAATGTATGTAGTCTTAAATCTTAGCATGTTTTAAGCCAGACAAGTTCCCATAACAACTGTGTATGTGTTGTTCTTTCTGCAGACAGTATCAGTGACGGAGTCAAAGGAGAGTATCCTGGGTGGGGTGCTGAAGGTGCTGCTCCACAGCATGGCCTGCAACCAGAGCGCCCTCTACCTCCAGCATTGTTTTGCCACACAGAGGGCACTGGTGTCCAAGGTAAGACTATTGGACTTTTTTTTTTTTAAATACTTAATTTGAGGTCCTCCTTATCATTTTTCAATGACTTTATACTTGTATTTTTTATTTTAAGTGTGTTTCTGTCTGCCCTTACAGTTTCCTGAGCTGCTGTTCGAGGAGGAAACGGAGCAGTGTGCAGATCTGTGTTTGCGATTGTTGAGGAGCTGCAGCAGCAGTATTAGTACCATAAGGGCCCACGCCAGCGCCTCCCTGTACCTTCTCATGAGGCAAAACTTTGAGATAGGCAATGTGAGTACAACACACAAAAAACTAAAGGTTTACAACCTGAAATGTTATTATTTCAATGGCAACATTTGTACATGAACATGGGATAATGAGTTGTGAAAGAACCCCCGAAACTTTTGTTGAGCTATTTATCACTGGTGATGGTTAAAAGTACCGTTACTTGTACCACCACTGATGCCTCCAAAATGATCTTTAATTGACCCTCACAAGTTAAGAGGCCTTGTGAAGCCATGTGTTCTGAAATTCCCTATGTTCAGAGAACAGACTGTTCAAATTGATTGCTTCTGATTACTTTAAAAAGGACTGCTATTATAATTACATTAGTCATTGTGAATAACTCATTTACTGCTGGTTGGCCAGTTCTCTGATATATTCTTCTGTTGGTTTATTGGTTCTTTTCTCTTTTTATTTTGCTTTCCATCACACAGTTCAGCACAAAACCAAATACTGCAATCATCTATCCAATTTAGGCCCAATTACTGAGGAATGCATAATTTCCTTTGTTATAATAGAGGCAGACTCACTCACAGTCCTTTTTAAAAGTTACTTCCAAGCTAGAAGGAACATCTGCTCCTTCAGACTCTCTTAGTCCACATATCTGCCACACAAAAGCCAGTAGCCCTGGCAAAATATTGTTGGCTCAAACCTCTCTTCTCTTTGTCTTTGCTCTTCCAGAACTTTGCAAGAGTGAAGATGCAAGTGACCATGTCTCTGTCTTCGCTGGTTGGAACTTCTCAAAATTTTAACGAAGAGTTTCTGCGTCGCTCTCTGAAGACCATCCTTACCTACGCAGAGGAAGACCTGGAGCTGAGGGAGACCACGTTTCCAGACCAGGTACTGATTCATCTGTCAAAATGTTTAGTTATTGTTCATTACAGAGTGAATTGACAACTTATTGTTTGTTTTACTTTGGACCTTGATTTCTGTAAAATAAAGATTGAGGAAAAAGTAACATTAGTACTTCATTCTTTATTTCCCAGGTCCAGGACCTTGTGTTTAACCTCCACATGATCCTTTCTGACACGGTTAAGATGAAGGAGCATCAGGAAGACCCTGAGATGCTGATAGATCTCATGTACAGGTACAAAATCCACCTTTTAATAACTTAAAATCTGTTTCTATACCTTTCGTCATCACTGATCATCATTAATTTGTTTTTGTGCTTTCATGTGTGTGTCTTTGTCTTTGCTTTTGTGACCATCTCCAGGATTGCAAAGGGTTACCAGACATCGCCTGACCTGCGGCTGACGTGGCTTCAGAACATGGCAGGAAAACACTCAGAGAGGAACAACCACGCGGAGGCTGCTCAGTGTCTGGTGCACAGTGCTGCTCTGGTTGCAGAGTACTTAAGTATGTTGGAGGACCGCAAGTATCTGCCCGTGGGGTGCGTCACCTTCCAGGTAAGAACACAAGATGTGTGTAATGTGTGTGCACATGCTGTATATGTCTCTGTTTGCAATAGAATTGTTTTTCCTGTATTTGTGTATGTACACAGAATATTTCCTCGAACGTGCTGGAGGAATCTGCAGTCTCTGATGATGTGGTGTCACCAGACGAGGAGGGCATTTGCTCAGGAAAATACTTCACTGAGATTGGCCTCGTGGGACTGTTGGAGCAGGCCGCTGCCTCTTTCTCAATGGTGAGAGCTGGAGAAGGCTGGACGGATCATTAGATAAACGGATGTTGAAAACCATGCCAAGAGTCAAGAATTTGGAGCTTTTCCTCTCATTAAACAGATGAATTCATTTTACCAGTGATCTTTCACTAAAATTTATTATTGAAATTCAATTAATTTTTAAGAAACAACACTACTCAGAACAGCAGTAAGGAATAAGAGTAAGTAAACAGATAGTAACATGATTTTAAAACATGTTGTTATAATCATCCCAAATATTTTATTAGATTAGACAACAGTTTATGCTGAGCTGCTGATATTTAAAGGATGGCTGGCACTTACTGACATTTGCCTTGATCTCTCCTGCAGGCGGGCATGTATGAGGCAGTGAATGAAGTGTACAAGGTACTGATCCCTATCCATGAAGCCAACAGGGATGCCAAGAAGCTAGCCACCATTCATGGTAAACTACAGGAAGCCTTTGGCAAAATTGTACACCAGGTAAACACGCACGCACGCACACACACACACACACAGAAAGTGTAGATCTCTTTTACATTAAACCCCAGTAGCTTGATCTGCAAAGATTTACCTGGATTTATACAAAAACCAAAAGAGAGATTTTTTTTAATGTCACTGTACCTCAGAATTGATTTTTGTACGTATTTCTACATAATGCTATTAGTAAAATCACATCTGGGCTTCATAATTTTGTGGTGAACTATCTTTCTTTCATGTAAATTCAGAAATATGGATCCAGAATAGCATGTTCCAAGGTCAAGAGTCAATATGTGTACTTAAAAACCTCACTGAAAGTCACATATGTTTTGAACCGGAGCACTTATGTCACACTTCCTACAGCTGTCTCATTTAACAGCAGGATTTCATAATAGAAAAAATGGGAAGGAAGTTTGTTTATCCACATTTCCTCACAACACTATGCATTCTTTGCAGTCTTGGACACATGTAACATAGTAAAAATGCCAAATACAGCTCCACTTGATCCCCAGGCATCATGCAGTGGCTGCCCACTGCTCTCCAGGGATGGGTTAAATGCAGAGAACCAATTTCACTACATTACACTGAGTATAATTGTATGTTGCCAATAAAGATTTGTAGTCATGTTGCCTAACTGCTACACAGACACACACAGCTTTGCATGGTTTTTATTATTTTGCATTGTAATTCCAGTGTATTGATCTATTTATACTCTGTCAGATACTTTGAATGTTCCTTTATATTCGTGAAAAGGATGCATGAGGCGTGGGAAGAGAAACATGTTGTGGTTTTTTCTCAATGGCCGGTTGTGTGACTCATAATGATAATGTCAAGTTAACAGTGTGGGAAAGTTTACAGTCATCTGGTGTGCAGAGCAACTTCTCTCATGAAGCAAACACTTACTTTGTGACTAATAACTATCCTTGATTTATTCAAATGTATTTCTGCCTGAGGTCAGTTGCTGTGTTCTCCAGCTCGACTGTTAGTAACCTGGATTAGCTTCAAAGAGTCAGTTCTCCTTGCTATAACATCTCTCTGTGTGTGAATGATCCACACGGTGTATGGGGGTTGTATGTGTGTTGTCGTTCACTTGTCCTGTATTCTTTTTGTCACACAGAGTACTGGCTGGGAGGTAGGTGGCTAAACGGTTCCTGCTTGGCCCTGCTCATGTTGTTTATCTTCTTGTGTTGTTATTTTATTCACTCTCATCTTTTTATTTGCTAGCCGTGGGCATTCAGGTGCTTTCTTTGCTTTGTTACATACATCCAGTCCATTAACATCTGCAGACAATGTCAACTGTCTGCCCCCCCTGCTGGGGACACTTGCTGTACTAGCAGCAACACCTTCACCGTTTTCCTCTCTCCTTTCTTCTCTTAATGTGCAAGAGGAGTGTGTTTTTATAACGTTACAGTGTTGGCAGGCTGTGCATGGGAGCCACAGTGTATGACACTACTGATTAAAGTCTCAGCGAATGCATCACCTGCACAATCCACACCCTCCCTGTCCTCATCTTCTGTCTGTCTGCTGGTGTGTCAGTCAGAACACACTCATTTACCATCTGCTGTCACACTTCATCCTCATCTCATCTTCAACCACAGGGCTCGATTTCAGTACACTGTTTCCACTCCAAGGGTGTCTGTTAGCCTTCCTGCTTCAGCCATTGGTCATTCTGTCTACATAGCATTAAATGAGCCTATTAAAACATGAGGTGTTGTGGACTTGCACTGGGTCGAAACTGGAACCAAATTCCTGAGGCAGTCAGGTTTTTTCCCGAGAGGGTTTCACTCACAGTAATCCCAGGATTACTTGATTTATACCATTAGATTTGAATTAGTTCTTAATCTTGCCCTTTCTTTTAATAGTTCAAACTAAATCGACCCCTGATTTTTTTTTCATTCATTCTTTTGTTAACAGTATTAACCCCTGAGTTTTCATGGTTTGTTGCATGAAATGGAAAAAACACTGTGTTCCATCTGGAAATGCACTGAGAGTGCATGTTTTGCTTTTGAAGGTGGTTGATCTTTGTTTTCTCACTTTGTCTTTCTTATTTCTATCTGCCTGTGCATGGTCTGGATCTTCCACAATGACTTTATGTTGTTTCTAAAATCAATGATCAATCATTTTTTTGTTGTTTGTTAGTTTGTGTTGTGTTGTAATTCTCTGGAGGAACCCAATCCTCATTAAAATTTGTTCTGTTTTCTCCTTTTTGATTTCCCTGGTTGCCGACCCTTCCTTCCCACTTTACTTAATTATGTCTTGTGGTAAGTTTCTTAGTTTTCAGGGCCTCTTAAAGTTCTGTTTACATTTCTTTTTAAATCAGCAGTTGCAGTAAAGTTCATAACAGATTTTTAATACTTGCCCAAACTTGCAGTTAAGAAGAAGGTTTAGATGAATGTTTAGGGGTAAAGATGCTTAAATGTGAAGATGCTCTCTGGTTGGTCTGTGCAGAACAAAAAATTGTGAATTTCTGGACTTGAATGCCATTCTCCTGTCACTGAGCATTATTACTGTGACAGGTCGGTTGGTTCCAGGCATCAGTTGGAAGTAGTCACGGCCGTTTTTGTTCCACAGAGGCTCTTTCTCAGAGTTTCTTTTATCTTTTTCTGCTCATAATTCTGGTGGCTTATTGAGGTTCCTTTATCACAGCCTTCTGTGTTGCTTCGGTCTTTGAGCTTGACCTACTTTTCTCAAAACAGGCAAAACGAAAATAAAAGAAAATATGTTTTTACAAAAAGCCAGAGCTGTAAATTTTTTTTAAGTTTTTTATTAATTGAATAATAAACTTATTTAGGAGTCTGTTCATACTTGTTAATGACATGTAAGCATAGTGCTGACAGGTTGATGAACATTCATTCAAAAAAGTTGTTTCTTGCAGTGTTGAGACTGATCTGATCCAGTATCAGTATATGGTTACAATACTTATGTTTTACACTCATTGGATATTGGACTGATATCACAGATCCAAGAACAGATCCAGATGCAACATTCTGTTGTTTGTGTTAACAGATATGCAATAAAGCTATTGCTACCCAAAATGTGGCATCAATTGATTTATAGTTATTATTTAGACAGTTTATAAAAATACACACTAGTCACTGTATGTTGACTTCAGAACTTTATTAGTTGGACATACAGCCAGTGCTTGCGTTGGACCGTTAACCTGCTGTAATGTAGTGTGAGACAGTCTGCATCTGAGTGAGCTTGTTACAGCAGCTCACTCAACACTGTCGTACTTTAGTATTAATATCAAGGTTGGTAGATATTGAAATACAGATGCCAGAATTGTAACAGAACCGAATCGAAAGAACTGGATTGTTGCATCTCTACTCTTTGTTGATCTTTTGGCCTTTGCCTGCTACCTTGAGGTGAACCACCGCACCTGCCTGTCCTTTGGGAACTTGTACTGATGAAAAAGCTGTTAAACAAGCTCATTAAAACTTCTACAACAGATGTTATATGTGGTTTGCTTTGACTGAATGTGTGGATGATAATCTTGAGGTTGATTGCTTTCTGTCTGACACGGGCTTCCATAGACACTTTATTCCAAACCACTTAGGCACACACTTTTGTCTACATTAGCCACGTTTGCAGATTGCTGAACAGATAATGGAACTCCCTGTTGCATTTTCAGCTGTTATTTCTTTAAAAAAAAAAAAAAAAAAAATCTCATGTTTTGTACCCCTGTGAAATACACAGTCACATCTGAATTGTTGAATGGATTTTGCATTAGTGAAGAAAACAGAAAACAAAAAAAACTGTGGGTGTGTAGGGTTTACACAGATTCTCAGTCAGGTTTCTCATTTGGATGATGGCTTATTTGATCAAATAATTATTTTTTGTGATGATTTTCTAGAGTCTGGATCAAAATAAACGCATTTTTATAAGAAATTTGATTTTGATTTGTTCTCAGCACTAATATTCATCTTTCTCTGCACCCAGGATGGAAAGAGGATGTTTGGTACGTACTTCAGAGTCGGATTTTACGGCTCAAAATTTGGCGACTTAGACGAGCAGGAGTTTGTGTACAAAGAGCCTGCCATCACAAAGCTGGCAGAAATCTCCCACAGGCTAGAGGTAAATACCACCATCACACCTTAACATACTGTGATTATTAAAATTCATCTTTTTGCTATCTGTGCCTTTAGTCTGCTGTCAGGAATCTAATGAGGCTCTGTTATGCTGCTTCTCAGGGTTTTTATGGGGAGAGATTTGGAGAGGACCAGGTAGAAGTCATTAAGGACTCCAACCCCGTAGACAAGTGCAAGTTGGACCCAAATAAGGTCAGTGATGAGCAGAGTGTGCATTCCCACAGTTTGTTAAGTGAATAGAGATCAGTTTGTGAATGCAGTGTAGAAGTACTGTATTCAAACTTTCAGTCTTTGCAGAATCTAAATACTTAACAAATCCAAAATATTGTATATTCTTTATTCTGCAGGCCTTCATCCAGATCACATATGTGGAGCCATACTTTGACACATACGAGATGAAGGATCGCATCACTTACTTTGACAAGAACTATAACTTGCGACGTTTTGTCTACTGCACTCCCTTCACATTGGATGGGCGGGCCCACGGTGACCTGCATGAACAGTTCAAACGCAAGACCATCCTCACCACCTCCCATGCTTTCCCTTACATCAAGACACGCATCAACATCATCCACAAGGAGGAGGTGGGTGAACAGTTTGCAAATAGTTCACAGACCACATCAGCAGAAACCCGTTATTTTTTTAAGTTAATTTTTTAAACACTAGTTTGGTTTCTTTTGATTTCTTTTCAGACATCCAATCAAACTGTTGATAAAGATGGACAGTGCAAAACATTTGGTAGCTTATCTCCACTTGTGGAAGGATAATATCTGGAGATTAGGTGGCAATAAAAAGGGGACTGTTTTTATCCAAATCTTGCTGTGTGCCCTGATCACTAAAACCTCTCATGTCTGTCTTTTCCAGATTATATCCACACCCATCGAGGTGGCAATAGAGGACATGCAGAAAAAGACTCAGGAGCTGGCCTTCGCCACCCACCAGGATCCTGCTGATGCAAAGATGCTGCAGATGGTCCTACAGGGATCTGTAGGCACAACTGTTAACCAGGTACAGTTTGTGTGTATTTGCATTGGTACATCGGGGTAAGATACGTCTGCTTTGAAAGGTGCCAGAATTTCTGATGTTGAGTAAAGCTGGAGATGGCTAATCATATCTGTTTTTTTCTCAGGGTCCTTTGGAGGTGGCTCAGGTGTTCTTGTCAGAAATTCCCAGTGACCCAAAACTGTACAGACACCACAATAAGCTACGGCTCTGCTTCAAAGACTTCACTAAGAGGTAAGTACTGTGGATAAGTCACATACCTGAGAACATCTACATTATGTTGGAAATCTGTCCAAGTGACAAAATATATCATATGGAGGCACAAAATTCCATTAAAACAACCTCACAGTCACAGGATCTGAATCTGGAAATGATTAGGAAATAATCTTACAATTACATACAAAGGATGGTTGATTTTTTAAAGTAATGTGATCAGGCCTTATGCTTTTGTTTCTCTCCTCAAGCTAGAAAGTGATCGATGAACTATGCTTACAGATACCAACCTTAACATTACAAAATGCCCAAATAAGCCTCAAACAAAGCAAAGATTCTCCATCTTAAGTATTAAGTGTTGTTTACTGTTGGAGCTTTCAGATATTACTAAGTTTATGACAGAATTCACACACCAGTATTTGACAAACTTTTTCTCCAAAGGTGTGAAGATGCCCTGCGTAAGAATAAGAGCCTGATTGGTCCAGACCAGAAGGAGTACCAGAGGGAGCTGGAGAGGAATTATCACCGCCTGAAGGAGGCGCTGCAGCCCCTCATCAACAGAAAGATCCCTCAGCTTTATAAACCAGTGCTGCAGGTCAACTCACACAGGTAGGACTGAACATTCTGCTGAACCTTCTGTGAGACAGAGAACAACAATTTGACAGAAAGGCAAGTGTGAGTGGAGATGACATGTTTTGGATGCTTAATTCTTTTTTCCTTTTTTTTTTCTTTTTTTTTCTCTTTTTTTTTGTGCTTCTGTAAAAAATCGTGCAGCAAACGGACAGCTTGACAAGGTAGTTTGGGACTTTCTATGCTGTTTGAGTGTCTGTGTCCTGTGTTTGTATCGTCACATGCAGTCCCCATTTGTTAATTACATTTCTGCACACAGGCAGTTTTTAGAGCACTGGTATCCAGGAAGAAAGATAAATATTATAGAAATTTTCTTTAAAAATGTTACTCCAATGCAGTATATTTATGTACTAATAATAGCAAATCTGATAGCGAGGGTCATAAGCTTAATGAACATCCTCAGCAAACCAAGAGTTTCACATGATGGAATGAAAATGCTTCTTGGCTGCTGACCAGTGAACACTCTAAACCTATAGACCTGATATTTTCAAGCCAGATTTCTTTTTAAAAAACATATTACCAAATAACAAAATGCTTAAATAATTATGTTTGAAGTCAAGAAATACGAATCAGTCTGTCTAGTTCATTGATGAAAAAAAATCAAATGAAAAAATCAAATGATTCTTGTGTTAATAAAAACTTTCTTTTCTGATTTCCAGAGATTCCTTCAGCAGAATGAGCCTCCGCAAGCTTGAAATTTGAAGATGAAGAGAAAAATACAGGCACACACACATTCGCACACACGTAACAGAAATTGCAATATTAATTTATTGAGTGTAAATAGGAGTGTCTTCAAAGTTGGCCAGTGTTTCAGAGAGTGTGCGAAAAAGAAAGACAAAACGTGTTGCAGCTTGGTACGTCATTCCAGTGTCTTAAGTTGTTTACAGACAAACTGTTACCCGCAATCAGAGGAACGAACAAGTGGATCTTAACGATTAAAGAGATACCTTGGCGTTTAGAATTTTTCTTTACTGGCCATTTGTCACACAAGGGAACAAATCTTTATATTTGTCCCTATGCAACCATTAAAAAAAAAAGGTAAATGTTAGCCCACACTTGTGAAACAGAAGAATCTGATGGACATAAACATAAACAAGCCACTAAAAATGAGCAAAGCTGAGGTCCCTTTATTAGTTACTTCTAGTGCCAAAAACCGTGTTCTTCAAAAAGGTCAATTTTAAAAGTCAAGGTGTCTATTTAATTATGTACTAAGTGTCAAAAATCTGTATTCAAATTCATGTGTGCACTTTTTTTATTACGGTGTAGCAATGCATTTTACAACTTGAAAGTTTATGTATTTCAAAATGGGGGGATGAAAAAAATGGTACCATTATTTATCATGATGCTTTATTATCATTTTTAGTTTAAAGAATGTTTTAAAGTTAGGTACTTTTAAACATTCTTGTATAATTTTATGTAGTTTTGTTTTATTTTAAATATTTTACTAAATAAATATTTTAATGTTCAGTTGGTGTATGATGGTAATTTTTCTTGCTTCCTAATGTACTTTTATGTTTATGTAGGATTATTGTGTTGGTGACAGCAAATGAGTAGAATGGGAATAAGGGCATCGCCATAATGATGGCAACAATGAACAGGATCAGCTTTGTGGACGTGTGAAGGTAAAAACTTTATTGCTTATAGTATGAACGTGCCAAAATTAATATAACTACAGTTGGAATGAGGTACAGTTTATAAGAGACAAACTTTATGGGGCTTCAGTAACAAGATTTCACACCAGATCTGTAAGCACTTTAACTCTGAGATTTGTTTGGAACATTCCCGGGTACTTATGACATATAGTGAGATGGATGAATATGGTCCATTACGGTTAATCACTAGAAGCTCAATAACAGATTGGATCCCTGAAACCATGAATTCATTTATAAACACTCTGCTGAACCTGAGATTAACAGTCACCTTTACTGAGTATTTTAAACTACAAAGGCAGAATACCTTCAGAGCATATTTTTCACCTGCAGAACTTACGTCATATTACACAACATACTGAATATGCACACAACATATGTAATGCTTGACAGAAAGGACAGTTCATTTTTTTTGAGCAGGGACGGTTTCATAAGCGAAAGTTTTGGCTGAAGTGTTTTGAAAGGAAATGCTGTGAATTCAGTTTTTTGGGGTCAAATCTCTTCAGTTGTCTGCAAAATGACTTTATGAGCCTAATGTTAGTAGAAACTGAACTGCAGAAAGATGCTGATTTATTTGAAGTCAAAGCATATAGTTGCATGATGGTCACAGCCACGTTTTTATACACAATCAATATAAACTGCCAACATTTAAAGTATGCAGGTATGAAGATGGCAAGGAAAGGCCAAATGTGCCTTAAAAGATTGGCTTCACTAGTAATATTTAGCCTGCTTACTTTTAAACCTGTTTTAATTTTAGAAATCTTTCCCTGTGCACACTCAAGTTGTATTTTGGGCTTGTTTAATTGTTTCTTTGTTGGAACTTTAACAAGATTTATACATTCAGATAAGCAAATTGTTAGAAACATAGAATTTGATTGAAAAAAAGACATTTTTTGACCTTTGACCTTCTAAACATATCTAAATAATCTGATAGCTTACTGACAGCTTGTCATCACACTGAGTTGCCACCTTTTCAAGGGCCCTGATATCCGGGCTGAGCGAGAAAATCAGCGTCCTGCCACTGAGTATTAACAGAACCACACTCAGTATATATTAAATACTTAACTTTGAGTGTTTTATGTAAAAATATGCCATTATTGTAAATGTTATATATCATCCAAAATTTTTCATGCTTAGATTGCATCAATTTAGGCTTCTGATTTACAAATAGGTTTATGTAAAAACAACAAAACAAATAATCAGTGCAAAACTCTTAAGAGTGAATATGAGAAATGAGTAAAAGGCTTCAAAACTACAGAAAATACCACAGGAGGAAAAACCTACAGTGTATCTCTCACCATATGAAGCATATCCTGAATTACTTTGCAAGTGAAAAGGATTTGTGTCTTATTTGGCTTAGTTGCATAATCTATTTAACAGCACTGACAGTCTCCAGTAAATGCAAATTAAAGAATTATAGAAAAGTAATCAGTTAAAAAAAACATTTTCAGAACTGTGCATGTACACAAATTTTAGTTGAAAAGTGCTTCTCCAATTTGTAAAAAGGAACCATACAAAATCAGTAACTGAGAAAACATCTGAAACAGGGCATTTTAAGACAATGACAAGAAAAGTATCAAAGCCAGTGTCCAAGGAACTTAAAAAAGACAGGCCACGGTTTTACAGAGGGTTGTGTCACATCCTCCCAAAAACGTCTCAGGTCTTCCCGACATGAAGCTTATCCCTGTTGTCTGTCCTGGCATGGTCAGTGAGGTCTGAACAGCTTCTGGCCCAAAGTGAGAGCAGACTGTTGGGGTGTAGGTTTCCAGGGTGAAAAGTGTCATCAGTTTAGGTGCCGATATATCAGTCATAGTATTTTTGGCACTGATGTATTGGGAAAAAAAACAACAACAAAAGAAACCATAAACTGTCCTCAGTCTTGGTGCTCAGCTGCCACAACGCCTGGTTGGAACAACCCCCTGAGTCAACAGCAGTTCTTGAGTTCATGTTAGTGTCCTGGGTCGAGCATCCTCCTGTAGAACAACAGGTAAGGTGTAGATGAGGAGAACGTCTCAGGGGAGCAGGCTCGCAGGAAATCATCCTCCTCGAACAAACGCACCTCAGAGTCATCAAACAGCAGCCATTTGCCCTCATATTCAAGGAGGTTGTTTAAAGCCTGCTGCTCGGTGGCCTCCACACCTCCAACAGACGTAATCGATGGCTCCTCTCCTACCCCAGGCTCTTTTTTCAGTCCTGCTTCAGGGTTTTGGCCCAGGCTGTTGATGGTTTTTCGCCGTTTTGGACCTTCTGTCAATCCACTGCTGGCTGCTTTCTCTGCATGTGTGCTGCTGCTGTTCCCAAGGTCACAACTTGACAAACTCCTCTGGCCCCCCAAGAGTCCAACCCCACCCTCTGACAGCTTCTTCCCCCCTGTTTTGCCACTTGCCAAACTGGCACCTCTCCTTGCACTCAGGCTGAAAGACACCTCTCCATCATCATAGTCCAGCACTTCATCTTTCATCTGCGTTCCCTCTTTACTATCTTGCTCTTCCTCCTCTTTCTCAGATACTTTTTTGTCCTGCAGCCAGAGCTTGACATCTTTCAGATCAGACATGCGGACATAAGCCGTGTAGTGGCCGCTGCTGATGGTGACGCCGCTGTGCATGACCACCGCAAACAGCTGATAGCGTTGACTCTTTGCTGACGAGGGCTGAGTGCACCACTCCTCCAGACTCAGGGTTAAAGGGGTCTGCAAGGGGGTGTTCACTTTGGACAGACCTGCATACGGGTCAAACCTAGGGGGAACAATAAGAGTGATGACTGAATATCTGTTTTATGATTATGAAAAGATCACGTCACTTTTTTTAAGAGGACAAATCATGACCATTTAAAAAAATAAACTGTACTTAAGACTGTTTCATCAATTTGTGCCAAATAATCTGTGTCTACAGAACAGTCATGAAGGCCCAATCAGTTTTTCAGAAAATGCATCGACATGTGATCTTTATTTTTTCACAGCATGTTCTTCTAGTGTTGAGATAAATTGCAGGAGATGCAGGGAGTAAGAGACACATCAAAATTTGACTTTTTTACTCCTATCAAATATTAATCTGTATTCTTTGGGGAAAAACAAGTCAAATATCAAAACCTTTTTCATCCTCAGAGAAAAGAAAGTTAGCAAACCCACTACACAATCATTAGCCTTGTTTTACATCGAAACACAGTGACAAATTTGCTCATACTGTCATTACCATTAGCAAACAGCAGGACAGGAGTTAATCAACAGTTTTTTGAAAGAAACTTATTTAAGATGCATCAACTTACTCTAAACTGTTGGCAGAGAAGCGCTTCAGGTGGATGGTGATGACGTCAGGAGTTTTGTCAAACAGCAGACTTCTCTCAGCCTCTGTGTAATGATGACAGGTCTCACAGAAGTATTTGTCCTCCCCTGCGATGCGCTCCACTGAAGCAAACTGACCGATGGCCCACTTCAGTGTCTTCAGCTCTGGTTTACAATCAGGTGAGACTACAGGGAAGAAAGAGATCAGAAATTAAATTATTATCTTTCATCTGTGTCATGGTCTGGAAGAGAAAGGGTGTGCACGTTAATGACACAATATTTTTGTGCCATTTAAATGTGCTTAAGGTATCCAGAATGAGGTTGCCCTTAACTTTTATTTCGCAGATGGTGACATTGGCATAAAAAAACCTAAAAAACTGGAACAATTATAAATTCAGTTTGAAGTATGCAGTTATGTCAAATTATGACTGAAATTGTTTTTGTACAATGCAAGCTTTCAGCGACTCATGGTAAGAGACTCGTTTTTTGACGGAGTGCAAAGAGCTGTTATAAGACTCCTCACCCTCAGAGAGGTCATCCGGGCTGCTGGGCTGGTCGTCGAGCACCGGGACACTGATGTCCTGGAAGTCTTCCCTCCTCTCTGTGAAGCTCTCACATTCCAGACAGCGAGTCCTCAGAACCAGTTGGCCCTGGAACAAGCATTTTGTCAGATCCAGGCCGTCTGAATCTAACAGAAACACAGACAGACACGGCAATGTCATCCAATATTTTGTCTGAGTGAAATTAAGAAATTAAAAATAAAATAATGACTTAAATAACTCTCTCTTTTTCAGGGTATGACTTCGATATTTATCAATTCTATTATCATCAATTCCTGCAACTAGCTAAAAGTCCCCCAGATTACATAACTAAGTTCATGATTTCTCTCCTCATCTGCTGCATCATGTCCCATCTCTCATACAGTGATAATGTCATACCTTGAGGTTTCACTGCCTCCTTGTTTTGTGGTGAGCTCTCCTCACTGGTCTTGTCGTTCTGACCTTGGCTGTCTGTCAGGCCGTTCTCCTGCTTTAGCTTGTTTTGGTTCTTCGTAGTCATGCTGCTGATCTTCCCCACACTGCGGAACTTGGAGAATATACTCGGTTGTTTCCCAGAAGGCTTCAGCCAGCTCAGCCTAGCCTTCTTCTTTCTTTTCCCATCTGCCTCTTTAGACGTCTTCTCACCTTTCCCTTCACCATCACTCCCTCCTTCCTCCACCCTATTAAGTTTTTTTGTCCCTTCATCTTCTGCCTCCCCCCCCTTGTCTTTGTCTTGGTGGCTGTCTATTGCGATGTCACTGGAGGACCTCCTTTTGGATCGAGTGAGGGGTTTCTCTCTTTTTTCTTCTTCTGCATCAGATTTCTTGGACTTGACAGATTTTGGCTTCTTTTTGGCATTTCCCACCTCAGTGTCACTCTTCCTCTTGCCACTGACTTGGCCGTCCTCTTCTGGTGGAATTTGGGATTCTGTTGATGGGCTGCTGGAACCCAAACAGACATCGCTCTCAATATTAACTTCACTTATATTGTTGTCCTGCTTGTCCAACTGCTGCTCCTTCTTGATGGTGTCACAAGCTTCTTGAATATATCCCAGGATGCACTGCAGCACCTCCTGGGCATCATGCTGAAGATAGCCTTCATACATGGGGTTCAGCTGCCTGTAACACACGAAGAATTGTAGTAGTTGGTTCACTGACAGGAAAATAATAAATGATGTTGAACATTTGCAAGGTTTCAACGTGAAAATACGTGC
The DNA here is from genome assembly GCA_029783645.1 of Ctenochaetus hawaiiensis. Classification (NCBI taxonomy): domain Eukaryota; kingdom Metazoa; phylum Chordata; class Actinopteri; order Acanthuriformes; family Acanthuridae; genus Ctenochaetus; species Ctenochaetus hawaiiensis. Next base: position 7,805,114 of record JAPZDY010000021.1, read on the forward strand.
TGCTTTTCTTTAGCAGTTTTAATCATCTAGCAAAGCCAAAATGTACATTTGACACGTCAGTTTAGTTCGAACAATTTTAACAAATTAAAGATTTATTTAGCTTTTCAGAGACAAATAAATTTATTCAACTACAATAAATTTAATCATTAAAAAAATGCATGTATTTATCATGGCAACGTGTTTATGTATTCATTCATGGGTTTTGCTGCATAGCTTTGTACTCCTTGAGATGTTAGCTGCTGATTTCAATACAAATTCAGTAATGTAATTTATTTGGGTATCGAATTACAAATTGCATTTAAATTGTATTAAGCAATTGTATTAAACACTGCAGCTCAGTGGTTAGCACTGCTGCCTCCTGATAAAAGGTAAAGTCCTGTATATTAAGTTATTTCTGCAGTCACTGTCGCAGAGTTTGTAGTTTGTGCTCTGGCATCACACAAGGCCCCCGTCTCCTTAGGGATGGGTTACATGCAAAGATAAAATTTCACTATGTACTTATGTACTGTGTGTACGATTTTATGTAACAATAAACCTGATTTACATAATAGTCTGGACAATGATGAAAACTGAGGAAACTGTTTTTTGCAAAAAGGTGTCCCAAGTACTTCAAGTTTTAGGAGAGACAACAGGTTCAAAACTGCTGATTCTGCTCAATAGTCAGGAAATCGCAAGTGGGCATATACTCAGGTGCTGATGATCAAGCAATGTAACCTTGAAATACTTACTCACAGAAGTTATTGCATGCACCTGCTATAGCACATGACATATGGTTATGACTGCACCTTGTACTGTTTAAAATACATTTAAATCTATGATTTAGACAGTCATTTGGGCACTATCTATTATTCAAAATAACATTACCTGAGTGTGTGGAGTACTTTGCGGGGTGGTGTTGCCAGTTCACCATCACTGAAGCTGTCAGGGTTCAGCAGGAAGCCAGACTGCAGCTGCTCCACTGATGTTATCAGACTGTTGAAGCTCCCCAGGAGTTCAATTTGAGCCGGCAAAACCTCAGTCACAGCCTCTGACTGCTAAGAATGTGGAGGCAGGAAAAAAGAGTAAAATTAAAAAACAAAAAACAATTTTTGAATTTTATCTGTTTTATAAAATCAATTTACAGGGTCTGAACATAATAGCATAATAGCAAGTGTAAATTCTTTGAAACTTTTTTTTTATTGCACTTACCTCTTCATTCTTCTCAGTTTCCTCCTTGGACTTTTCTTTTCTTTTAGACAAGTTGTATAGTTTCTTTATGCCTTCTCTAAAGCCTGGGCAGTAGTAGAGCACCTGCAGGAGCAATGAGACATCAAAAAGATTAGTCATCACTGACTTCTTTACAAAAATTTGTCTCCATTGAAAACCCAAATACTCTTCCTAAATGAAACTCTCTGGACAGGATGTCATGGTTTTCAGTCTCATGTAAGATCACTGAAAGACATTGGGGTAGGCAGGGATAGTTATTTTAGATTTCAGCGTAAGTGAAATAAAAAAAAGAAAAGAAAAAAAACCTTCTACAGCATGCGTTTAGGAAATGGATTGAATCTTTTTAAACCCTTTTCAAGACCACACAATTTTAACAGTAGTAAAAAGCTTTCTGTTAGCATCCTTCATAAGGTTAGCTCGTGTTACCAAAGGAAAAGTACTGCTACTACTACAACAACAGCAAGAGTTGCCCCTCTGTATGTTGTATGTAATTTCCCCTACAAGGGGAAATTGTTTCTTTTTCCAAACAGGAGCTGAAATATGACCTCATGGCTGCAGACTGTGTTTGAACAGGTGTTACTGGTAGATTAAAGAAGCGCCTGAATGTGCAACTAAACCCTCAGTGCCTTCCTGTCTCTTTCTCTCTTATATCCAAACACTGTCAATACAGATAATCCAGTGAAAGGATCTGATCTGAACGAAATATGTCACAGTCAGGAGGACAGAGAATGCTGCGGAGCAGCCACTTATCTCCAGGGTTTATCTGTTCTACATCAGCCAAAGAACACACTGGTCTGTACAGTGAGCAAAACACTTCAGTGTATCAGTCTGCAGCATTAAACTGTTATTTTATTTCCTACACAAATGATTTCCTGGTAAGTTACTTTATAATCAAGCAGGACATGACCGTCATCATGGTTTTATGTTGTGACTTGTTTTATTATGAGGTCACACAATGAAAAAACAACATGATTACAATTGAGGTCAGTAAGATAAGTGAATCACAATTATCAGTGTAGACAACTTGTAAATGCTGGTGCTTTGATAAAGGAACTGCAAATATGAATACAGACCAAACACAAGTAGTTGCCTATGTCTGTTTCCTTCAGAAACAGATGTATTACTGTATATACATGTTTTTGGTAACTAATTGGCATAAGAGATGTGTACCCATTCTGTCTGCCCACCTGTAACACACTGTTCAAATAGCAGGTGTTGCCCAAGTTGTTGAGACCCACAAATGGCACCAAGTTCTCTCTCTTCTCACATGGCAGAAGCAGCCCAGGTGAGGCTGGACATGGAGAGGGACCAGGCACCACCTGATCACAGCTGCTGAACAGCAGAGAAAAAAACAGAGTTTCAAATTAAAAGTGAAAACCAACATCAGCTCGTAGTTCCCTGTTTGTTTCTTGCAGTTTCACTGGGCTGGGCAGTATGGCTGCAATCATTATCCATTGTTGTATATTATATAAAACTAAATTCAAAACTTTTATACAACCAGATTTTCCAAAATGACTAGTTCTGGTTTATAGACGGCTCAGTTTCATAAACCTTGAAAGCTGACAAGCTGTAAAATCATAATATTGTTGGATCATGACAACAAGATTCCACTAAGCACCAATCAATTATAATGTAAAACTTTCCAAAGTGAAAGAGTTTTATAAACAAGAACACCCTTTATCAATATTCACTTTAAGAGGATAAAGAAGCAATCATTTAGGGGAAATGAGGATACATTACAAACTGGAAGTGAAAATGCATCCTTGCCTAAACTTTCATTATCCTGCCCTCACACAGACTATAAAATCAGCACAATAAAAGGACTAAACTTTGAGAACTATGTGAGAATGTCTGGTTATGCTGCAGGGTGCACTATTTCCAAAAACATACAAGCCAGGCACACCGTTTAAGACAAGGTAACACTGTTAAAGAGCAGTGTTTTGAACTCTGCATGACCCCAAATAAAACACACACTGACAGCATTCACCTACCCTGCCTCAGGCTCCTCTGGTTCAGCCGTTTTCAGCTCATCTCCTTGCGGTTCAGAGAAATCCAAAGCCCGTTTCGTCTCCTTCTTCTGGAGGAACTTCAGAGACAGTTTACTCTTTTTGATGGGGCTCCCCAGCGCCGCCACAGTTTCACCCTGCAGGCCTGGCATCTTTGTTCCCACACCTTGGGGGGGTGATTTCTTTTTCCTACTAAGATGCAACAGCGCACCTCACTGGAAAGATAGAGAAACACAGCATTTGGTTTCAGTGGGCGCCACCGGAGTTAAACGATATCAAAAGTAACTACGCACTAAGTTAAAACTGCGCACTTATACAACGTCTGTCAAAACAGCTTGATTAAGTTGCTATGGGAAGCTCTTGTTTACCGAAACCAACCCAGTCACCGGTTGAACGACGCATTATATAACGTGTTAGCTGGCTAACGCTAACTTACTGGTGCTCCTCTTGTTTAACTTGTCCCCAACAACTTTTCAGAAAGAGCCGTTAGCAGCCTTAGCAATCGTTATCTCTTAGCGTTAAGAAGCAGCTATTATGGCGAAGCAAACGGCGCACAATAAACCGGTGCTGTTGAGCACTTTGTGCACAACACAGCGACAAAACTGGGTCAAAACGGTGCGGTGCGGTGGAGAAATGGGAGGGGAGAAACAGACAACGTGCCGTTTTTAACAGTTCACTGAGCGAAAGGAAAGCAGCTCTCAAAATACCAACATATGTTTTTACGCTTACCTGAATGTGTCATTCCAAGTTAAAGTCAAATATATTTCACAGAAAATCCGGTCTTCAAGCCACTTGAAGTGTTCGGCGATTCACACGGTGCAGCAGAAGTTGGCGCTTTTTCCTGCCTGAAGACCCGCTGGCTGCTTCACCGCCGGTCAAACACCGGCACGACATCACCACTTCCGGTGAAAATCTCCGAGTAACGGCCACCACTAACGTATTTCAGACGTGACGGTAGTTCTTATAAATGTGAATCGACTTCTTTAAAATAATATGACCGAAGAGACTTGCATTCCAGATGTCAGGCTTAGATTAAGTCACCTATTCAATTTAGGCCCCTCTGCCCTGTGTAGGAAACCATTTTTGTAGTCCTTTTGTGAAGCTACGTCAAGCGGGATAGAGTAATACCGACAAAAGAAGTTTCTTGTACTATACCTCCCACAATGTGAAAGCAAATAATTGGTTGGGTGAAAGTAAACACTATATGAAATGTCTAATTGAATTTTAACGCTGAGTTAAATTAAGCTACAAGTACACCTCTAAAGATTTTTTTTTTTTTTGTAAATCAGGAAAACATTTGTAAAGGCAGCAAATTAAAGACTGACTGAGTGTTGGAGTTTTTTCATTATTAAGGAAATGATTCGAACTGGTTTAACCGGTTTGTCTGTTTTTTAAATATAATAAAAAGAAGTAAAGGCATATTTAAATATATGCTCATAAACTGCTTTTCTCATTCAGTCAATCAGCACAACTTTTTTTTTTTTTTACATATTTTCTCGTCATTCTGCTGGTAGATATGAGTTTCATCACATCCACAGCCTGCGTATAAATAAACTGACTAAGCTCAGTTTATTTTTTACAAATCAGGCACCTCTGTCCTTTTACCAGTAAACCAACATTATTTATTTGGCATTTTGATAGCATGAGATTGCATTATGATATACTCTCTCCCTTTGTTGACCTGTTGCAGTTAAGCAGGTTAAACAAACCACGGGTTATGTTATTTCTTACTTAAGCTGCCCTTTGGTTTGTTTTTTCTTTCTCCCTTTTTGTCAGGAAGATGGCTGAATAGTAAAAAAAATAAGTATTATAGTTGCACTGGATATATGTTCTTAATGAGTTCTTGTTATTTTATTATTGTGTCATTTTGAAAAATTATCTCGAAACACAATAATGGTACTGTTTGTGGAATCATTTGTATTGCTTATTTCAAGCGTAGATAACGTTTGGGTGTCTATATTTTAGGTCATTTTAGGTGAATATTGAGCAGGTATTGTGCTGACAAAACATCAAACCAATCTGGGAAAAACATAGCTGGCTTACTTATTTTTTTTAAAGAATTTTTTCATGATTTTGACAATAAATGTATTGGCTTAAGCAGTGTGTCAGGAATTACAAAGCTAAGGACCCAAATGCATACAATATCCAGGGATTTAACAAAAAGTGAGCTTTATTAACAAAACAAGCTGATAATACAAAATCAAACAAAATGAAAAGTCCAACAAAACAGACTAAATCAAAGAAGACAAAATAACTTGAATGCTACAAACCAAAGGCACAGGGAGATCTGGACCAGAGACAGGACCTAGGACTGACAAAAGCAGGGAGCGACAACGGACGAACAAAGCACGACAGGGCTCAAGAGGACATAAGGGGAAACACAGAGACTATATACGCACCAAGGTGATGAGACACAGGTGGGGCAATCAACACAGGTGAAGCACATAAGGGCAGGGCGGGTAATTACAAAAGGAGGGAAACTTGACAGGACATGGGTAGCAAGACAGAACATGATTTACCAAAATAAAACAGGAAACAATGAAACAAGGATATATACAAAAGTAAACTTGACACACAACTTAAGAATTA
>JAPZDY010000021.1:7820314-7842383 GCA_029783645.1 Ctenochaetus hawaiiensis
TAGCTTGCTGCAGTACATAGTAAAATAAGGCTTTGTCTGCGTCCCAATTGCCATGGACATTCATCATAGCACATTAATTTAGAACTGTGATCAGACAGTTTTCCTGGAACTAGGTATTCTTCATCAGGAACTAATAGCCGCTCTGCAGCCAATTAAAACTGAGTATGAACCCGCACCATGGTAAACATTACTGTATCATACATGTTATTGATTCATCTCTTCGTTTTTGCATTATGCCTTTAAGGCTTAGTTGTGTTGGCCTACAGGAGAAATATATTTCTAATGATCACCATCCTTCCTTTGACTACTGGGTTACAGAGCTTTTAAGCACAACATATAAGCAAACAGTGTGTGTTGTGTCGCTAGGTGAGTTGCTTTGTGCTGGTTAGGACTGTGTGCAGGCACAGTCTGAGAATACAGCCCCATATTTTTTTCAGTTTTTTTGCAGCTAATAGTAAAAATTGAGTTTTTTGTACCATCTTGCTAATGAACACTGACAAGGAAGAAATACAAAGGCTTTCATTGGGTGATTAAATCAGCCTTCAAGTTCCATCAGCTACAGAAAACTACATTTCTCCTATTTTCTTATTGTGAAAGAGGAGATAATATAAATATTAATTGTGTGAAAACTTTTTCTTTCACCTCTTTGTCAGAACATTACCAGTGTCTCCCACTGAGATCTAAAAGTGTCTCCATCTCTTGTTAAAATAACAGAAAGGGGTAGGTATTCATTGCACACTTCAAAGATTAACAACGTGCAAGATCTTGTGACTTGCACTCTTGAAGAGCAGAGGGGGTTATGATGTGCATAGTTTTGCATTGTTATCATGCTCACCAAAAGTATGTTTGCTTTTTTGTGGAATTTCCATGGTGGATGCACGAGTGGGTGAGTTTAGCTGGACAAGGGTCACTGAGGTGGGCTGCAGGTCATAGCTGAGGCAAACTGTGGAGGAACAATACAAGCTGTGAGGCTTTTCCTTGTTCTCTAGTTTCTAGTTTGTTAAGGGACCACCACTTCACCACTGGTTTTGCTTGTTTAGACAATCATTTGTTAACTGTGTATATTTCATACTGCTGCCAACCATTTTCAAAAGCACACAAAGTATTTTCATTTACTCCTTACTCAACTCTATCATTGCATTACAATTGCATCATAATGCCATTACCAGCAGGGACTGTCGGAAATATGCCCTTGTGAAAAAGTTCAAAGTGCTAACTGAAAGAAAGGAGAATGATTGAAATCATTATAACTGTTATTTTAGCCAACTCTCAAAGCTCAGATGCTGGCATTTCGTTAAATACCAAAGAATAACATCACTAAGTATTGCACAACAAGAGAGCATCTAAAGTAACCTTTTGCTTTTTAACCTTTACTTTCTCAGATTGTATTTATGATTTGCAGGCAGTGAGCTAAAACATGTTATGGTCCTTTCAAAGATAAGGGTCACAATTCAGTTTCCAGTGAATTAAGATCATAGCCAAGATTTATACAACAAGGTTTCAGGTAAAATTTAAAAACATGGTTCCGCACCACAGCTGAGCCAGAAGCAAAGTACCACAACCGGACATCTCTCAAGGAGCAGTGCTGAGGAACAATGGCTGGGTCCATCCCTGCATTGTTTCCCCACCTCGTATCCCCACCACTGCTCCTTAATGGGTTCCTGGCATTGACATGCAGGAAAAAACAGAGTCTGTCGTGAGAGGAGTCGAAAGTGCAGTGGACAACATGTGACTTCCTCGATGGAACGTTCATTCTGCGTTATAATTGGCTGGCTGCAGGAGGCAGGAACTTCCTGCCTGAGTGTGGTTGGAAGTGACCACTCCCTGTGAAAAGTTTAAGACTTATTGGGTGTGTGTGTGTATGAATGTGTGTGGTTGTGCTTGTGGGAGGCTTTTGTGTGTCTTGAACCTGAAATAACCTTCGGCTTCCTGAGTGCATATTTGAATATTGAAGATACTTGTGGGTGTATAAATATATTGACTGTGGTGCAGTGCGATGTTCTCCTTGTGAAGTTTTTGAGTGTTGTCTTAGTGGCAGACTGCTTGAGTTCCACTTCTAAACTCAAATATGACACAGTTTATGACCTGAAACATTTTTTTATACACCATGCACTTTTATAGCATTGCGCAGTTTGCATGAAGGAGGACTATTTATGTACATTCTCTTGCTGTGATCTTTTCCTATGCAGCATTATTGCTTAGTCGGCAAGCCCTGCCGGCCAGCATTACCTGTCCCTCTTTTCCCTCAGCATCCACCTGCAGGGTCTGATTATAGGTTTTCTCCAGAGGTTCATTATCGGCACTCCCCAGTCTCCACTCTGTTGCAGCGTTTGCTTACAGCAGGCGTCAAGACCAGAGCCGAGACTTCAATTATCAAACATGCTTTATAAGTCTGTTCCATGTTCACTCGCTGACTCAATTGCACAAAAACTTAAACACACCTACGCTCAAACTCGGTGATGATGGTCTATTATTTGCATTGCCTCCCACTGCTGCTGCTAACAAGATGTGACAAGGAGAGATTGCGGAGTAAACCACAATTTTGAGTTGGAAAGGACTTTTCAGGGTTGATAGTCACTGTGGCAGTCAGCTGTGAGACGTTTGACAGATCTTACAGATATATCAGACAAAGTGTGTTGTTTGCAAAGACCTGATTGGTGCAAAAAGATGAAAGATACCTTCTTTTCTTTTCTGTCTTTACCTTTCTTTACCTTCCCTTCTTTTTTCTTTTCTTTTCTTTTCTTTTCCTTGGAGAGGTCACACAGTTAAGACTGTACATCTTAAGTTTGGTCAGAAGTTGAGGCCATTTAACAGTGTAATCAAAATGAAAAGGATGGAAGAGATATGTAAATACATAGAGCTGAAACAGTAATCAGAAATTATTTTGCTGACTTATTCCCCAGTTTTCAAACTATAAAAGAAAAGCAAAGTATAACAAAGGCAAAGCAGCATGCCAACGCAAAAGCACAAAGCGAGGAAGACAAACATAGCAACGTAGCAAGTCTGAGTGGGAATGGGCCATTTAAAGCAGAGCTCAGGCCTCAGGAGTTTGGGGACAGTTTATCCATGATTTGCCCCTCCCAACACAATTGGTGGAGAAATCTGGACTGGGACCTTGTTGAAGTGTTTGCATGTTTGAGATAAGAGACATGAAAGTCTGTGGACTTTCTACGTTTGTGCACAACGCTGTGATATTTCAGAACCAGGTAGGATTTAACCTATTCGTAGTCTGACGAGGAAATGAGATGCAGGTGAGGAGGTGGGTTCGAAAAGCCAAACAACAACAGAGCAGCTAAAGGGTTGGGGCAGTCAGGTGATGTATGATGAATAAGGAAAGTCCATTGATGGATGGATGGATGGAAAGTAGCAATGTGAGGATCCAGGAAACTGGAAACATGGCTGAATAAAGTGACAGAAAGACAGTCTTTGGGGTTTGGACAGTTGCATGGAAAAAAAAAGGATATTACAAATAACTGTTGCAGACCTGAGATATCTGACCAATTTCTGTTTTATTCCAGTGTCTACTCGTAACGTATAACTAACCAACGAGTAACCAGTGCTGTGAATCTCAAATGCTGCATGAAAATTGCATGAATGGACTGACAGGAGGGAGAAGTGACATCTGCCAAGCAGCTGGTAGAGCAAGTCAAAGATGTCTTGAGACATATTTCTAAGGAGAGTTGTAAAATGTGTGATGAAAAGAAAACAAACAGAATTTATACAGTGAATGCAGAAACACAGACAAGTTGCTGCCAACATTTCAAATCAGGCACAACCAATATTATCTAAAGGGCAGAGCCGCATTATAGCAGACTCGTGCTTCCAGTCTGCAAGAAGAGAAACAGCAGCAGTGGAGATAACAGGTGTAGACATGTCAAAAGTGTGTATCTTATTGTTCAGTGTGTGTGTGTGTTATGTGGTTTTGAAGTGGTCATAGTTTTAAAAAGGTATTCAATATTTTAAAGGAGTCACAATTTGGTTACATTCAAACCATAAAACCTGTGTTTGGAAAAGTTTGCTGACTTACGATATTACCGGGATGTAAGCCTGATGCGTGGTTACCCTTTTGTGTGTGTGTGTGTGTGTGTATGTTTGAAGATTTCATATTTAAATGAGTCACAAGAAAGCTGCTTTCATTAGCTGCTTCACATCTAAAATTTATTTTTCATCCTCTTGGAATATATTTATGCTCTGGCACCATTCACATAAAGGTCATTTGTGATTGTGTGAGCTATTTTGACACAGTGTATTAATTTTTCTTGTGTGTGGGTTTTTATGTCCTTTTCTTTTTATCTGAATTGTATTTGCATCTTAATTTAATTACTTTTCCTCCTTGTTGGCCTCCCTGCACCTGTGTGTACTGACTGATGTCTTTTTCTTACTCCAAAAGCCTCCAAACCCCCTCCCAGGACAACCTCAACACATGCTTTGTCTATCTGACAACTCATTTTTTCTAATGAAAGTTTTATGTCTCCCATCTGCAAGGCAAAGAGAAAATCGCTTTACGGTGCACTCTCCTCTCTCTATCTCTCTCTCTCTTTTTCCACACAAACACACTCGCACACGCACACACACAAACACACACCTCTGTTGTTTCTAAGGTAGTTATTTCTTTCCCAGAGGTTAAAGCACACACATTTGAAGTGATGGAAGTAAGGAAGAAGCACACGGAAAGCAGATATAAAACAAAGATGAAAAGAGAGGGAAAAAAAGACGAGACGACTAAGAGCGAGTAAAGGGAGTTAAGAGTGCGTTTGCGTGTGTGTGTGTGCATCATGCTCGTTTGATGTTCTTCCCATCTTTCAAACTAACTGTGGTGAGATAGCTCGCACTAATGGTTGCATGAAGCTCAGGAATGTAGATCAACAGATGAATGCCTCACTGCTGCATATGACTGTGTGTGTGCTTGGGCTGTAAAAAAGGGAAAATACACTGCAAAGGTACTCAGTATAACACGCACACACACACACACACACACTGCTGCTTGTAAGCTACCAGGTTATGTGTGTGTTTGTGTGTGTGTGCCTGTGTTAGAACCGTTCTCGTGTGACTTGCTGAGTGTTTGGCCTGAGTTGAGCTGCTGCCTGATTGGGATTTAATGAGCCTTGAACCCTGTCCGCTCCTCCACCTGTGAGTGTGTGTTTGTGCTTTTCACTTTCACACAGTTCCTTGTTGAACGCTGCTAAAACAATCGTTTCCCACCAGGGACCAGGCGGACACTTGTGTATTTCAGAATGTTTGCCTGTGCACGTAACACAGTTGTGGACAATACTTTTCCCAGTACTGAATGCTTAATTAACCAGTACTGGAGCCAGCAAATGAAAGTTTGCCAGACAGGTAGAGCTGAAGTCATACTGTCTAGGAAACAAAAACTGACAAAAAAGTAAAACAATTAATACATTTCATAAACCAGAAGCTTCAATGAAAAGGTGTGTTGAATACAATTTGTAGCATGAATGTTTCTGTAGAGAAAAAATCATTTAAATGTATTTAGCATGAAGCATTCTGTGTGCTTTCACTTAAAAAGGCAGTGTGACATTAGCTCATAATTTGGTTTTGTTGCAAACTCATAATAGGATCCAAATGTTAGTGAAAAGGCAGTGTACGGAGGGTGACACTCTCAGTTGGTGATATGCGAGCAGGATCAGGCAAACAAACACAGCAGACTTGGCAGACAGAACCTGCACAGTTGGCAGGCAACAGGTAAGAGGCAGGCAAAGAAGGTGAAACTGACTGAAATCAGAAAGATTAGGCAAATTAAAGTGACAATACCTGAAAAGACAAAAATCTATCTCTACAGTTACTGCATCTAATTCAGTAACTGCCCCTATTTAAGTGTGCATTTCAAGAATTGACGCAGCAGAATAGGTTTACAAGGCCCTACCCCTCCCAGCTAACATAAAAATGTGGCCTCTGACGCATCTTTTGCAGCCCTCAGTATCTCCAAATCCACCTTATGTCCTCTGAAGGAGGCAGCTTCTGACTACTTGTTACTTTACCACAGAGCATCCAAAAGAGTCAGAGGCATAAGAGGAGAGAGAGAGAGAGAGGGAGAGAGCGGGGGAGAGGAGGCGAGGAGGAGCAGGTGTCACTGTGACACAAACAGAGCAGATTGCAGCACTTGAACTGGCACACCCACCATGAATGAGTCCAATCAACAGGATTTTATCATCTGTTAGGCCTCTTCTGACTGTCAGTCGAGCAAATGTTCACAGCCAGTCTTCATTTTGAAATCTTTACCCTGAACTAAAGTATCTATGTGGCAAAACTGCTTTTAAAAATGTGATTTTTTGTTTGTAATATTAAACCAAATATAAATCTGCCTTGAGATGATCCTCTTACATGTACATTTATTTCTGTACTGTATTGCTTAATATCATTGTTTTGCTCTTACTTTTGTGTTTCCTAAAGAAATTATTATAAATAAAGTTTTTTTATCCTGACCAACCCTGCACCATATGACTTGTTATAGGCTTTTTGCTATATTTTTTTCTTCTGTAGCACCTTTAACACATCTAGCAAAGAGCTCTCAAACAGTTTGGGTTTTAAAATGCATTTTTGAAACTTTTCTTTGATTTCACTAATTTTTACAACAATAACAACTGAAGGAGAAGGCACATTATTTTAATAAGTTATGAGAAAGACATTATTTCTGTAGATTTATAATAAAATCCTGAATATACTGCTCATAGGATGATTTCAAAAATGTGCTTACAAAGAAAAAAAGGCTAAGTTCAAGTTTTCAGCAACCCTACCGAACCTGTGACAAACACATACCTCTCCATGACTGGCCATCTTATCTACTTCTATCTCCGTCTGGCCCCTGCAGCTCCAGAAGTTGCTGACACAGTGCCATTATCTCCCTGTTCTCCCCGGTAACTAAAATCCACAGACAGCTCTTCATGTCAGCCAATCAGATAACAGATAGCCCCTGATTTCGAGTCAGTGCTGCATGCCTTTCATCCTACTGCTAGAAAGCATTTTGCTAGACAGATAGGATCCCGTGGGGTGTTTACTGTACGCTGCATCCGAGGGATGGCCACAGTGAGAAAAAAAGGTATTGAAAGAAGAAACAGAGGGATGATAATGTGCTTTATTTTAAGGATGAAGCAGTGAATGGAGGGATAAGGAAAGAAGCGAGGTAGGGAGAGGAATAGATGAAGCAGTGAGATTGGAGCCAAAAAAAAAAAGAAGGACTGAGTAGGACTGAAGGGGGAAGGGATTATGGGTGGAGGGAGACAGAGACCTCCTTTCAGCTCACCTCTCTTATGGCAGCTATAGGAAGGTCTGATAGAGAGACATTAAAGGAGTAAAGGCATGAATGAGTAAGAGAAGGAGAGAGATAATGAGAGCAAAAGCATTCCAGAGGCCATGTTTTTTTCTCCACTATCTATCTTTCTGCCTGCAGTTCTGCCTCCCAATCAGATATTTCTGTCACTCGGCAGCGGGTTCCTGAAACACTGAGGCATCTCTTTTTGCATCCAGCAAATCGGATGCAGAGAGATGGAGGAAGGGGAAGGAAGGAGAAAGAAACATTGAGGCTCAAAAGGAGGAGAAAAAAAATCAAGAGGGGAAGAAGATGAGAGGAGGCAGAGGTGATAGGTGAGAGAGGAGCGAGTGAGGGAGCAGAATCTGCATCCTGATTTATTCACATCTTAAATTAGGGTTTCAGTGGTACCGGTATACTCACTCTTTGGTGTGTATTTCATTTCATTGCAGTCATATTTCTTTAACAACATTAGTGTTGTAATGAAGGTCTCATCTGAGGCCAGACCAAGCCTCAGAGCAAATTAGTTTCCTCGCTGCTACGATCTCTGGTTGTACCGCACATTTACAACAGACAGAGAGGGCCTTCCTGTTCAAATTAGTCTGCTTGGTCAGCTGTCAGTGTGAATTATTTTAGCCATCAAGTGTAATAAATATTTTAGATTTTCATGGCGAGGGTGCAGAGGTACCATAAGTGGCAGTTTTATAGTGCTTATGGATGCATGCAGCGCAGGCAGAAAAATGCAGAACATGCACTCAGCAATAAACAGTAAGTAAATAATAAACAGTAAATAATAAACATATAACTCTAAGTGGAGTAAAGTTGCAGCCCTGAAAGAATGTGCAATCAATGAACAGCTTTGCAGAAAGCCAGGTGAACTGTAATATGGATTTATAGAATGAAAAGAGCTGCATGCATTTGTGAATTTACTTCAGCATTTCATAACTATTTAATTGCAAAGTTGTTACTTTGGGCCTTTTATTCTTGTTCTTGGTTGAGTTTAGTTTTGTGCATGTTTCTATATTTATACCTCTATATTTTTTCTTGTGTTATTCAATTTTACTCTTTACATTCGTGCTTTAAGTCATGCTAGGCTTTCTGGGATGGCAATGTTGCTCGGTTCACCGTTATCCTGACTGAAATATGTCAACAGCTACTGGATGAAAATCAAACATAGATATTTTCGAGGATGACTTATAGCGACTTTCACGATTCCCTAAATCTTCTTCTTGTTCCATCAGTAGGTCAAATTTTTCACTTTCCCAGTAAAACATCTCAGTATCTATTAATTGCATTGACATTTGAATAATCTTATTTTGGCAATCCCTTGCCTTTTCCTCTTGCACTATTATGATGGTTTGTGTTAAGTGCTAATTTGCAGAGTTAATTAGCATGCTCATAGACTAAACTATGATGGTGATTGTGTTAATCTACTAAACATTAGCATGTTTGCACTGTTATTGTGATCATGTGAGCACTTAGCTCATAGAACTGCGGTGCCTAGATCCAACCACAGACAGCTGCAAGTATGTCTGCAGACTCTGCAGTCTTGTTCCACGGTATTTATTCTTTAAATGTGAGCAAGCGCAAAGAGCAAAGAGTACCATGTGTGACATAGGTTTTTTTTTGTTGTGTTACTCTTTGCTCTAGCACAGTGAGGACTTACAAAAAATAAGGGAGGCTTCTCTCAAAAACTGTTAAAACTGACAAACCAGCCATTGTTCCCCTTTTATTCTCTTGACTGTAGAGCTAAACTAATACCAAATGACTGCACTGTTTATTACAAAACTGAAAGAAAAAGCATTTAAATTAGAAAAACAGCCACAGTGCCTGATGACCCGAGTACATCACACTTTGCTCCTGCTGTGTGGTCACGCCATCTCTCAGTAGATAGCTAATGCCATCACATGCTTTGCCAGCCCGCATCATGGCACAAGCACTAACCAACAGTGACCCACTGACGCTTTGTTTTTCTGTGTCACGATGCCACCGCTGTGCATTGTATGCAGCTGACTAAGCTGCTTCAGACCTCTCTATGCAATGCAGCAATTTGGCCACAACCCAGAGCCCCAGATTTGTCCCAGACCATTTCAGTGAGGGCGACTGTGCCAACTGTGGTCTAATATAGGGAGAAATAACTAGCCTGAGTAACAAACCCAATTTGTCACCAGAATCAAGCAGATGGGGGAGGGGGTGCTTAGTATGCCTGTTCTTGGTCCAGTCATGTCTTGTCTTTATCTGATTGTCTTGCTGTTTTGCACACTTATCTGGCATAGCGTCGTAGGTGGCCATCTGTTTATTTACAGTAAAAAGATGCAGGATTTCCGGACAACCTGCACATCTGTGTCTTTTAATTGCAGTGGATTTATGATGAGTTTGTATCTTTGCATAAGGAAACTGTCTTATGTACATTAGGTGTTTGTGTTTCATCCCTTGTATTTGATGCTGAAAACATGATTCTCTCCCTTATCCTCCCTCTGAGCTTTCAAACCATGCACACACTGGCACACACACGCACACACACACGTGCATGCACAAATGGATGGAAAGGAGAAAAATAGATTGTCTATCTCTTCCTGGCTCTTAGGTTATTTTTATCCTGAGGTCTTGTAAGCTACGTTTCTTCCATTTTACGTACCTCTGTCCCTCAGTGAATTCTCTTCTCCTCTTTTTTCCTTTCAAATCTTTCTCTCTGTTCTTCTCTCAGTCCTCCTTCTTTCCATCCATCCATCCATTCATCAGAGCAGCATGAGAGTGAGGCTGAGAGAGAAGAGATGAAAGTTTCCTCAATAGGGTTTTCATCATAGCAACACATGTACAGTATATAAAGACAGACACACACGCTTCTCCTAATGTATCGGCAGGTATCGAACTGAATGAATGAATGTAGTCCTGTGTGTTTGTCTTGCTCTCTGACTCTGAGTCTGTTTTAAGCAATTCAAATTTTCCAGGAAAATGGAATGGAATGGAAAATGATTAATATTGTTTGGAGTTTCCTAAATCAGAAGACTTTTTAAATTAAAAAAAAATATGTAATTTATCAAATGTAATTAATCAAATTCAGAACAAATTCTGGCATTGTGTGTGTGTTTTTGTGTGTGTTGAGTGCATGTCTTTAAATAACAAGGACAAGTTCATTACTAAGCAAGACACATAATTTTGACTTTATTGCAGGTGGTAGTTAGTTGCATGCATATTCCCCCATATTTGCATGTTTTTTCCTCACAAACTTGGTTCATAATTTGTGGAAAATTTCTGGCTCCAAAAGCCCATGACAAAATTTTAAGATTAATTTCGTCTAGACAGAAGTCTCAAACCAAAGATTTTCAGTCTTGAATGATATGAAACAGTGAAAAAACAGCAAAAAATGCTGTATGAAAGAATATTTGGCATTAACTTAGACAAACTGATAAGTTCGCTAATAGTTTTACTCTTTTCTATAGATAAAATCCTTTTTATATGCATCTAAAGTAGAAAGCCAATTACAACTGCAGCCATCTATAAATGTAAAAGTTACTTCTGTGATTACTGTTAACACTTAAATTTATTGCCACGACTAAATTCTCTCATCAGTGGAAAAATTCCCCCCTGCAGCATCTTGATATTGAATGAATTATTGGTGGATTGAGTGCAGCGCTGCCCCCAGGGGGGTCCTGACGTCTCCATGCCGAAACCCAGTTGACTCTTGACATTCAGCTTTGTGGGGGTGTTTAACATGGTGGTGAATGGGGAGAGGATAAGCTGACAGGCAGAAAGAGCCCTCCTTTGATAGGATTAACACAGTGGCAGACAGGGACTAGTGCTTTAGATTGATTAAAGTGTAATCCTGGTGGATAATCATGCCTCCTGATGTGACATGTGTGGCCGGCACCCTCACACAGCAAACCCCCCCCTCGCCCCCCGCCTCTGTCTTACACACATAAACAAAAACAAAGAGCATCGTCAGTCACATTCACACTCTCTGTGCTCTCTCCATCTTATTCTTTCTTCCCCATTTGTTACTGTCTTCCTTTGACTGTTGCTCCTTAGAAAAGGTCAAGAGGAGATGGAGAGGACGGGGAATGAACACTTGAGCTGTCATGTAATCTGTCGTTCACATAGAGAGACACTGTGTCCAGAATCCCTCTGTTGTTTGCTTATTCACTGCAATATGAACATGCAGTATTTACAGTCAGTGACAATATTTTATTTGAGACAGTCCGCTGTCTTTGATCATCATAAATCTACACCATCACTGTCAGGTGCATAGCTCATAAAAAAGCTGCATAACTCTACACATCCATTAAATGCAAAGCACTGCAGATCTTTTATGCAAAGCAATCTCTGAAAACTTCTTTTGTCATTGCATTTTGAGAACTTATGATTGTAGTCAACATGATGTGCACATTTTACTGTTGAGTTTAGAACAATGAAGCAAAAGAGCAAAAAGTAGGTGTAATTAACTTTAGCAAATACTGAGCAACAGACCCGTCTTAATTCTTTTGGCAATCTTTTTTTTTATTTTTTCACATTTCCTATGTGGTTTTTAGTGTGTTAATCACTTTTTTACATGAAAAGTGGTGGACATGTGTTTGGCTGTATCAGTCCAAGTCTGACTGATGTTTATTGTTGCATCTCACTAACACCTCTATTAGTGCATCTTGACCCAGTAAAAACACTATTATGTCATATTTGTTGTCTGATGTCCACAGAGAGTTTGGAGTTTTCTGACTGACTTTAACCTGAGTTCAGATCTGCTTACTGCCTTTTTGTCAGTGATTTGAATACTGATATAGAATAACAGATCAGTCTGAATCAGAAAAGGGTGACATTTTGATGTTTAAGATTAAATTAAGAAGCATTAGAACTCTGTCAATAAACAAATAAAACAAATAGAACAATATTAATGCTGGCAAAGCAGTGTCGGCAGTGCTGAAACTATTAATAGTGTTATTAGTTTATAGCAACTGCATGATTGGCAGCTTTTTAGCGGAAATCCTGCTGCTGCTGTTTTACAACACTGAACTCTTGATATTTTTATGGTAAGCCAGACAAAACAAGCAATTTGGAAACCACGATAAGCATCTCTCTTTGTTTTCTCACACTGTAAATAGACTAAATGAAAAATAAATCCATAAAAAAATAATAACCCATAGTTTCAGCCTGAGGCAACAATAAATAACCTATTTAAGGTGTGCCTGTTGTAGCAGTGTGTTAGTTAAGGTGGTGTATGTTGGCATCCATGGACCGTTTCTCCTGCTTCTTTCCCAGATGTGTGTTTCATGGGAACATTTGTGCATGTGGGGCACTGACAGCGTGGAAGTGAGGTCAACTAGTTACTCAGGCATTATCAAGTAGAAAAAAAAAACCTCTCTGAGCTCAGTGGAGTCTCTGTGCGATAGCTTGCAGTATGGGAACTGGCCTGCAGCCCAAAAGTGGAAGGAGGCTATTTATTTTTGATTCATACAACACATCCATGGTCTGGGTAAATTCAGATGTAATGCATTCGTCATGTTCTGAGGGAGATTAAAATGTGATTATGGTGAGTTTTGTGGCCACTCTGTGGTTTAGCTATGGGAACACAGCGGCCCATAACACAAGATCTTGGTCTCTTCATATTATTTTCTCAACTGTTTTTTTTTTATTATAACGGTTACAGTGGATAGTGTGAGAACAACTAAGATGAAGAGTGCAAACTAGCAATTAGAAGAGAAAGGTCTTCAGCATCACACAATAATCTCAAAAAAATACTGGCTGATTCTGTAGAGTTATTTCTTAAATTATATCCTCTTAGTCATTTTTATCTTACTTGTACTAGTTGTATGTATTTTCTTCCTTTCTTCCTTTTATTTTAGGATTTCATAATAGCTACTCAAGTGATGACATCTTACCCTGGCAGACAAAGCAGGGAACAAGAAAGTAAATCAATTTTGAGAGAATAATATTGAGTAAAGATATGAGATGATGCATGCTGGTGTCGAGATGAAGCGGCAGAGATGTAGTCAAGCCTGATTCTGCTGCTATTTTCTGCTCATCGAGGAGAAGAAAAGCCCTCATTAGGCCATATTTTGCCTGATAACATATGGAGGCCTTTTAAGTGTGTGTACTGGTGATTTTATACACCCATATGTTATTATCTTAATAATACAGAAGGCCTGTGAGGCTTTCGCTGCTCACTCTTTGACCTGTTTTTTTCTTTTTGAATCGTGCTGAAATTATCCTCATTTGTTACACTTGTTCAACACTTTCTCCATAATCGCTTTTGAGGTTTGTCTTTGGTCTCTTTCTCTGAATCATATTCTGAATCTCTCATTCAGATTCTGTGGCCTCACACATAGACAGAGCTCATCGTAAGCCATCTGCACTGTACCACTCAGGCCATCTGCTCTCTCAACCTCTTGACTGTGGTCTAAATGTGACTCAGTGCTTTAAATGAAGAGGCGAGCAGATTAAACTTTTGGACTTTGTTTTTTTTCCCCCCGTGTCACTCACAGTGTACGGTAGTAAGAGGCTATAAAGTAACAGATGGTTTTCTAACATCAACAATATGAAAAGAGGAGGATAGTTTGATTTGAAGGACGTTTCCCTCAAGGTGATTTCATGGTAAACATACAGCACAGTTCTCTTATTGATATGCTGATCCGTTGCATCTATTCACCTCAAGACCTCTAACAGCATGAGGGGGTTTAAGTAGATGGATGGATGGATGGTTAGATTGGTGGTTCAATGCATATTAATGGATTTTTGTCGTTCTTTATTATTTAAATCAGTCATCCTCACTAGTCAATTTAAGTTCCGCACCATTTTTATGTGTGGCATGTTGTTCATCTTCACTTAAGGAACAGCTTAACATTTTTTGAAATATGCTTATTCACTTTTTTTGAGAGTTCGATGAGAAATTCGATGACCACTCCTACAGTCTTTTGTTATATTGAGGTTGGTACTAACCTGTGCTCACCAACCATATCTGGCAGCAAGCACTGAAGTCAGAGACATGAAGGTCTGGACAGATGATAAACTTTCATGACTCCTCAAATTTCCCATCAAATCTATGTGTATGGATGAGTTGTGCAGGTTATGGCCAGAATTTATGTTTGGAACATTCATAAATTCAGCAAATGTTATCAAAAGAATGTGGAGGAGAAAAATTTCTACTGTTGTATCTAAGATTTCTATGGACTGTGTTGTAAAAATATGAACTGAAGATAGACTGGCAGGTCAGCATGCTAATTAGCTAACCCCAGCCATGTCTCATACCACTTTGTACATCAAGAGTTGTTGATGGTTGGTCGATGGTAGTTTCAGCTGGAAGATGTAGAAAAACGAGGTTAGTTTGCTATGTTTTATAAGACCTATTCGGTTTTTGACTTGACTTTTGAAAAAAAAGATCCCTCATAGCCAGAAAAGGAAATATTTTTACTCATTAAAACAGAAAAATAAATGTTCCCATCACATCAAACTTAGCTTCCTCCCTTTCACCAAATCAATCAACAGAAACTAAATAAAACTAAAACCAAATCATTGTTTGCCTTTTCAATTTCCTTACAATCACCAATTCTGGTTTGGACAAAACAAACATTTATTCACAAAGTTAAATGTAAAAATATTCTGGCTGATGCCCAACCATCCTTTTGCTGATCTTCCACATCCTGCCAAGCCTTTGTCATCACTTTACATTCTAACAGTCCTTTTAACTTATGAAGGTTGACTGAGTGAAAAGAGTTAAGAAGCTGATGACAGCTGATATCTGCCATCAGAGATAGCTGTAGCACGTGGCAGTGTCCTAACAAGTTGCATTAATATACTGACTGATAGTTTCTTTAGACAGATCATCTTAAAAGTCCTTCATTGTGTACAAATACTTCACACTTGCTTGACACAGTCTAACTTGTTAAGATTTACTTGCTTCTCATTATTACACATCATTATAAATTAAATACCTATGGGTTTTTTCATGCTTGCACAGAGTAATTGGAAGATTTTACTCTGGGCTATGGGGGGCTGTGATGGGCACTTATCATTGTTTGACATTTTTAGAAGCTAAACGAATAATCAATTAATTTCTTGCTGTGCAGCTTGATTGAATTTTGTTTAATGTAGTCTCACTGGGAGCTGGTATTAATAGACAATTTTGGGCTATAGTAGAAAGAGTGATCTTGAAAGTTTTCATCCTTTTTATTTATTCATTTAAATGTTTTTTCTTGCTTTCCCCTCGTGTTTTAAGATTCAATCTCCATTGACTCCCCTGTCCCCTTCACTTATTCTCTTCTTCTTGACAAGTGTGAAGGTCCAGAAAAGGCACTCAGCACTGACTCCTGTTTTCTCAGCTGCAGGAGGAAGCAACCTCATTTTTTCTAGCTTGCAAAGCTGTAATTTGAAAGTGACTTTTACAACTCTGGCAGGTTGACAGCCAACCCATGTATTTCCTAGGTTAGCAATGCAGTGTGAAAAGGGGATGAGAAGAGGAACAGCATGAAGTTGTCATGCTGCTGTGGCCACAGTGGTGAGAGAAAGTGAGGCATTAGGCAACAGACAGGTTAGAGAAAAGGCCAAGTGTGCATTTAGTTTAGGAGCTAAAATAAGAGAGGCAGGAAACAAGCATGGCTTTATTCCATCAGCTGAGGAGAGACACAGCCATGGTCTTTTGAGGAGAAGGGAAATCCCAGAGAGGTGACCAGCTCCTATAATCCCTCATTCTGTGAGTTTCCTGTTTGTGGTTTCTCTTCCCTGAACCTCATGATCATGAACTTGCAGTATACTCTTCACAAACAGAAAACCATTCAGAATACACTTCTGTGGTTTTATCTCAGCAGGAGAGGAGTGCTAGTCAAGGAGGAAATAAGTAAAGCTCTGTCCTCCCTCAAAAAAGATCAGGAGATTCCTCTGAGCTGGGAAGTCAAATCCCAGCAGCACCAGTAAAGCTGCCCATTGTGTAGCTGTGCAGGGCAGCACCCAGGTGTATAAGTCTGCAACTGAATGAATGTTTGACTGTCCAGTATGTGTGAGAGCGACCATGTGCAGCCAAACCTTCTCCTTCATCATCAGCTTCTTGGCCATTTAAAGTTACATTAAAACCATGCTAGAATGACTGAAATCACCATCGGTGACATAAAAAAGGAAATTTTGCTCATCTGAATAATCTTGATCTTTTGGAGTTCAGAATATCTCAGAGCAAATGACATTCAGATCATTGGCACGTGCATGAGCGAACGCTTCTAGCCAGTACAGAGGGTTGCCTGAAAACAGCCAAGTTTTTACAGACCGTAGCCTGTTCTTTTCCCATTTCAGCTTGAGTGCCTTCTGCCACTGCTTCTTTTTGGAAATCAATGTGACCTCTGTTTTCTCCCCATCTGCCAGGACTTTGATTTAAATTGTAAGAACTGCCTCCTCATTGCGCATGTGGACGCTACATTTTACGTCTAGGTTATCACGGCTAAAGCAGGTATGTTTTGGGTCTCTCACCCTCTGTATGTCGGCATTGGTAGGTGCACAAGGGATCACACAAATTTGTTGCATCACGTCTCTTTATTAATTGTATATTTACTTCAGTGCAATCAAATCATGAAATGTCCTTCTCATATCCAATTTTACTCTTCTTTTATCTACATCTTTTTATAAACATCTGAACTGCCTCGAAGCAGTTTGTCTTCCTGCAGTCAGCCAGCCAACCCTTTGTTTAAGACTCCTCTCTGCTCCCCGAACAAAGTCTGTGTTTTTAAATTAGCTGCCTTCAGGCCAAAACATATTGTGTTCTTTCCATTTGGATTTTCTGGCTGTCATAGTGTGTGAATGTGCAGTTGACTGACCCAGTGTCTGTGTCCTGCTTTGGCTGGGGTCTTCCTCTGTAGAGTGTTATGAAACTGGTATTTATGGTCTCTTTTTCTGCAGAAGTCAAAGTCACAGAGGTTGAATGTAGAAGCCAAAGCATAAGTGCCCTAAGCTGCAGTTCCTTTAATGGCCTCTGGGCGCTGGCTTCAATGAAACTTTGTTTTCCTCCACCTCCTCTCTCAAAATACCAAGTCAATAAGGATTTTCTTGTAGATATGGAGGCATTTTTGTTAGATTCACATATTTCCCAGTTCAGTGCACTCCAAAAACTGAGAAGATGGCAGACTTCAAAACATCCCTTCAGGATGTGGGACATCAATTGGGGGTACCTCAATGTTTATGTCGCTGTTGCAGGATTTCCACATGAGATTCAGCGGCAAAGAGGCAGTGTTGCAACCTTGTAAGAGAGTTACTAAATCATTGTCAAGATCCAGAGTTTTATGAGGAGTCTCAAGCCAACTCTGCTCCCTTTTGTTGTTAAATTTACTTGAAAAATGAGTACCAACTTGTGTATTTTTAGCTACAAATACAGCAAAACAGGCTATTTTCTTTCAGATGGTAGTCTGTTATAATCCCGCAAAGTACAGAAAAGGCTCATTGCCTGTGTAAATGTGTGCACATGTGGGTCTTGGGGTTTAACAATGAGTGTGTGACAGAGACATAAATAGTGCATCTGTGACACTTTGGAATCGTCCCCCTCTGTCTCACAGAGAACCTAAACACACCCATCTTATCTCAGTTCAAGCCTATTTCAAGAAACCGGTAATTTAGGAAGCTGTGAAAACAAATGATGCTGGAAGAGCAGTCCTTTCTTTCATCTGTCTGCTCTCTCTCACTGTGGTTTAGTCTGGCTGATATGGATATCTGTGCCATTTAGGTGAGTGAGGAGGGACTGGAGGACAAAGGCTTTTTTTCTCAGATGGAAAAAGAATTAGGGTGTGAGGAACAATGTGAGATTTATTAAACCTGTTAGGCTCCATTGTACCACTGTCAGACATCTTTTTTTTAACAATTATCTACCAAAAACACGCAGTAAAAACTGCATCATGAAGTTTTTACTACAACCTTCAAAATATGTGTGCAAGTGTGCATGTAGATGTTGCATTCAGGGTCCACCATCTGCAACTGTCTTTGTATTGACATCTTTGTTCTTGCGCTTTGTTGCTGATATTAATTATGCAGACTACTTTGTGTGTGATCCAGGTGATTCATGTATGTGGCACAGTGTGTATTCTGTGTGTATTTATAGTCCAGCTATACCCAGCCATATTAAACCTGATATTAAGACAGGTAATAACATTGACCTTAAATTAACTTTTGGCATTATCATTTAACATCATCTTGAAGGATCATTTCAATTTATTGTCCTTTGAATTTTAATTTTTCATATTAATAACTCTGAGTAAGCTTGTCAGAATTTTTTTTTTTTTTTACACTCCTCAACCCTAACTATGTATTCAGGTGCACAGGTAAACTGTGGAACAAGTTAACACACCTTAAATAAAGATTGAGGACAGGAGGTGTTGTTTGAATTTAAGTTGAAACATCTATGAAACTTTGAAATCATGCTGAACAACAAATTCAGTGATACAATTCAGAAAGAGATCAAATAGCATGAGGAGGAGCCTCATTAGCCTCAGAGAACTACTATAATAGCTAACTTGGTTTACAGTAAACTGATGGCAGAGAAACTATAGTCTACTTCACATAATTGCTCCACAAAAATCATCTGGGGTTTAGAGAAAGCCTCTAAGTGAAAAGTTGGACTATGAATTAAACTTATATAGAACAACATCAGTAGTGGTTGCTAATACTATAGCAGAACAATGTTTAGCTAAACCATGCGCTGGAGGCTAAACACTGTATAAACATGGACTATTTTATCTTTTGTAATGCAAAATAGTACAAAACATGTTGCTTTGAACATCAGTTTGATTACTTTATATGTACTGCTGCATACATTTACAAAATTTTGCCAAATGTACTAATTTATATTGTTAATATAAAGTCGACCACCTCACCCAGCACGTGTGTTGATAGAATTTTTTGACTGGTCCTTCAGAGGCATCTCTTTTCATTTGACACCGACATGTCTGATGCTTAAAATCAATCATGTTGCTCTGAATAAAGCAGCAGAGTATCCTCATGGGTGTCATCAGAGTGCATGTGTGTGTGTGTGCGTGTGCGTGCACACGTGTGCACGTGTGTTTGTGAACAACCCAGAGATGAATCACATGACCACTGCAGTGAATAATTAAGCACAGGTCTCCCATCATCAGCGGAAATGATGTCTATACTCTGTCCTCTGAGAATAATCATCTATGAGTTGATTGCGTGTAAATGAGTAACAGGGGGGAGAGAAGGAGAGAATGAAAGTGACCTTGGCAACCCTTCCTTTTCCTTTGTTTCATTTCTCCTTGAAGGAAAGAGTAGGAGGCTGCAAGGAGAAGAGTGGGAGACGGATTTCATTTGATATCTCCCCCCTGCTCTGGGAATACACCCTCTTTCCTCTCTCAGTTGAGCTATCTGTTTGTCTCTCTCTTTGGTTTACAGCAGAATAAAAGCTGCCCTTGGAATTAATGACTTGCATCGTGGTCTCCATTAACATGGTATTCACTCATGAGCTGCTCGGGGATCATGGCTGGATTTTATGGGACTTAACTGCTGAACTGTCCGACCTCTAAGAATCCCTAAATTAGAATCAAACTCAGATTAGTGCACTAAATTATGTTGTTTGAGTATACAAACACAATGCAATGTATAGCCTGTAAAGAGCTGCTTTTCATTTGTGCAGTGTCCTTGCAAATACAATATAAACAGCTGAACTGAGCTAGTGCAAAGAGACTTTCAACATCTTCCAGCCTATTAATACCAGTAGTTACGCTAGACAGCTGTCTCACTCACTGGTGTTAAGAAGAGCCCTGATCGATACTTTCCCCTCTACTTCTTGTAGCTGTGACTAGGAGATAAATTGGCTTAAAGCTTAAACCAGCTAGAACACAAAATAATTGGGCACCTCGGTGGTGTAACTACACCACGTATGTGCTTGTAATGCCCAGTGCCTCTGTACAATCAAATGAGTATGAAACAATTAAACTATAATTATAAGATTAAGTGAATGCTTTGAAAGGTTTAACTGCAATCCTTTGGAAGAGCAGAAAGGCACTCTGTGCTGGACAGTGAGCTTTAACAGGACAAAAGAAGAGATGAGGAGTTGCGATAGAAATGAAGGATCGGGGAGAGAGGCGAGCAGGAGGCACAGAGGGAGACTGTCAGACAGAAAGAAGACAATAGTATTAGACTGCAGAATAAGTGAGTTGTCTGCAAAATGTGATGAGAGATACATCAGGGAATTTTTTTTCTCCTTTTTTAAACACTGGCATCTTGTCTTTGTCCCATTCCCTACTCTTGCATTTTTTAGTCTGAATCAGCAATTAACTCAGCAAGCAACACCTGTGCAGCCGAGTGTGACCCATTTAAAGGCCCTGCAGACCTGCTCAGGTGTTTTCATTTATTCTGCCTAATTAGACGTCTGCTCAGGGTCGAGACTCGAAAGAGCAAAGCAGCTATGTGGGGTCATAGAACTCAGTTGCTTAATAAAAAGGGTGCAAGTGTAGCGTTTCAGTCCAGACACGGAACATGACTCAAACAATAAAGGGAGACATTAACACAGAATACCAAATCTGATCATGTGCAGCAGTTAAACGGAAGATGTTGTAATTGGAGAGAAGAGGTGATCTTTACACAGCTAAGGATTGGACACTCAGCTCAATATTTAATGGGAGTCTGTAATTTTTTTTTTGCAAATGGTGAAACTTTGGAAGATGTTGAACACATTATTGTACGGGGTGTTAAAAATAACTCAAGGAGACACTAATAGGCCTTTTTCACCGACATGGGGCTTTTTCTGTACTGTTTTGCATATCTAATTTTGAACATTTGGACCTGAAATAAATTGGTCCAGAATCTGTAGGCGGGACTATAAATTAGAGGACTTTTCTTGACCTGAAATGGGAACCAGAGTGGACTTGCCAAGTTCGACAGGTCGCTGTTCATTGTGTACTGCAGAATATTGATGATGTATCCTTCATCACAGTGGTTCCACTAAAAACACAGACTGCTTCACTTGAAAACATCAAGTTTCAAAGAATCCTGATTAGAACTGATTTTAGCACCAGAGCTAATTTGGTGCAAAAAAACCCTAAAAAATTTATTACATGAGGCAGGGCAGGAACCAGGTTTAAAGGTGTCACTGAATTCAGGTCAAGAATCCAGGCAACTCAGAAAGAGGGAGGTGGGTTAAACTGTAGCAAAAGGATTAGAGGGGATTAATCTCATATATTTATTTTTAGTTTTATGTTCAACCAGTCGGCATTGATTTCAATGTGACAAATCGACCCAATCCCTTACAGTAGGTGGCAGTATGCACAATTTTCATCGGTGCTCGATCTGCTGATCAAAACAAAGCAAAAAAAGAAGTTGCGGTACTCCATTGATTTATGTGAGGTTCGACACATTTGCTATTCACAAATGAACCCTAATGCTTTTCTAAAATTACAAGCAATAAACAAAAGTTACTCGCCTATAAATATATTCAGCCTATTTTTTCCTTTTTTTTATTCCCTGTAACCATAGTAACTCATTGTCACTGCTGCCTGCGTGATGAGAGAAGAGACCAGAAGAGCCACTGACTCTGTGTCTCTGTCACCATCCTCTTTCATACCATGATCACTCATTAATTTGTATTTAGAGAAAACGGACATGTGGCGTATGAAGCGCGTCAGTTGCAAGAGTCTAACAGTCAAGGAGAAGAGGAGGTAATCGCACAATCACTTTTACCAATGTCATATCTTCCTACTTGTTGGTAATGTTAACCGTGCTTTTTACTAGGCAGCTACTGAACATTTGCTGACCAGCAGTCTGTTATTTCTCATTTACCTGTTTGGAATGTTAACTGTGATTTTGATTGGCAGCTACTGTATATTTGCTGACCAG
>JAPZDY010000021.1:7847061-7866192 GCA_029783645.1 Ctenochaetus hawaiiensis
CATCTCATTTGTGCACGTGCCGTATGCAGTCAAGCTGCAGTGAATGTGGGTTACATGGTGCTATTTGTGTATCCTCTTGTTTGTGTTGGAGAAGCTGCATCCACCCACTCTTGCTCGGCAGCTGACAGACAGACAGATGGATGCGCAGCAGTCACAGCCTCTCTCCAGCATCTCTCCAGCATCTCGGGGGCAAAACAAAATACACTGCTGTCAATATGAAATTCATGTAGCAACATTTTGCAGCAGGGCTGAGCGATGGTCCACCGAAAATGCTTACAACGCAAGATCAAAAGCACTTAAAAAAAAAAAAACTTTGGTTAATTAAAAACGACGGCTTGGACGTGATCTGAAAGACAAAATGTGCTTGGAAGCAGCACTCCCATAACTGAAATGAATGGAAATGTGCTCCAAAGCCTCTTGAAATTGTTTAGAAAATAAAAAGTATCCTATGCTGGCACCCAAGCTAATGATTTATGTGGGGTCCAAACTGTCTACAGGCATGTCCAATAATCAACATGCCCTCATCTCCATCATGTCTCTGCCCTGTCCCCTCATCTCCTCTCTTCACTTTGATTGATTTCACTTCTCTTCAAGCTCCTTTCATTTCCCCTTTTTTCTTCTGTATTTTCATCTGACTGATAACCATCCAATCTGCTTTCCTCCTCTCTGAAAATGTACTAATTGCTCTCGTGCTGTGATTAAAGGCAGGATCACATCAGAAAGTGGCACAGCAAAGTTCACCTGCACATCTGTGAGATAGTCTTAGAAGCTCAGGGATGGAGGGACTACTTTTTAGGTTAGCTGTGTCTGCTTTTACACAGTATTTGCAGGATGGGAGGAACACATAAAAACATCTTGATATTCCAACCTGGATTGTTCACAAATTCTTCCAAAATTTTTGGCCTATGGCAAGCATGAAGGTCCCTTTGTTGTGTCACACACAGTAGCAGTTTAACAAGTAAAACCAAACAGTGTTTGGATTGTGTTATCTCATCTAAACTGATTTCTTTAGAATTGGTATTGAATTTCATTTAGTCAAGTTGTAACTGCTAGCGATACTGTCTTTGTAGCCATTTTGCCTGTGATTTATTGATACTCCGCTGGTCTTTTTTGCCAAGTAGGAGGTATTGTTGTCATCAGAAATTAACAATACCTTTGACTCTAATGTAAAAGTTTGAGACGAACTACAAAGTTTTCTTCAATAAAACAACTCCAAGCTGTAAGTGAAGTACATGATGGTTCTAGTTAATCAAATTAGATCTTTGTGCTTTGTCTGTTTGGATTTGGCTTTGGTTCCTTACAGAATCAGAGGAACTGTACATAATTAAATGCAATACTGACTTATTGTCAGGGTGAGAGTCTCGGAAAAATCTGCAAGCTTGTCAGCTTGATTGCTAAAGTCATAGTTAGCTTTTTTAACAAAAGACGTATTTGTATCTTCACCTCTCATCTCATAACTGTCTGCAACTCCCTTTGTTTTGAAGCAGTTTACACAGAAACAGGTTAAGTAAAGGTTAAGTAAATTGTAAAACACAGTTATTGTGCTATGATCCATTTTTGACTCCCTGTTTGTCAGCTGCTTGATATTCCTGGATTCTCCTCTTGTTTTTCAACCATGTCTAGATTTTCTTACCTCCTATCATCACCTTGTCACTCTTTTCTCCTAACATTTTCTTTCAACTGATAAAAGAAAAAGAGCAGAAAAGCACAGAGTGAAATACATGTGGAGAGAGAAGGAGGCTGAATAAAAGAGTGTTTAGACCTGACTCTCCTCTTTATGGCTGTAGGCAGGTGTTGCTCTATGAGAACAAGCCAGTAAACAAACCTTTGCCCTTTGGTCGCACTTCATCTTCCAGATGAGTTTGACACTCGGACTTTTTGAGATAGGGAACAATGTAGAGTGTCAGGAGAGATTAGAGGGTGGCTGTGACGCACGAAAAGGGCCAAACTTGAACTCTTACTTTCACAAGTAGCTCGAGCTCGGCTGGCTGCGTCAGCAACGCTGCCTCCGTCTACATCCCTTTCTTCTATTTCTCCTCTCTCCTCAAAACTTTAATGGCAATAAAAAAACTTGGTGGTAATACAAGCCTGGGTCCACATTCTTTTTGTTTACATTTAACTGGATGTAGACCAGGAACAAATTCCACACAAAAGCCAGTTTATTTACCCAAAGAAATTATCTCCATTGTTATCAGCAATTATGCAAATCCCCGAAGCCATTCTCAACATGTGGCCCCAGTTTTTAAAAATTCCTGCGTTTTGTTTGAATTATGAAGATTTATGTACACGCTATCTTGTGATTTTCCCTTTTTAACTCAAAGGAGAACATTACACTCACACAAAGGACTCCCTTAGGGCAGATAAAGATGGCTCTGCTTTGTGTGAACAGTATTCAGTAATCTAGAGTAGGAGTATTGCAGGCTGCGAGATGAGTATACATCCCTCTCTTATTTTCTTCTATTTTCCTTTCTTTTTCCATGATTAAGGCACTTTTTTTTTGTTGTATCTGTCAAGTTTTTGTCACTCAAAAGACGTCATTCTGAAAGCGTGGAGACTAACCGAAATGATAAAACTCTTTATGTGCGGCACACCTCCTGCCCACAATACATCACTTGCACCCACCTCCATTTTCACTGTATTTAAGGAGAGATTCATGGGAAATGTTCAGACAGGGTTGTGCCCCCATGTCGCTTCCTGTCAGACCCAACAAACTGCCTTTGCAGGTAGAATCGAGGCAACCTCCTGGTTAATACAGATGTTTTCCAATTGTGCAGTGGGGCACAGAGTGAGTAAAGATGTGCCTGCAAACAGTTAGACAAATGTAAAGGAAATTAGCAGAAAAAAACATGAAGTAATTTATTTTGTGAAACTCCTTCACCCTCTCATTTGGACTTTATTGGGTAGCTCTGTGTTTTTGCCCCCTTTCTATAATGTAAAAGTAAATTTCTGGGGTGGTTTTTTTCAGATTTTTATCCATTATTACTACTGACCTCTATAGCATTTTGTTCTTTAGGGCATAGATAAAATAAACTGTTAATGTTTATGTCATGTGGTAACTTTATATGGTGATACTTCATTTAGAATGTTTAGTGAAAAAAATGCTTTGGGAGAATTACCTTAAAGAAAATGTTATTTTTTTAACCAAGCAAATTAAATACCAGACTTCTTTACATTAATAGTTGTCACTGAACATAATTTGAAAATTGATTAATGTAAATAAAACAATCCTGCTGTTCATCAGTAACACTATTTATCTATCACAGATCTGATAGGGACGACTATCACAGTGTAGACAGCTAAATCTCTGATTGTATAATGTTATTGTGTACTGGAACAATATCAGATCATTTTAACATGAATAAAAAAAATAATATAAAAATCTCTCAAGCCTTCCTGTGTAGAAGAGTTTTTGGAAACATGGACTAACTTTTTTTTTTTTACAGAAATGATTTTAAACTGTTCTCTTTGTGTTTGATCAAAAGTAAACACGCAAACTAGTCTAGTAGAAATCCAAGTAGCTGTAAAAATAAGCTTCCTATTCATATGGTACCATGTCATAATAGATTAAAACCAGAATATAATGCCCAGGTTGAAAATCCAAGACTTTGTCCTGAAGATACAACCCTGGCAACCCAGAATTTTAACTGTCTTTATGTCGTATGTGATCTGAAGGCATATACATATTATTATTCTTATTTTAAAAGTTCCAGACTATCATCAGTACTGCCAATCATGAAGCTGCCTTTCCGAGAGCTGCTGGTTTCTTTGCATCTCCTAATGGAATAAAAATCAGTGTGAAAAGATTGTACAGCTGCCTTGGATGGTTAATTATCAACACTTAATCATCTTGGCTGATTTTATACTATCATCATATGGTGGTAATCTACAGCAGGACTATTTTAGGCTCCACTTCAGGCCCGCAGCTTCCCATTGTTGCATGCATATCATTGCACTTGTTTACATGCAAAGTTTACAGCTCTTTGCATGTAGACCGGTGGGTGAGACACTCTGACTGTCTCCTCTGGTCATTGTTCAGGCCTCAGCAGCTTCAGGGTTGATTCATGGTCAGGAATAAACACAGCAAAGAGGAAATACGAGATGCACTGCGCTCCTGTAAAGACAGTAAAACACAGATAAAATTACAGGCCCATAAATACAAGCCCTCTACTTGTTCCACTGCCTCTGTGTTTTCTAGCAGTTGTTCCTTGGCTGTAGTGATTATTAGTGATATTAGAGCCCAGCCTGCAGTCTGTGTAGTCTCTCGCCCCCACAGGTCAGCAGAGTTCAGTCCAGGAAGAGGCTGTCTGTGGGAGAGAGCAGACAAAAGCCACAATCAGGTTATTGCTTTGCCAGGCTTCACCAACACTTAATGATGAAACTCTGTCCTCTTTTCTCTATCTCTGTCTTCCCTCAGATCTCGTTATCCTTACTAATCCTATGCATTCTCTTTTTATTTTAGTATTTTATTTCTATGGTTGGTCTAAGTTTTTTTCTAAAATCAAATCAACACCTTAGAATAACTGAGACTGCTATAAGATTGACTGACACTGGTTGATAAATAAAAACGGATCTTATTTAGATGGAGAGACAGACAATGAGAAGCTAATGCTGAAGTTCCACTCCTGCCATCAGCCACTGGTAATGTGCTTCCTCCAAAATCAATACAAGCTGGTCATATTGTGTCCGAGCTTCCTGTTTCACACCTGATGAAAACGTGCAAGCTCAGAAATTGCCCAGATTAAATTCCTGACAACTGGTGCACATTTTCATCTTCTCCATTGTCCACCGAACCAACGAGAAACAAAATCGATTCAGTTGTTTCATGGTTTATTGACTCAAATAAAAATGTCACATAATGAATGAAAATCCACATAAACAATCACACTCACTTGTCTGCAGTGTTTTCAGAGTGACAACATTTATCCAAAAAGCAAATTATTTTAAGTTCCTGGCTGTAGTTTGCTACTGTAGTTTCTGTTTGTTTGAGCTTTGCTCTTGTTTACATTTTGCACTAAGAGGAAAAGCACCAAAGCTGTTGTTATGCACACTGCTAAGTATAGTACAGATACATTTCCCCTCTGCTCCTCCTTCAAAACAAGCTGCTCTGTGGCATTGAGGATGACACATTGTCACGTAAAGTAGAATTTGTGGGCTATATTGACTCTTTGGGAGAGTCTGAAATGACAACACAACCAGGAATATGTGACACAATGGAATACAAAGCAAAGCATCTGTGTAAGTCACAATGAATAAGAGAGGAGGAATGATGCTGAAACTAGAATTGTGTGTCTTTATTGTGTCCACTCTGTGTATTTTCTTTACTTTTTGCCTCTCTGTTAGCCTGCACATGCATATATTGACTCCACTTACATGTATAGTAGAGAAAGAGCTGGAGAATAAGACATCACTGAAGTAAGACATGCAATAATCCTGTTGGTTTCAGAGGAAAAGCAGAGGGAAGCACACATCAGTACTCTTACAAAACAATTTGTCACTACTGCATCTTAAACTGGCAAGAAAAATCACAAGAAAAGGCTGTAAGTTATAGATTTTAATCAGCCATCTTCTATCTGTAAAGAGAAACAGTTTCTCCCTCTCTTGCTGTCTCCCTGCCTCCTTGTCTCTCATGCGTGAACACCAGCACACACAGCTCTCACCACAGCTCAGGTCCTTCCACTTGAGCACTGAGGTGTGCACTGTGGTCAGCTCTGTGGGCGTCTCTTTCAACGTATAAACAGTCCTTTCCCTGCTTGAAGGCCTTATCAGCTGCTGGCCTTCCTCAGGATGTCTGCCAGCCCTTTTCCAGCCACACACACACATATATATATATTTACACAAACACATGTTCTAAGTGGAAAATCACAGTCATAGTTTGATTTGCTGTCTTTCCCATCTTAGTAATGGATATTTGTTGATACACTTGAACTTAAAGAGTTTGCTCAGTGATTCAAGTATTTCCTAAGAGGGGTGCAACCTGAAATGAGTTGAATTAGTGTTGAGATGACAACACTGTTTAATTTGTTCTGAGTCATTTTGCATCTTGAACTGTAGATAAAAAAAAAATCTTCTTCACCACAAGAATTCTCAGTGGTTTTCTAGTGGATAGTTTGTTGTTTTCTCAACCCACTTTCCAGAATATTTATTTTTTTTATAAAAGCACATATACACTAAAAAAATGGCATTTCTTCACTTTTATCACATGGAAACTTTACATTACTGTGTTTACGGTCTGATCAGGTTTAGTTGCAAAAACTACTTGGTTAGAATAAAGAAATAAATCTTTGTCTGCTGCTTGCCACACCTAGTTTTAACGTTACTACCATGTCCTCCTAGCTCTGAATGAGAAAACACAGCTTATTTAGGCCTACATGTAATCAAAACTATTTCAGCATAATATAGATAGTTGAAAAATGATATTTTATATTTGAAATGCAGAAATTTTACATACTGCGGATTGGAGTAACATATACCATCAACATTTTTAGTGAGTTTCTTAGTAAAGGCTCTTGGTGGCTGGGAATTCAGATGAACCTCTCAATCAACAGCCAAAATGGCAAAAGCTGTGCTTTGTTGAAGTGCTGATGAGAACTTTTGAGTAGTGTGTAGTGTTAATAGCATGGGATATGACTCTTATCCCATTTCCATTGTGGGACACACATAACTGAAAATTTAAACCCATGAGAGGATTTCTGGGGGGGGGGCTTGCACGGGCTAAAAACTCATCACAGAAGAATGTGCAGGCTTGCTTGTCAAAGTGTGTCGAGTGTTATCCTGGCCTCTGTGTCTGTATATGCATCTTCCCTGATGGGATGAAAAAACGGAGCAGTGAAAACAAAGAAAAAATGCAGCCCACATATTTTTGTTGGGGGTGATGGCCAGTGAT
Organism: Ctenochaetus hawaiiensis; assembly: GCA_029783645.1. NCBI lineage: Eukaryota > Metazoa > Chordata > Actinopteri > Acanthuriformes > Acanthuridae > Ctenochaetus > Ctenochaetus hawaiiensis. The sequence goes on from JAPZDY010000021.1 coordinate 7,853,945, forward strand.
ATCATCAGGCGGCGGTGCAAGGTTAGTCTAGACTATATAAGGTCTTGAGCTTGAGTTTTTTTACTTCCAAGAAGAGATAGTTGATACTGTGTGTGTATCCAAACACTGATTTATGGCTTAGATTACACATATGTGGTCCCACAACATACATTTCAAACATTGGAAAAATGATCACTGCTTAGATTAAAATCAGTTTGAAAGTTGCGGTGAGCCGACATATTTACTAAATATTGTAAATCTTGAAAAAAGAGTCTGTTTTTAAAACATATACAGTATTTTTCCTTGATAAATAAGACATGCTGAAAAACCATGGAAAATGGCAAGCCTTTGAGTTGATGTATTGCAACACAGGATTTAACTGAAATGTTCTGAATCTCCAAGCAAAGCATGGTTTCATTTATGAACGATTATATTTTACTGGAACTGGATGAAGACAGTTCCCATAAGAGATGTCTCTGAATTTGAGCAGCACTGGATTTTTTTTTTCTAGCATCAATCCATCCACAATGTGTTACTTTAGCTTCTTAAACACACATGCCTGAGTTCAACTAGTCTCTTTAAATGTCCTCCCAGTTCATCTTTCATATCTTAAAACCCAACCCTGAACTGTGTTATAGTTCAAAACATAACCAGTTGCATTCGGTTTGGAAACAAACTTTCTTTCTCTCTTTCTTTTTGTCAATGCAAAGATGAAACAGAAGGTATCTATGCTAAAATTTGACATTTGAGAGTCATAGAACATTTTCTACTGTTTGATGTATTTAGTTCATTATGAAAGAGAGTTTTTTTGCAGAAGGTTTGAAGCTGTTGGATTTATAGTTATTTAAAAACTATGAACTTTGCCAGTAAAAGTGTTTTTTTTTTCACACTTGCAACCACTCGCTCGCTCACTCACACACACACACATCCTGCAAACTACATTTGCACAGATAATTGTGTGTTGCGAGACTTGGCTTAAGTCTCAAGCTGTGTGTGTTCCAGAACTGTAATGATACCACACAAAATCTCATAGCAGGCAATTAAAATAATTAGCGGGAGTTTATTCTGTTCAGTGTAATAAAAAAGGTGATATTTTTAGAACTCCGATCGTTTAAAAAACATGCAAAGTCAAAACATTGACAATGTAACCTGATTTGAGGTGAGCTGAAATATTAGTGAGAGGGGAAGTTTAAGTCGGGCTGATGGTGAGTGATGACTGCAGTGCCTGGCTGTGTCCTCAAGCCATTAGTAATAATTGTATGCTGCATAATACAAACAATTTCCTTTGCACAGGGTTTCTTTGTAACTCCCATAGTTAGAAAAAAACACTCACATGACTCCAAGCTGTTATGCTAAACTATATGTTTATGAACTGTGGAATGCAGCAGCAAAAACAGTTTTAGGTTTTTTCACACTTACATACAGCCAGACACATTCAAACACATACATTTGCAGAATCATGTGGTGCCAGACTTTGCATACCACCGCCTGTTGCTATTTTAACATTTTAACTGTGTGTTTTCACCCACACTGACGCAGGGAGATCACTGATATATGATGATATAATTCGTTACATACTGTATGTAGCACACAGGAATATTTGCCTGCCAGTGTAAAGCACTATTTCAGATGTGGAGAGTAAAGAGCTCTGGAGCCAAAGCTCAGTCTGCTAAGGTCTCTGCCATCAGCAGCAACCTGACAGTCCATTCTGTGACCCCACACCTTTTCTTGGAGCCGACGTGATGATGGCAGAGACTTTACTTCAGAAAAAAAACAGAATAGGTCATTTCAGCAAGTTCAGCAAGTCTGAAAGTATGAACTGTTATTCCAAAATTGTATAGACTACTGCCTCTCCAGCCTCTCTGTGATGACCAACTTTACTCTCCAGCATCGCAGTTAAGAAGAACTCCATTAATAGTTTTACCTGCAGATGTCTTTGGAGGACAGAATTCAAATACCAGTTTGTTTCAGGTATCACACTTTGCCTCGTTGGAATGTTTAAGGAACTATTTCCCCACAGGTGTCAGGGTCATGCGAACATGGAATCCACCCATCATGACTGAAAAGGTCAGCTGACACCCTGTATTGCCGTGTGGGCGCAACTCACCATTCGATTTCAGACTCCCTTCTAAGTCTCAGTTATGAACAACCTAACAGAATACTTGAACTTGAGGCAGCAACTCACTCCAACTTGTTTATTTTGTTTCAGTGAACTCTGTTTTGACATTGCATTTTCATTTTTTTTTCAACATAAAAACAAGCAGGATGGACAAACAATGTCTGAGCTCGACAAACAGAGTAAAGACAAGAGAGGAGTGAGACTCTAAAAGTCCTCAGGTTGTGAGGTGGGATCTGATCCCTCCTGACAGGAGACGGTTCATGTGATCAGCAAGAGGGAAGCTTAACCCTCAAGGCCGCATTACACCCTCTTTCAGTCCGTTGCTTTAGATGAAAGGATGTGAGCTGATTTCATGCAGTGTGTTGGACATATAGCGAGAGTGGAGGATTTAACTACAGAAGATGTGAACATTGTCTGAGTTTATGTTTGACAAAGACCCTCTGTGTAAGTCAACCCTCTGAGGAGGCAAAATCATGTCTTCTATTATCAGTTTTAAAATACAAAAAGGTACGAGGTTCATATATTGGACATCAGTTGGTAGAACAAACACACTGAAAGGTCCTTGAAACCCAATTCTGAAGTTAAATTTAATTTTTAAGTTTCATATTTAATTTTATTTTTATGTCTGAAAGGCCACATTTTTCATAATCACATAATGAAAAAAGTGTCAGCGCTGTACAGTCATGTCTATTCTCTGTATATTGTATATTTTCTATGTGTGGTTCCTTTTATGAGCAAATGTGCATCACGATTTGTCTCCCTCACACACTCACAGACCCTCTCACATGTTCTGTTTGCCTTCTACTTATTTAGTCATCACAAACAGCATCATCAAAGCAAACAAAGTGATTTATGACACAATTAAAACACAGATTAGCAGTTAGGCAATCAGCAGTGAGAGAGTCAACACTTCTCCATCCACTGCTTCATAAAATAAACCCACTAGCCTGAAAAAAAAAAAAAAACGACTGGTTTGATTTAGATCCCTGGCATCACTGCGGCTATGAAAATATCCATATGAATATTTCATGTGCTTCGTATATTTCTGTGCACTCACATGGCATGTCAAGCCAAAGTTTGGAGGCTATATTTCACAGATGTTGTGTGCTTTGCTGCTGAGCTGTTTAATGGTGGATGTTTGCTTTAAGAATGTGTTCCACACACTCGCTAAGAGGGAAATTAGCATTGGTGGTCTGAGGGATCGGTGCAGGAGAGAGATAAGAGATAGGAACCATTAGCCTTGGCAGTTGGCCTTTTTTAAAGGCTGTTAATTTTTTACCTCATTTGCACTACAGAGTCAGCTGGATTAGCCAGAGTTTACTCATTAGACAGTTTTCTGTTATTAAGTTGGACAGAGCTAACTTGGGGGTTTACTTATTTAATGATTCTTCGGAGATGATACGTCAGCGATGCTTGTCTGATGTTACTGAAAAGCATTTTTGATCCGGCGCAGGGCTCGACCTGGTTACAGCAGGCCACATGTGGCGCTGTGGCAGCACAGCAGGGGTTGACTTTAAGCCCTCCAGTAATAATTAGGCTGGTGCATAGTGGGAGTTCACTGTAGGGCAGGCCGCGTGCCACAGGCTAAACACACACACTCACACACTCACACGCACGCACATACCACAGAAACACACATGCGTGCACACACCAAGGGATGCATGAATGAACAGGGATCTGTGCACAAATTATTTGCATACACACAAACACACACACATACTGGACTTCTCTGCCTCATTTCTCCCTTGTGGTCATTAGCACTTCAAATCTTGAGGTTTACACACACAGGCAAACACACACACACACCCCTACACGCTTGATGTTGCTCAACTATCGTCACATATATGTGTGTGTGTGTTGTTGTGTATTTTCTCCATTGAGCCAATTTATGTTTTAGGTTGATGGATCTATCACAGTGAGAGAGCCATACTGCTTTAACTCTTCTCTTCTCTTCTCCTCCCTCCACCCCCCCATAGCCATCTCTGCCAACACCTCCACCCCTCTCCCACCCTTCCTCCCTCTTTTTTTCTGTGTGTTTTTTCTTTCTTTCTTTCTCTGCTGAGACATAAGAGACAGGGTCACTAGCACTCAGAAACAGAAACAGGAAGGACAGGAGGTGAAAGGAGCTGCATGGCAGGTGAGAGGCAAACAACCTCATGAGAATTAACTTCTTTTTTTTGACTCATCCTCCTCCAGTTTTTCTCTCTCTTGCTTGCCTATGTCCTCTCATTACTCTTTTATAACTGTTTTCTTTCCCATGAACATTTTGATCTTTCTATTTCCCTGTTTTCATCTGCCATAATTCTATTAATTTTACCTCACATTACTCATCTTCTCAGCTTTGATCTGCTCCACCTCACCTCTCCTTTTTCTCACTCCCTCTTTCCTGGTCTATTTTTTGCAGGGTAGAACACAGGTCACATGTTTTTGCCAGGCATGTGTGAGAAAGGCTGTGAAAGACAGAAAAAAAGAGCTATGTGTTTGTAGAAATGTGTGTGTGTATGTACATGTGTAAGAGAGGGGCAGTGTGGTGTGTGTTTTTTGTTCAGAGTGTTAGCGCCCCTCACACAGCTTTGGCAGCTGAAACAATGCTGGAGAAATAAGTGAGCGGGATGACAATCAGGCAACACACACGCATGCATTCTGCTGTTCACAAACACACGCGCGCACACACACATGCAACACGGTGTAATGAGTATTGAGCTGCTACTTTTTTTTTTTTTTCTATAGACAGTGCTGGATGTGCATGTCACATGTCTGATATGTGCTGTCCTACAGCAGATGTGTGTGTGTGTGTGTTTTTGCTGTGTGTGTGCCTTCAGAAGCCGAGCTGGAAGGCCGTCATCATGCTAAGATCAATCGAGTGTGAATTTATAAGTGTTGATTTCTTTCCAGAGTGGTCCTGCCAGCTCTGCAGACTGTGCTGCACTGCCATCGCCTGCCTGGCTTCACACTCCGTTGGTGTCAGGCAGGCTCTTTATCACCAGGAGCTGTGTGACTGTGTGTGTGTGGGGGGGGGGGGGATAGATTGTGTTTTCATGCGTGTTTCTGTGTACTTGCATACACAAAAATGTCTTACTTCATATTTTCCAGACCGCGTTAGAATCTTGATGGGATGTGAATGTATGTGTGTGTGTGTGTGTCTATTTTGGCTGTCAGTAGAAGTGGTAATTAATGAGCAGGAGGACTCAGATTTATTTATAACCCATGTTTCCATGAGAGTGTGTTAACTAATCGGCTCAAACTTGCTTATATCGTACATTTGAATATCTTATACATGTTTGGTGTTTGTGTGTGTGTGAGTTGTTCCTACCTGTCATAGTGAGTGGAAGGGGATGTAATGTGACATGGCAGCACTGTAAGTGATCTACTCCTCCATTGAAACATACAGCACACCTTCTCTTTCCTTGTCCTTTACCATATCTCTTCTTTTCCTTTTTCTTTTTCTCTGAGTCCTGCAATCTATTCCATTCACTTTCTTTCCTCTTTCTTTTCCTCTCTCTCTTTCTCTCTCTCTGTCTGCTCATCCTTCCTCTTTAACGTACTCTGCCACCTGTCTCCAACTGCTCATTTTATCTCTTGTCGCCATCCCTTTCATCATCTTTTAACATCTGCCGGTGTGGACATAGGCATAGTCAGATAGCCCACGTGCTAATTAGCGGTAGCAGTTACTTCACCACTGTCATTAACTTCCATGAGTGGAAATAGCCATAATGCTAACATAGCTGCAGCTAGGAGGGGTTGGCTGTGTGCTCCCATGAATAATAGATGGTGTGTCACTTCCTTTAGAGCTAATGAAAGCAGGCAGCTGCTCCTTGTGCTGGAATACCACTAAGCCATGAGGAGAACCGTCTGAAAAAAGAAAATGCTCTCATTCTGTGTATGAAGGGATAAAGAGATGGAACGATATATAAGAAAACAGGGAGGGCATGGTGAAAGGGTTATCTGTTCTTTGACAGATGACACTGAGGCAGGAGTGGGTTGGTATTGCTAACGTCATGTTCATACTAATGCAGATAAGTTGAAATGGCTTTTTTTTGGTAAACTTTCATCCACACCTTCTCCACTGTCAAAAAGAGCTTCTTGAAAACACTCTTCAAATGAAAATGCAGTTGAAACTGTGTGAGACAGGGCATAAGGAGAAAATACTGTTGCATTGCAGTGATATTAAAAAACTCTGTCTTACACCTCCCCTCCTGTGATCAATCACTTTGTACTCAAAAATAGCCGATCACATAGTACAAGTGTCATATGACTGAGTGTAAAATAGGGATTTGATTGAAGGTCTGAGTGCTGCAGTAAAGGAATTACCACCTCTGGCAGCAGGTACCAATTATGAACTACGGTTAAATCAGTGTTTTATAGTCATGCAGTCACCCAATAAGAAAGGGATATAGAGTCTCAGAGGGAACACCTGCAGTGTGTTTAGCTGCAGCAAATTGAAATACAAAATGAAGGATCACAGAAAAGGTTGGACATGACAGAAGGTAGTCATACGTAGCTGAGGCTTAGCAGCATGTCTACTCACTTAATCCCAGCATGTTAATTTAACTAGAAAGGAAAAAGAAAAGAGGATGTAATTGTCTTGTGAATGTTATATATTATCATAGAAATGTTGCTGTTCCTCACTGTTTCTTTCTCGCTGTTTAAGGTCCAATATAATTTGAGAGCAGCAGTGTAGTGTCAGTCTAGGCTGCACAACAGCACTTTGAAAGGTTGAGCATCGTGCTCTTTCATAGAGGAACTGTGGCTCAAGGTGCAAAGTGATTCTACTTGTGACGTGTAGAGACCTGCTTTTAAACATGGCTCGACATGTTGAAGCTACTCATAGTGGTCCAGATAAAGAGCAAGATATTGTCCAAAATGGATACAGAGAAGGTTCTGTTTGAAAGTGGATAGCATGTAGTAGGTTTGTTGATGTACGGGCTGCACATGCTGACTGCATGGTTGTACATACAAGGATAAATATGAACAATTTGATGCCAAGCAAATGTTTAAGTCTGTTTCTCTCCTTTTTTTCCCAACTTACAGTAACTCGCAGGTTCTTTTTTGTGGACAGTAAAACATTGCACCATCTAATAAATACCATGGTGTTCTTCACTTTCTGTACTCTTAAACTTAGTAGACTATTGCTATTGTTCTCACACACCAGTAAACTCAGCTGTGTGTTTTCCTCAACTTTTCCCTCGGAAAAGACAGGAAATCTATTCAGATGACATCCTCCAGGTTTTTAATTTCTTCCGGTATATCCATCAAATGTCTTCAAAGCAACAGTACACTACTATTTGGCGGCAGCATTAGCAGAAGCTTCCAAGTTGAACAGAAAGATTCGCTGGAGGTCATCCGCCACATGCATCCTGTGCAACTTAGTCGTCTTTATGAATGTAAGTGGAATCCTTGGGCTCTTTAGTGTTTGATTTTCTTTCAAGAATTTTTGAACACAGAGGCAAAGGAAGCTTGCAACTGCAGCTGAATAATAGATGAAAGATTACTTCGAAGACCTAAAAGCCACCAGTTTGTGTCTTTTGTATTCTTTGTTTTTCTTGTGTGGAACAAAAATGATTTCCGTTTGATAGTCCAAACCTGATCATACTGTTTGTTGTAAGCCAAACTAAAGCAACATTGATAGTTTTTTTTTTTTTTTTTGCTAACTAAAACACTTTGTTTTTAGTCTCCTTTGAACTCTAGAAATAACTGGTAAAGTGCAAAGACTGGAGATAACTAGCTTTATAGCTTCCTTTTTCTCATATTTTTTTTCCCCTTTTCTACTCTGAAGACACCATCTGCTTACTATAGTGACAAGATATTAATGTTTTACTTAAAGAAGGGTTCTCTTTTAAATTATCCAGTGCAAACCCATGGTTTTAATTTGCAGTTCCTCACAGAAAAAGCAGTTTAAAAGGACCTATGATAAAACAGTTGCCTCCTCACTGCAGCCCTGCGGGGTGATTTTGCCACTGTCTATTGAAGCCCATTGACAGAAGCTGCCTCTCTGATTTTGTCTCTGGGGTTGAAAGCCAGATGTTGTATCACACAAAGAGAACAATATGGCCTCTTCTGAATATGGGCATTGTCACAGTGGACTAGACAAGATCATACTGTATTAGAAATGAATAGATCCGGACGATGAACTAGAATGGACCTGACAGCTGAAGTGAAAAAGATTAAAGGAAAATTGGCCCAGAAGATGCAGTGCAGCTCTGTTATAATGCACTACACATAGACAAATAATCTGAGACTGGGAATGGACCAGACTGTGCTCAAATAGCTCTTGCAGAGCAGAGGGATTGATCTGTTCCTGCAGAGCACACACAGACTTAGCACTGAAAATATCTGATAAATGTCTCCGAGTTTTATCCTGATGATCTGGATGCGAACAGCATCCTCCACTCGATCTGGTTCAGTAGTTTGAGAACTTGCCAGTTCTCAGTGATCTTGTCAGTCAATTCCCCCTAATATTCCCAGTTTGCTGCTCTGGACCATCTTTGTGCTGTAGCTTGTCATTATGGAAAATTGTCATCCACACCTGCAACTCTGCTGATTGAACTAATTGCACCATCAGCTGTGTCCCTTTCTGGCACTTATATCATGGGGAGTGTCTGTGTAATGGGACGCAGATGAGCACAAAATGGATAACAGACAGCATATTTAATGTAACCTCTTGAAAAAGTGACATTTTTGATGACAGTTTTCATAATGTGATGTGTCATTATGGACTAACATTAGCTGATTTTAGCTCCAATGAGTGACTACTCAAAGAGGACCAAGTAAGTCTGTAGCAGCAAGTATTTTCATTTGAGCAATGGGAAATCTTATTGTTGATGAGCTCAATTTGTATAAGTAATGCTGTGTTTCTCCAATATTACATAGTCGCTTTAAAGATATAAAAACAGCACAGCACAAACTGCATTTTGTGGAGTGCAGAGATATGTAGCATAAGCCTGTGTAATCCAAGGCACCAAATTTACACATGCTAATTGTTTTTTATTTAGTGTTACACCTCCTTCTGGTCCATTTAATGCAGTCACAGTCACAGCAGGTGACCCAAATAACAAAAAGGCAGTAACAAACCAACTCAATAGCAAATACCTACAGGTAACCATTTCACTGTGGCAGTGTAAAGGTTTGGTTCTGATTGGCTTTAAACAACAGTATGTCTTATTCTTTCTTTTGTTTCCAGCAGCGTTAAATTTGAACGTGTTTTCAAATGGTTTTAAATATTAACTTTGTACATTTTTAACACCCATATTGGGGAGAAAAGTAATCCCTGACTTCAGTGCCCCATTAGATCTCACTTTTTTGCTGGCGTGTTGAAATTGCACAGCTGTAAAAATGTGCTGCAGAAGGCCTTCAGTCCTTTGTATGTGCATTGATATGTGCTTATCTGTTTGTCTGCACATGTGCTCCAGTTTGAACTCTCAGGCTGAATGTTGTCCTGGCTAAATTCTCAGGGTCATATGAAAGTAAACAGAGATAGCTGGTCCCATGTCAGTGCTGTGATAAGGACCTGGGACCTGTGTTACTGCTGCTGTCTCGCCTGTTTCTCTGTCCTCTGATGCCGCTAGCAGCTTCCCACTGCTGCTTTCACATGACTGATGAACCTTTAGAGCTGCAGCTGCAGCCAGTACTCTGTGCTTCAGTGTGTGTACAAAAGATCCTAATGCATTCATGCATCAGTGTTTTTTTTTTTTTAATGAAAGAGTAAGGGACAGAAAATGACAGAAGGAGCACTGGAACAGAGGGAAACATAACGGCAAAGCTGCTCTGCATGTCTGAGATATGATTGTGAACAGCTGCCACTCCCACCTCTGCCTCATTTTCACTTTCTCTCTCCCAAACGCCCACCTCCTGTCCCCTGCTTGCGCTCTCCAATCTTATTTCCTGTTGGCCTGTCTTCTATCTAAGCCTGTTCTGTGTCAGTGTATCAGACTAATTCAATCTCCTGTACACAGGCACTTCAATGTAATGACCCATGACATTCAATTAATGCCCCCCCCCCTTCTTGGAAGGTTGGGTCAGCAGTAATTTTTTGTGTATGTGTGTTTGTCTGGTGTGTATAAGCTGGTGTATGTATAATTTGGAAAGCTTGGCAGTCAGTGTGACCTTAATTTATATAGTTAAAGGCTGGTTTTGCAGAAACTTCAAAACATTTGAAATTGCAGTTCTTTCCCATTGACATTTTACAATACAGCATTGAGTCTTTGGTTTATTTCCTGTGTCTCTGTTCTGAAATGCTCTTGAGAGACAACAATATAACTGTGGTTGACGTTTCCAGACTGATGACATATGAAAACGCTTGGCTGTCAGTACAAGCTTATTTAGTGTACTCTCGTCACTCCTGTCTTCCGGGCTCCACATTACTGATGTCGTCGCCTGTCGACCAGCTGTTTCGTTTATTAGATTGGTGTTGAGAGATTGTTGCATGTCCTTTAAGGGGTTGTATGCATGTGTGGGACTTGGAGTGTGTTTCCTGTTCAACATAGTGACTCAACCAGACACACATAACCCTATACGTTATAAGGAATGTAAGCTTGCACACAAAAACAAACACTGACAAAGAGAGTGACTAAATTGGTCCTGACACTCGCAAACACAGCTTTGGACACACATACCCATGGCATTGTTTTAGCTTTAGCGCAGCTCGAAGCAAATGCTATCAATTTGGATTAGTATAGCATTTATGAGCTTTTGGCTCATAGACATTTTAACTGTAATCCAGCTTGGATTGTGCATCATTAGTGTAACATCGGGCTTCCAATATTTAATCACTAACCTAACAGGGATAATCTCACCATGATGCACTTGTACTGAGTGCATATACAAACTTTTGCCTTCTCAGTAGAAGTCAATAAACTGATATCATAATTTATGATTTATGGTAATCATTCATATTACTCTGCTGAAACTCACCAAATGCAACATAAGTTTTCTTTTGCTCTGAGGCTTTCATTAGCCACGGAAGGATTAAGAGTGACTTTAATTAAAAGAGGAAACTTTAAAGAATTCCCACAACTGCACTGTGGGAAGGTCAGGTGGAGTCTCTCTCATTAGGGAAATTTTTAGCAGTTCTGTCAAGTTGCTGATTGTTTCTGTGGCAGTTTTTGTCACAGCATCATCTTTTGTGACAATTCTCTGCTCCTCGGTACTTTCTGTCACACTCGTCTGCCAAACTTAAACAATCAATCGTCCCCTTTTCCTTCATATTCTCCACCCTGTCTCTACTGTTTCTTCTCTCCTCCCCCCTTTTGTTCCCTCGCCCACCGTCTGTCCCTTCCCCATTCTTTCCCACTCTACCTCCATCTCTCTGTTTCAGTAACGATCTAATTAAGCAGCGTTTTTGTTGCCTGCCCACTGTGTGTAATTGCCAGTGGGGTCTGCCTGTTCTTCACTCAGCAATTACGAGCTGCATTCTTCTGCTCCCATATCGGCTAATTAAGCCTTAAGGACAGTGAGCCGATCTGAGTCGCACTCAGCATCAGGAGAAGTCAGGGATGCCTGTGCTCTCCTCACTTCTGGGACATGCACAAGTAGTGGAATGGTTGCCATGGTAGCAATCACATGGTGTCAGATTCTGTGCAGAGGCTGTCAGTCAGTTGATCTGTGTGTGTGTGTGTCTCTCTCTTTCCTCTAAGTGTGTGTGAGTGTGTGTATATCTGTTCATCTGTAACAGAGACAACAATTCTGCTGCAGGTCACCAACCTTTTCATAAATGAGGCTCCATCTATAAAGATGATGCAGGGGCCAAACAGAGCCTGTGACAGGTTCGGTTTGGGTCCCTGGGTGGACTGACTGTCAGTTTGATTGATTACATTGCCAGCTCATGTAATGCTTGCCTTGCAGTATGTCCCTACTAAGCACTGCACAACGCATGGCCCACCCTGTGGCTGGGACTCTGTACTTACTCAACAGCACTGTATATCAGTTTAGTAATGCGCTGTACAAGCATTACATTTCTAAATGTGCCACAATGGATGTCTTAATGCAATTTAACTATAGTCTCATCAATAACAGCAGTTGCTCTGTCACAAGCAATAGGCTTTTGATGACTTTGGGAATATCATTTGGGACAAAGTGAGTTGAAAACTTGATTAGAAACTAGAAAATTATCTACAGAAGTAATGCCAGCTGGTTTGTCGAGTTTTAATGCAAT
>JAPZDY010000021.1:7866292-7876383 GCA_029783645.1 Ctenochaetus hawaiiensis
AGACGGAGGTCGTGTAAAGTGTGTGGAGCTGTAGGTCCCTTTTCTTTGAGACATCAAAGTAGTCATTTTTTTAAATAGGAAATTGCCTCTTTTAAGGCAGTGTTTGCATATTCCCAAAAGACCTTTATCTCTGAGTCTAACAACAGTATCAAAATAGGAGAGGAAATGAGATATGACAGAGGAAGCACTATTAAAGCAAAATACCCTCTCCTGTTTCATTATTAACTATTTGTATTAAAACATCGCTACGTACAGTATTTTTACAGCATCCGCAGTAACTTGTAACCCGAGGGCATAATAAATTACAATGCATGAAAGTCTGGTGTAAAAAAAAATCTCAATATGTAGCATCTGCTCCAGCACATGAGCTGCATATACTGAGGTAGACCACCCACTAAAAATAATGAAAATGCAAATTTAAACCTCTAATATTGCCTCAGTTGTTTAAGTTTAAGTTTTACGTTTTTTAAAAAAACCAGACCTTCAGGCACTTATTTGCTATGTCTCCTGTATAACACATATATTCTCCACTGACACACACTCGCATGGAAATTGCATGAATAATGTGTGACTATTAACCAAATAACCTTTAAGTTGATTTTTGGCTGTCAGGGCTTACAGTAAGTGCCTATTAAACAGATTTGTACTGTGCAGCTCACTTGAATCTGGACAAATGGCCCAGCCTGGCTTTTATTATTAGTATTGGATATTTTATTCGGAAGCTTTAAGCCCTTAAAAGTTTTTGACTCTCCTTGCTGAATTGTTTTCCATCTCAGTTTCCTCTGGTCTTCAGTAAGCTCATTGTGAAAAATTGGGCAAGTGGCTCTTGTTTCTTGGCTTCATCAAGTGGAACAAATTATCCAAAGTAGCACCAAGCAAAATGTGTTCCAGTTGAGGCTCTTCTAGGGCTGTATTGACTTTAAACAGCTTCTCTGCAAGACAAATTAAGTTAATGGATACAACAAGACTGCCTTTTTCTTCATTTTGCTATTAATATTTGGTGTTGCTTAGTATAAATGAATAATGCTGTCTTTGGTGTATGAGACTACACAATAAATAACTGCATATTTACACTTTAAGTTCATTTTAAGTCTTAGCTGAATATATCCTCATAAGTGAAAGCCATTCATCTCCTAAAAACAACTATCTGTTAATAATGAAGACATAAAGACAACAATTTGTCATAAAAATGTTCTGTCTTGTGTTGTATCATTAAAGTAATACTGTATGCATTTAAACATCTTGCTGGGTTTACCTAATTACTGTTTCAGAGAGGCTCGAAGACGGTGTCTTATCACAGTTGATGCTCTGGAAATAGTGAGGGAAAACAAAGAGTAAATCATAGAAGATGAGTAACTCTAAAAAAGAAAAGGTTTCCATGTTTCAAGCAGCACAGTTTCTGGTACCTTACCCACAAGGACCAGACACTGTTTCCCTTCTTTAATTTGATTTTACAAATCTGTCTTCCCCTAAAAAAAAAAATTAACAAGGCAGAATGGGGAATAGAGCTCTGTTCAGACGGAGATCATGGATAATATTTCAGCTTTTCACACAGTTCTCTCATTTCTGTTTCATCCAGGCTGCCAGCTCCCACTGAGGCAAACACAAGTCGATGACTGAAAACTCTACTTCCCATGATGGACAAGAAAAGTGGTGAGTGTCTTAAGCCTGCCTTTAAACAAACAATCCTCTTGCTTTTATCTTGTTGTGCCACAAATCAGATGTTTCACCAGCTATAAAAACAGTAAGTGTTTATGCGCAGTGCAGTCAGATTGTTTTCACATAGTACAACGCTGACATGAAAGGTAAAACATTTACCTCCCTGTTCTTTTGTGGGGCCAAAAGCAGCAAAGAGTTCATATTTTTCAGGTGATAAGCTTCCACGTCTCGTAAGTTGACACAGCATTAGCAGCATTTCGCATGCTGATTAGTTTGTTGTGGCACAGTCACTGCATCATAATTACTTCCCAGTAAGTGATATGGTTTTACATAATGAAGCAATATGTGTGCAGCACAGTGCAGCCTGTACTGTCTGTCCTTGTGGGTGAGAAGGAATAATAATGCTGATGAGAATCTGTTGTCTGGTTCATGTTCATTTTATTAGGCAACTGCACATGTAAATACAGTTTAGTTAAGAAATTTATGCTGCATATTGTCAATGTCATAATTCACTGTAGCTTGATTAATTTTCATGTTGATTCCTTACAGCCAACGGCTTTCAGACCAAAGTCAGTGAGGGTGGTGTTCAGAGGAAGCAGCTGCCCTACTCAGTGGAAACTCCCTATGGCTTTCACCTGGACCTGGACTTCCTCAAATATGTCGATGATATTGAAAAAGGCAATACCATCAAAAGGGTCCACATTCAACGCAGGGTCAAGGGTCCCCCTAAATTCAGCACCCTGCCCAGAAATTTCAGCCTTCCTGGGCATGGAGCCAGACTTGCCCCAAAGGAGAAGGAGAGCGCATGGTCAGGGACATCCACCCTCGGGCCCAAGCCTAAATCACGGGTGACAGAGGTCCAACAGATTTTTGACTTCAGGGCAAGTGAAGGGGGGAGTACCAGCCAGAGCAGCAGAGGGGCAACTAGTCCGGGAACCAGCTACATTTCAGCTAAACCCAGAGATGAAGTAGGAGCTGGTGTTCGGGATGGAGATGAAAAAACTGTTGGGCTTCAAAGTCGGCCAAACCTGCTCAGAGCATCAAGCATGCCCATCACACTACAGCAGCGGAAAGGATCTGATTCGAGCAGTCCGGACCGGACTGTGGGAACACCTGAGAGCGGCTCGACGGAGAACATGTTCCGTGCTTCACCAGACATAACAGAGAGACGGTGCGTTCCCCAGGATCGGACAGGGCTTCACCAGCAGATCACAGTAGCACTGAAGCGGGTCAGAGAGCTGGAAGAGCAGGTAAAAACCATCCCAGAACTAAAGGCTCAGATCTGCTCACTAAGAGAGGAGAGGGAGAAACTGCTGCTTCAGCTCCAAGCCCAAGCCCAAGCCCAAGCCCAAGCCCAAGCCCAAGCCCAAGCCCAAGCCCAGGTTTCCACATCATCGTCTACCATAGAGCTGCGTGCTTCTGGGACACACACTCAGCCGCATGGACACAGACCCTCTGAAGGACTCACTTTAGCTCTGACGACCCCGTCCACAGGAGGTTTAAAAACTTCAGAGTTTGTGCAAGCACAGGTGTTGACAGGGAAAGAGAAACAAGGTGTGACAGAAAAAAAAGAAGTGTTACAGAAAGAGAGGGAAATAAATCAGGAAACTGTCAAGGGTTCCTCAGCACATGGAGAAACAATTGGGTTATCAGAACAAGAATCAAGGGAGAGACAAACACCCCCACCCGAAAAATCAGACAAGCAAAAAGAGACATTTGTGAGTCCACTGGAGCAAGCAGTGCAAAAGCTATCAGAGAACATCGCCGGACCAGAATTAACATCACTTATGGTGGCTATAAAAGATGCAGAGACTAGCAGCAATCAAAATGGTAATGCAGCAAAAGCGGGACAACTTGTGGACCCAGACAGTATGCAGAAGCTGCAGGAGAAGCTCATGATATTAGAGACTAAACTTACTGAAACAAGCCAAGAGTTGGATAGAACCAATTCTCTTCTAAAAGAACAAATTGAGCAGAATAAGGTGAAAGAGGAGAGGATACTACAGCTAAGTGAGGAAATGAGAGCAGAGGTGAGTATTGCAGAAGCACACAGTAGGTCAAGGAGAGAGAGCATAGACACAGGGACAGAGACAGAGAGAGTGGATTTTGCCAACCAAGAGACGGAGACAGAATCGCCTGGAACAATAGATCAGGGAACAGACACGGATAAAATCTGCATTGAAGTGTGTGTACCCGAGCCAAGGACTATAAGCACAGATCAAGAAACAGACAGGAGTAACACTGACACACATGAACAAGTGACAGAGATAGAAGCAGAGGTGGCTGCTGTGAGCCCACCACGACCGAGGGCCAACAGCATGGAACGGGGCACGGTAACTGAGAGGATTACTACTCAGGATCAAACGACTGAGACACCCGTAGCAGAAAGGGTAAACCAAGTCACAGAAACAGAGGGAGAGACTGTAACAGACCATCCGCGGAGGCCGAGGGCCAGCAGTGTAGACCAGGGGACAGAGACAGAGAGAGTGGACACTGTAGACAGGGTGACAGAGACAGAGGAAGCACAGAGGATTGACCAGCAGACTGAGACAGAGACGAACAGATGCCTTGATAACAATCCAGCCAGTGCTGCAGAAGCAGAGAGTCCAATCAGAGAAAGTGCAGACAGTGAAAGAGTAGAAGATCTGAATACTGTGGTTAGTGAAGGAGTGGAGGATAAAGAGGAAAGAGCTCAAGAAGAGAGTAAAGAAAGTGAAAGTGTAGTTGTGAAAGCTGTCACAGAGAGTTCAACCACAGTAATAGAAAGCAGAGTTGAACAAACAGTAGTTTCAGATGTTGTAAGTCAGGATGAAGGTCCTGTCGGTCCACTAGTCACAGCAGGAGAAACCACAGAATCTAAGATTGAAACAGCTACAGAAAAGAAGGAGTTAGAAACAAAAGAAATTATACCTTCAAAGAGTGAAGTAACAGAAATTGTTGAATCAGAACAGAATGCACTGGAGACTGTAGAGAAGAAACAAACAGAAGGAGGTGAGATTGTGTGTGCAACAATCAAAGAAACAGTAGTGACTGACACAGTTGTAGTAACAGCAGAGAGTGCAGCTGTGAAAACAGCAGCTCCTGTCCGACCTCAGAGAGGCCGGAAGCTCTCAGCAGAGCAGGCACAGCCGACATCTCTTCAACTTCAGCCCGCACCTGTGCGACCTCGCAGGGGATCCAGTGAAACTCAAGCCCAACAGTCCCAACCCCAGACAAAAACCCAGGAACAGGGTCTACCTCAGCTCAAGGCCCAAACCCCAACACAGCTCTCTGACTCACAGAAAAAACAGACTGCCCCATCTCAGCCTCAGGTTGAGGGCCACACCCCAGCAAAAAGGCCTCCTGGGGAGTCTGGTGAGAAACAACCTCCATCACAACTTCAGACTCAGGGCCCATCTTCAAGTTCCGGCGAAGTCACAACCCGGTCCAAATCAAGTCAAGCCCAATCTCAAACTCGACGGGACTCCAAAGAGTTGAAAGTGTCACAGAAGGGATCCGGTGCATCACAAGCTCCTGTCCATGGCTCAGGAGAAGCCCAGGCCCGCGCAACTCGCCAGGGTTCATGTGACACCCAGCCTCAGTCTCAGGGTTCTCGTAGAAGCTCCAGTGAGACTCAGCCCCCACACAAAGAGGAAGGCAAGACACATTCTCTGCGCAGAGGCTCCAGTGAAGCAGCCCAGCGTCGGGGCTCAAGTGAAGCCCAAGCCTCAAGTCGGGACGCTGGAGAGGCCCAGACCCCTCGCAGAGGCTCCAGTGAGTCACCAACGTCGCCTGCGGCTTTGGGCCAAGTCGTAACCCGCTTAACAGGGCTTCTGGGGGAGCAGTGGGCACAGCTGGGGAGCAGCTCTGGAACTCAACAGACGGCCAGCCAGCAGGAGAGCCAGAGCACACAGAAACAGACAGCAGGGAAAAAAGCAGAGGCAGTCAAAGGAGCGTCAGCCAAGCCTGCGGGAAAAGCCGCCCCTGCAGCAACGACAAGAAAACCAGCAGGGAAGCCTGGTCCCTCTAAAATGAGCTCTATTCAAAGTCAACTGGTCAGCTCCCTCAGCGTCCTCTCTGCCTTCTACTCACCGGGCCAGAAAGCTGCAGCTGCCAGCAAACAGCAGGAACAAGGTAAGCCTGCGGTTGAGTTGGAAACTCCTGGTTTAAACTGAAATGCTAATTTCACCACCACCGCTCTGCCTGCTACCTAATTACAACATGTTATGTTTGACTTTTGGCCAAGAAACTTTATGATTAATGCGTAAATGCACAACTCAGTTGCCTTGAATATTAATTTACCATCATAATCCCACTCCCTTGAAAAAAAACTGAATGCAGGAGCAGCCAAACATTCCCACAATGGTTTGACAGATTTCTGTGGTCTCACTTGTATAGAGCTCTACAGTGTTTGAGGTAGATGCATACCAGCACACAACTGATGTTAAGACTCACATCTTACAACCAACCTGACAACAAAGAGGTGTGTTTACAACAAGCTGGTCTGCCTCTAAGTGACTGTAGTTTCTTCCTACTGCAACCTGAACACACACTACTCCATTATTTAGAAATACACCACTGATGTGCTGTCAAACCCTGTCTTTTGGCACTTCTATCAATAGTACAACAACTACATCAGCAGAGGATTATTGTGTACCTGACTCCTTGCTCCCAGAAATGAAAGTGTTTTACTTAACTTTTTTAAGATACAAGGGGGTGATTGATAGGTCCATGGCATGAGGTAAAAGATGTCAATTGTAGAAATCTTGGCACACCTTTTACAAGGTAGTCCCTTTTACAATTTATACTTAGCCAAGCAGTGCATGTTCAAATTGTTCATAATGTTCATATTTAATAATATGTTGTGTTTCAAAGATACATTAGTTATTGGTTGTTACATACCAGAGTGAGCCCACATATGTTATTAAGCACTGGTGAAATGTCACGGTTCAGTGACCTCCAAGAGTGTATTAAGTATACATGCAGTGCTTCAAACATTAAAGACTAACACACACACATTCATAAAGGGAAGTGCACATACACACACTCTGTACACAAGCACTTACTGTAATTACAGTCAAATACACATGACACTTAAGCACACATGCTCACACACGCACACATTTAAACGGGCAATGCCTTTCATCTCTTTCTTGTCGCCTGGCTGTTCTGTATCTGGCCCAGGAGCTGAAGTACAAAATCTCTGCTATCAAACACATATTTTATGTTCAGAGTTCATTTTAAGTTCAGTGTAGGGAGTGCACAACACTAGAGTGATTTTATGAGTTGTGTGTATGCATGTGTGTGTGTGCCTGCCTGGATATATTATACATGTATATTCTCCCAAGATTGTTACTATTTGTGGTTGCTTTCTTCACTTTTGACATCTGAGATTCTCAGCTCGACTTCTTTAACTTCACACTACATCCCTGTTTTACGTCTACAAGTATTTGAAACGGAAACCTCTGCTGTTGCTGTGAGAACTCTCACTCATCCCCTTCATTAGAGACTCGTGTTGAGCTTTAGAGATTTGTATGGATGAGTGAAATGAGTGTCTCTGGCACAGTGGGGGAAGGTTAAATTACACCATTGTTTTATTTATTAGAAAATGGCGAAGAGGTTGTGTTTTAAATTCCAAATATGTTCCAGACTTCCCCTCTCCCTCCTGCTATCTTCTAAGAGATACTGGGTTTAAAAGCCTTCTTCTACTTACATGGTGGTCACTGGGATCTTTTCAGCTGGTGGTTTTTGGCTCAAAGCCACATCCTTATGTCCTTGCATAAAACATTACAGAGCCTCTGCGCCATGTCTGCTGTCAGGCTCATCTAAAACAGCCTTACCGGGCTTAGAGCCAAGGGGAGTCAGCAAAGGAGCTCATGCAGAATCAATTGTTGGATAGTTACATACGCAAGTCGGCCTGAAAATGTCAAGGTTGTACGTTGTCATTAAGGCCTATAATCTTGACCTAGAACTACTTTGGGTGGTCCTGATTTCCATTTTTGTAGAACCAAAATAAGAAGAATACGCAGTCAAGTAGATCAAGTAGATTTTTAAGAGCTGTAGTGTCCAATAACAAACCCAATTTTTTGTCTAAGCATCATCATGTCATACTTGTGTGCTCCTTAAATACTTAATTAGCTAATTTTAACAATTTTTGTCAAACAGTCCCACTAAGACAATTCATTGTTTGACAAAGTGGCATTATTCACACATTTATTGTTGTTTTTGTATGAAGTATAAAGATGGGGCCTTAGCTTCCCCTTCCTCTGCCAACACGGGGATTCTAAACTATTTGATGAGCTATACTTGCTTATAATTACATCCAGATGTTCTTTAACATCATCCAGGCTAAAAACGTTTTGAAGAGACACACATACTTCGAGTGGCACGCTGGCACACAGGAGAGCAATCTGAAACAAGCAGGGAGACATACATGCACTTGTGCAAGGAAAAGCAGCCAGCATGTGCCAACAGTCTGTAATCTCCTGAGCAACCAGTGTCAGTTTAATGTATTGCTTTTTCTCAGCTCTTAAACTTATAGCTTATTTATAGCTTGCTTTAGCTGTTGACTCAGCTGTTTTGATTTGTTTTTTGTTGGATTCACACGGTGAAGAAAAATACACTCCTCCTCTAGAAACTGTTCATTCCTTTATGTTTGAAAGATGAAATATTTATTTAGGTTTAAGGGAATGTTTTTTATGACTCAAGGATATTTAGTTTAACCTACAAAAATGCATCAACAGATGCTTTTCAAGCTTGGAGCATGTTATTACAGTAACTGTCATACAGCTTGTAACAAAGAAGTCTTGGAAACTCTACTGGAGGTTTAACATGTCAGTCTGATATCTCCCGTAGGCGTTTAGTTAGGATTACTGTAGAGTTGGATCCCTCTCTGTGCTCATAAATACAGTTTCATTTTCTTGAATTGGACACAGGTTTGCAAGTTGATTGTTATATTCATGCACTCATTGACTGCAAATGAAAGTATCAGATCATGCATCTAGCAATGGCTGAAAGTGTTATAGCTTAAGGATCAATACTGGTTAACGTCCAAAAACTCCATATTTCCCAGCAAACCACTGATCTACTGGCAAACAATGATCTGCATTTTGGGTTTAGATGGGAGAAAATGTCAGAAATCAGAATAAATATGAGGTTTTTTCTGCCTTGTGCATAAACACATGCAGACAACTCGCAAATATTTACACACTTAAATTCCACAAAGGCCTAATGCTTCTTATAATAGTCCTGTGCTTTTCTTTTTCATCTCTCTTTCTCCCCCTTTCTCTGTCCTCCTCTTCACCAGGTCTCAAATCTATTATGAAGAAAAATGGTGTTGCTGACAAGCAGGGGAGCAAGGGAGCCAAGAAAAACCTGAAGTTTGTTGGGGTGAATGGAGGGTAAAATCATCTTTTTAATCAGCATCCAAATATGTGATTGATATCTTTCTGTGGGCTGCAGTGTTTTTTCATGCAGTTTTATTTGTGTTGTCATGCATGTTCTGTCACTCTTTTATTTCTCACAGGAAAATTAACCCTTAAGTTTTCTTTGCAGACTTCATCGCAGAATAACTGAATGTGATATTGTATTTTGATTTAAGATATCTTTGACAGAGGACAGATCTCCAGTTTTTAGAGTTCTCTGATCTAATGTAGATCTATTGAGAGCCTGCAAAGTCGCTTTAGTCGGATTAGCCAGTTAGCCACAAACCTGTGGGAAATGGCTCCAGGTAATCCTGTGACGCAGAGTGTTTCAGTGTTACCAGGGCTTGGTGCTGTTTGAAGAGCAAAAATACAAAAATCAGAAGATAAAACAAATATAGTTTGAAATTAATTTAAAAATGATTTACAGACTGCTAAGTTATTTCAAAAAGGCTCAAATCATTTGCTCATAAAAGCCTTAGTAGAAAGATTGTGGTCATTATTATCACAGAAAATCCTTGACAAGTGAATATGTGTTTATCCTTAAATTTTTGTGTCATGCTGTAAAGTTTTGTAAAGCAGAAATGTCCCAATCCTAATCTGTTCTACTATCTGTCTCAAAAACCTTAGTATGGATGAAAGTCATAGGTATACAGATTACACTAGTAGACCGTCTGTTTGTGAATGACGCAGTATTTTGCATAAAGCTGAGTCTGACGGCTTTTCCCATTGTCCCCATGAGTTTGGCCTTCGTGACTGTAAACAGAGTCCAGCTGTGTCTCAAACATCTGCTTCATGCTGTCAGTCACCAAGGGTCATTTAAAGACCCACTGCCCTGAATTTGACCTCGCTGCTGCCACTGGGAGTCTGAATGTGTGTGTGTGTATGAATGTGTCGTACGTGACGTGATGTGTGTGCATGTTTTTGTCAGTACTGATGATTCCACAGAGCTTTACTCAAGTGTGCTTATGTCAGTATTTGTCGATGCTAGATATGTGTGTGTGTCTGTGTGTGTGTGTGTGTGTGTGTGTG